>OZ004604.1:16640429-17222482 GCA_963924605.1 Malthinus seriepunctatus
TCTTTCTCACTCACAAGCGTATTCACCTTCATTATATAAAGTTTGTTACAAAATTACACGAATGATGATACTCCTATACATAAAGTTAGTAGTAAAATTCAACAAAGTTCCTCATCTAACCCTTCTCCTTATTCCTACATTACGTTTGTATTATTTAAAGTCATTTTCCGACTTGAAACAAGATATAAATTAAGTGAGTATTTAACATGCATATTGTACAAGACATGATGTATAAACCATGGGTGGTAAATTTTGCTTCAATTATAATTTGTGAGTAAACAAATTTTAAATAATTGCACGTAGTAAATCCAAAGGATTCGTGCTCATTTTCACTCCGACAAAAATTCATTTTTTGGTATTTTCCTTTTAGGTCCTACTTTAAAGCTGAGAGCAAAAGTATGGAGAAAAATTAAGAAACATCCACTTCATCATCAACTAATAATGTTTACAGCACAGATTGTACCATAAAGCAAAGTAGGAAAGATTCAGTTTTCAAATGAATATAGTAAATCAAAAAATCAGAAAGATCGAAACTTGAGCAGGATTGGGAAGCAGCTGACATCTATCCACATCTGGATCTGGGCACTGCAATATTCCTAGGTGGATTTTTAACGAATGAAGAGACTATTCCATAAACTGAAAAGCTCGAAATATGCATAAGGATGGCCTAATCTGGTACACAGATGGAGGTTGATCTGAATTAGGCTCAGAGATAGGAATTTACGGCGTAGAGCCAAAAACAGAACTTAGTCTTGCACTAAGTTCATCCTCATTCGCCTTCCAAGCGGAGATCTTAGTTATATGCACCTGCTCTAGACTAAACCAACAACGATCTTACCATGGTTGGAAAATTTACATCTGCATCGACAGCCAGGTAGCTCTGAGGGCTCTTCTCTAAGAAAACGTACAAGCTCGTTCTAGAATGTTGACAAGCGATACATAACAACGTCTCATTTAATTGAGTTCCAATCCATTCTGACATAGAGGGAAACGAGATAGCGGATGAGCTAGCAGTGAAGGACACTCTATCCGTTTCTGCGGACCGGAGCCCGTACTTGAAATCCCCTATAGCTTCATGAAGCAAGACCTTGCCAAATGGATTTCTAGCTCGAGCTCTAATAGAATAGGAGAATAAATCACAAAGTTCGAAACTTGCACAGAACTGTAGGAAGCAATAGGTATCTTCCCAAATCTAGATTCTTTGATGGAACGGAGATTGGAGACCGGACACGAATATAAAGAGTAAATAAATCAATCAATCAGAAAGATCGAAACTTGAGCAGGATTGAAAAGCAGGTAACATCTACCCAAATCTGACTCTCTGGGCATTGCATTATTCCTAGGTGGATTTTTATGGAACGAAGAGACTCTTCAATAAAGTGAAAAGCTCGACATATACACAAGACTGACCTAATCTGTTACACAGTGGGGCTTGATCTGCATTAGGCTCAGGGGCAGAAATTTATGGCGTAGAGCCAAGAACATTACTTAGTCATACACTAGGCTCATAGTCATCCGTCTTCCAGGCGGAAATCTTAGCTCTACCCACCTGCGCTAGGTTAAATCAAGAACGATCTTACCATGGTAAGAAAATTCCCATTTACATCGACATCCGGACAGCTCTAAGAACTCTTCTTAATTCTAATGAAACATACAAGCTCGTTCTGGATTGTTGACAGACCTTACAGAACCTAACGATGCATAACATAGGGTCACTAGGTTCCAAGCCACTCTTACATACAGGGAAACGAGATAGCGGATGGGCTAGCAGTGAGGAGCACTCTGATGCGTTACTCTTACTTGGAATCCCATATAGCTTCATGAAGCAAGACCTTGCCAAATGGAAATGTAGAGACCACAAAATTAAGACAATGGAAAAACCAAAATCTCAGGCATGCGAAGCTTTTTATTAAGAGAAGATGAATGGTGTTTTCCCGCACTACTCCAATGGACCCTGGAAAACCTGCTTCAACATAAAGAGGCCTTTCATAAAGCAATATGACAACCTATGAAAACGTAAATTGGCGTAAGATACGAGTAAATGACGATGACATTAGCACCAAGTGTATAGTCACTAGAGACTGTCCATGATGACGGCTCTAAAGCAGTATCTTAGACGTCAAATCATTCATTTAATCATTTTCATCTTTAATAAAACTGGAGACTTAGAGCTTAACCTCGTTAGCTTTTTTAATGCTAACAAAAGCCACTAAACTCAAATTTTTTTCGAGCACAATAAAATCAATGTTAACTCCGTTAATAATGAGATAGCACCAAATCTAAGAAAACAGTCGATTCTGACGTGATTCGAACTCAGATTAAACGAAGTGTAATTGTACTTAACGGCTGCCAACCGCCTTTTAAATGAGATGATATAGATAAAAATATTGATTTGGCTATACAACACTAGAAATTGAAAAGACACGTTACAGAAACCATCTCTAGAGCAATTTTGAGCCTCTATTTCACTAAAGACGTATTACATTACGAGAAAAGGCTCTTAAATGTTTAAAGTCATTTAGAATAGCCGTCATAGAGCTTCAAATAAAGCTCAGTATGATTTCAAGGTACGAATTTAAAAAGTATCTTTAGAGCGAAACTAAATTTCCTATCATGACGACGTGTAAGCTGATAGATAAAATTATAAATCGACGCCAGGTATTGGCTATAAATTCCAATATTTCAGAATAAAATAGAAAAACATGGTTTTTACAACCCCTATCGCAAGAGACCTACTTTTTAAAATGAGGACGTATCCAAAAGAATAGTTGGCAACGAACGGACGAAAAATAGGAAAAATCTATTTCAACAAAAAGCTTTAGTTATAAGATCCCTGACCCTTGACGCAGTACCAGAACGTTCCATGATCCAAATGCATGGAATTAAAAAAAATTGAGATAAAACCACACAAATCTACTTAACATCCAATTCAATCTTCATATATTACTTCTTGATAACAATAAACTAAACACTATTGAGATATAAAGCAATATAACACTACCCTTGACAAGTTGATGTTATTTGTTTTGTTTATGAACGTTACACATCCCTCACTAACGTTTCATGAGGTGAAAGTTTGCTATATTTGTACAAAGGGGATGGTTTGATATATTTCGACAAATCTCACCCCATATAAATGTATACGTGAACCGTAAAATTACTTCCTTTTTTCTCCATCAAACATACAGGATGTTACAAACACAAAAAAAAGCAGAGAAGCACTTTCTGTTATGAATGTAATTTTTTTGCCTCTTCTGTACTACAACAAAATAGAGACGCTCACAGGCCGAGTTGAGTTAGACAAGCAACCATACTAGTTACTAGTTAAGAAGCAAAAATAGGCAGAAGATAGGCAGACAAAAAGCTCATATTAAGAAATAGACAGGGAAGCACACAGGCAAGCAGATATAGAAAGACAGGCATATTCCCAAAGAAAGAGGTAAAACGACAGGCAAGCAGTTCTAAGAAGACTGTCTCTCTGATAAGATAGGCAGACATGAAGACCGACTGGCAGGCAGATGTAAGAAGACAAGCAGGACCAGACTAACAAACATACAAGGAAGCCGAAAGGCGGACAGATCGAGAAAGATAGAACAAACAAACTTGCAGGAGGCCATAAGTAGTCCAGGCAGATATGGAGACCAACATGCAGGCAGATGTAAACACACAGACTAGTAAACAGATAAGAGGACTATAAGACCAACAGACAGAGAATTCCAGAGGCTGGAAAACCAGCAGAAGACTAACAGACTAGGAAGAAAGAACACGGACTAATAAACAGACGGAGAGGCCGATAGATAGGTAGATCTAGGAAGATAGACACACGAGCAAGATAAGCGAACATGGAGACCGACTGGCAGGCAGATGTAAGTAAGTAAGAAGACAGAGAAACAATCGGGATAGACTATAAAACATAGGTACAAGGAAGCCGATAGGCGGACAGATCTAGAAAGACAAAATAAACAAACTTTCAGAAGGCTACAAGCAGTCCGGGCAGACCGGAAGGCCAATAGGCAGGCAGATGTAAACAGACAGACTAATAAACAGATAAGAAGACTATAAGTTTAACAGACAGAGAGATCTACAGGCTGGAAAACCCACAGAATACTAACAAACTATAACAAACAGACAGGAAGAAAAACACGGACTAATAAACAGACGGAGAGGCCGATAGACAGGTAGATCTAGGAAGATAGACAGACGAGCAAGACAAGCGAACATGGAGACCGACTGGCAGGGGGATAGACTAGAAAACATAGGTACAAGGAAGCCGATAGGCGGGCAGATCTAGAAAGACAAAATAAACAAACTTTCAGAAGGCTACAAGCAGTCCGGGCAGACCGGAAGGCCAATAGGCAGGCAGATGTAAACAGACAGACTAATAAACAGATAAGAAGACTATAAGATTAACAGACAGAGAGATCTACAGGCTGGAAAACCCACAGAATACTAACAGACTATAACAAACAGACAGGAAGAAAAACACGGACTAATAAACAGACGGAGAGTCCGATAGACAGGTAGATCTAGGAAGATAGACAGACGAGCAAGACAAGCGAACATGGAGACCGACTGGCAGGGGGATAGACTAGAAAACATAGGTACAAGGAAGCCGATAGGCGGACAGATCTAGCAAGACAAAATAAACAAACTTTCAGAAGGCCACAAGCAGTCCGGGTAGACCGGAAGACCAATAGGCAGACAGATGTAAACATACAGACTAATAAACTGATAAGAAGACTATAAGATTAACAGACAGAGAGATCTACAGGCTGGAAAACCCACAGAAGACTAACAGACTATAACAAACAGACAGGAAGAAAAAACACGGACTAATAAACAGACGAAGAGGACGGTAGACAGGTAGATCTAGGAAGATAGACAGACGAGCAAGACAATCGAACATGGAGACCGACTGGCAGGGGGATAGACTAGAAAACATAGGAACAAGGAAGCCGATAGGCGGACAGATCTAGAAAAACAAAATAAACAAACTTTCAGAAGGCCACAAGCAGTCCGGGTAGACCGGAAGACCAATAGGCAGGCAGATGTAAACAGACAGACTAATAAACTGATAAGAAGACTATAAGATTAACAGACAGAGAGATCTACAGGCTGGAAAACCCACAGAAGACTAACAGACTATAACAAACAGACAGGAAGAAAAAACACGGACTAATAAACAGACGGAGAGGCCGATAGACAGGTAGATCTAGGAAGATAGACACACGAGCAAGACAAGCGAACATGGAGACCGACTGGCAGGGGGATAGACTATAAAACATAGATACAAGGAAGCCGATAGGTGGACAGATCTAGAAAGACAAAATAAACAAACTTTCAGAAGGCCACAAGCAGTCAAGGCAGACCGGAAAGCCAATAGGCAGGCAGATGTAAACAGACAGACTAATAAACAGATAAGAAGACTATAAGATTAACAGACAGAGAGATCTACAGGCTGGAAAACCCACAGAAGACTAACAGACTATAACAAACAGACAGGAAGAAAAAACACGGACTAATAAACAGACGGAGAGGCCGATAGACAGGTAGATATAGGAAGATAGACACACGAGCAAGACAAGCGAACATGGAGACCGACTGGCAGGGAGATAGACTATAAAACATAGATACAAGGAAGCCGATAGGTGGACAGATCTAGAAAGACAAAATAAACAAACTTTCAGAAGGCCACAAGCAGTCCGGGCAGACCGGAAAGCCAATAGGCAGGCAGATGTAAACAGACAGACTAATAAACAGATAAGAAGACTATAAGATTAACAGACAGAGAGATCTACAGGCTGGATAACCCACAGAAGACTAACAGACTATAACAAACAGACATGAAGAAAAAACACGGACTAATAAACAGACGGAGAGGCCGATAGACGGGTAGATATAGGAAGATAGACACACGAGCAAGACAAGCGAACATGGAGACCGACTGGCAGGGGTATAGACTAGAAAACATAGGAACAAGGAAGCCGATAGGCGGACAGATCTAGAAAAACAAAATAAACAAACTTTCAGAAGGCCACAAGCAGTCCGGGTAGACCGGAAGACCAATAGGCAGGCAGATGTAAACAGACAGACTAATAAACTGATAAGAAGACTATAAGATTAACAGACAGAGAGATCTACAGGCTGGAAAACCCACAGAAGTCTAACAGACTATAACAAACAGACAGGAAGAAAAAACACGGACTAATAAACAGACGGAGAGGCCGATAGACAGGTAGATCTAGGAAGATAGACACACGAGCAAGACAAGCGAACATGGAGACCGACTGGCAGGGGGATAGACTATAAAACATAGATACAAGGAAGCCGATAGGTGGACAGATCTAGAAAGACAAAATAAACAAACTTTCAGAAGGCCACAAGCAGTCAAGGCAGACCGGAAAGCCAATAGGCAGGCAGATGTAAACAGACAGACTAATAAACAGATAAGAAGACTATAAGATTAACAGACAGAGAGATCTACAGGCTGGAAAACCCACAGAATACTAACAGACTATAACAAACAGACATGAAGAAAAAACACGGACTAATAAACAGACGGAGAGGCCGATAGACAGGTAGATATAGGAAGATAGACAGACGAGCAAGACAAGCGAATATGGAGACCGACTGGCAGGGGGATAGACTAGAAGACATAGGTACAAGGAAGCCGATAGGCGGACAGATCTAGCAAGACAAAATAAACAAACTTTCAGAAGGCCACAAGCAGTCCGGGTAGACCGGAAGACCAATAGGCAGGCAGATGTAAACATACAGACTAATAAACTGATAAGAAGACTATAAGATTAACAGACAGTAAGATCTACAGGCTGGAAAACCCACAGAAGACTAACAGACTATAACAAACAGACAGGAAGATAAAACACGGACTAATAAACAGACGGAGAGGACGGTAGACAGGTAGATCTAGGAAGATAGACAGACGAGCAAGACAAGCGAACATGGAGACCGACTGGCAGGGGGATAGACTAGAAAACATAGGAACAAGGAAGCCGATAGGCGGACAGATCTAGAAAAACAAAATAAACAAACTTTCAGAAGGCCACAAGCAGTCCGGGTAGACCGGAAGACCAATAGGCAGGCAGATGTAAACAGACAGACTAATAAACTGATAAGAAGACTATAATATTAACAGACAGAGAGATCTACAGGCTGGAAAACCCACAGAAGACTAACAGACTATAACAAACAGACAGGAAGAAAAAGCACGGACTAATAAACAGACGGAGAGGCCGATAGACAGGTAGATCTAGGAAGATAGACACACGAGCAAGACAAGCGAACATGGAGACCGACTGGCAGGGGGATAGACTAGAAAACATAGGTACAAGGAAGCCGATAGGTGGACAGATCTAGAAAGACAAAATAAACAAACTTTCAGAAGGCCACAAGCAGTGCGGGCAGACCGGAAAGCCAATAGGCAGGCAGATGTAAACAGACAGACTAATAAACAGATAAGAAGACTATAAGATTAACAGACAGAGAGATCTACAGGCTGGAAAACCCACAGAAGACTAACAGACTATAACAAACAGACATGAAGAAAAAACACGGACTAATAAACAGACGGAGAGGCCGATAGACAGGTAGATATAGGAAGATAGACACACGAGCAAGACAAGCGAACATGGAGACCGACTGGCTGGCAGATAGATAGACGAGCAGGACAAGCGGACATGGAGTCTGACTGGCTGGCAGATATAAGATGGAAGACCTAGCCTAACAAATAGGCAAGTATAGGAAAACAGACTTTATCCAGACGACATAAAAATAAATATTTAAACCGCAACTGTGACGTCATTTTTGTATTGTTATTTCTTTATTAAATTATTCATATTATTCGCCTCGATATTATTTCATTTTGATTATTCAGTGTGGTATAAAAATATAATTTTATTGCACACAAACTTCAATTAATTAAAAAAAAGAGAGAGCCTAACATTAAAAAGCAATTAAATAAATGAATCAATAAGTATAGCAAATAGCAATTAAGAAAATGAACGTAAAATTAATTTCTTTTCCAATTGTTTTTTTGTAGGTGGAAAAGTGATAAAAAATTCAAAAAGCAAGGGTTACTCATAGAAAAATAGGGTTAAAAATACAATTAATAAATTTTTATCCACAATATACAGGTTGAAGAAATAAAACAATTTATTGATGAACTTAATCAATCTTCTTCGCTATAAAAAACCCTTCAATAATATACAATTATTATGGGGCATTTATCTAATTTATTTTATTACCCCGTTTTTTTCTATCAAAAATAATCAAATAATTTCATCTAAAATATTAAATAATAATGAAAATAATCTATTAAAGTTCGCGTGTCTTTACCAAATATTGAAATATTCCTTCGAGAGATACAGCAATCTTCTTAAACCCTATCAATTTTTGGGCAATTTTTAAAATTTCAAGGTCAAATCAAACAATCCAAACGGGCAACGGTCAATGACAATTTCATTAGTAGCATTAAGTCTTGATTAAAACGAATCAATAAATAGAAAAAAAAACGATGCTGGTTATTATGCGTACGCTCAATGAACAACATATTTCGTGACAGTATTAGTTTGATACCATTATACGTTTTTTCAGCTTTAGCCAAAACAATTTATATTTCATCATTAGTACACGTCCAGCATTTGAATTACAACACAAATATCTTTGTTTGCGTGTGGAATAAGTAATCTTACAATACATACAAAACGATAAACATTTAACATGGTATTTGGACTGACAAGGGTTAAAAATGTATTGGGGTTGACTCGTGTGCATTTCCAAGGGGATAAAACGTGATAAAACAAGTCAAACGACAAGAAAAATGCTTTAAATTCGTAACTGAATATTAAAGTTACTTTTTGCACCTTACCAAGGATCAAGGACAATGTAAATTTTCGTAAAATTCAAGTATTTTGAATAATGTGTCCCAAATATGTCACAATTTTTAAAGCTAGTATGTATATATGCGACACTAAAGTCAATAAAGCACATCTGTAACGTATTTAAGCCATTTGAAACAAATCCTTTACGAAAATCTAAAACTTTAAAGAGATAACAGTAAAAAAATTTAAAAGTGCCAAATATGTCACTGCAATGTTATAACAATCATCAGTATACAGAAATTAATTATTAAAATTGAAAAAACAAGCCGAATTAATTCTAGTTTTATTTATTTAAAAGCTGCAGCTGAATTTAATACACGTGTATAACGTTCCATATATGGGACATGTGTAAAGAACAGAACGATTTATTTGGCAATTAAGTTATTTACAAGAATTTAGTGTAGAACTGTAAAAAAATACTAGAGATAATAGTAATAAAATGTAATGTGCCAAAAATAGCACAATCAGCTTACACAACAATAAGTCGGCAGCATTTATTTATTAAAATCTTTATTAAAATTGTGAAAACGTGTAAGCCGGTTATAATCCTATCAAACTCTATTTTTGTTTTATTATAAAATCACTACTGACTTTCTAAATGGATAATCTGGTATACAGTGCCATATATGGGACATTAAAACTTGAAATACGTTTACAATAAAATTGTGCAAGGTGTCAAATACGCTTATATGGTGTACATCTAAACTTATTGTCTCAATTATGTCACAATAATGTTCCTATAATAATATACAAATTTATTATACACGTGACAGTATAAATGAAACAAAAACGAATAAATGTTTTTTATTTATGTGGAAGTAGTAGTTTCGGGCAGTTGTGCCTAATAGGTCACATAGATGAGAGAAAGTTTTAAGCCTTTAAAACTATTCGCCAATATGATTGAAATTAAATTAAAAATAAATATAAGTAACTGTTTATCTGCTACTAGTTCAAATATTGTTGGTTACAGTACAGATATGGCACAAGATTAACTAATGATTCCTAATTGATTGATATTAAAAACAATTGCTAATACATCTAACGATTTAACTAAACTAAAGCTTAATGCTATAAGTTTTCTTTAGTGAGGCTAAAACATTCAACAATCTGGGAATAATTAGGTTGTGCCAGATATGTCACAACTGACTAAAAACTTCTAAATTCAGCAAATTTTGTTAACTTTATCAAAATATGCTCATTATTTTGTGAGTTCACTATTATTTTATTTGTTCGAATATTGTTTGTTACAGACTACAGTACAGATTTGGCACAAGATTAACTAATGATTCCTAATTGATTGATATTAAAAACAATTGCTACTACATCTAACGATTTAACCAAACTACAGCTTAATGCTGTAAGTTTTCCTTAGAAAGGCTAGAACATTCAACAATCTGGGAATAATTAGGTAGTGCCAGATATGTCACAACTGACTAAACACCGCTAAATTCAGCAAATTTTTTTAACTTTATCAAAATATGCTCAATATTTTGTGAATTCACTATTATTTTATTTGTTCGAATATTGTTTGTTACGAACTACAGTACAGATTTGGCACAAGATTAACTAATGATTCCTAATTGATTGATATTAAAAACAATTGCTACTACATCTAACGATTTAACCAAACTAAAGCTTAATGCTGTAAGTTTTCTTTAGTGAGGCTAAAACATTCAACAATCTGGGAATAATTAGGTAGTGCCAGATATGTCACAACTGACTAAACGCTGCTAAATTCAGCAAATTTTGTTAACTTTATCAAAATATGCTCATTATTTTGTGTCTTCACTATTATTTTATTTGCTCGAATATTGTTTTTTACAGACTACAGTACAGATTTGGCACAAGATTAACTAATGATTCCCAATTGATTAATATTAAAAACAATTGCTAGTACATCTAACGATTTAACTGAACTAAAGCTTAATTCTATAAGTTTTCTTTAGTAAGGCTAGAACATTCAACAATCTGGGAATAATTAGGTAGTGCCAGATATGTCACAACTGACTAAACACCGCTAAATTCAGCAAATTTTGTTAACTTTATCAAAATATGCTCATTATTTTGTGTCTTCACTTTTATTTTATTTGCTCGAATATTGTTTGTTACAGACTACAGTACAGATTTGGCACAAGATTAACTAATGATTCCTAATTGATTGATATTAAAAACAATTGCTAGTATATCTAACGATTTAACTGAACTAAAGCTTAATGCTATAATTTTTTTTTAATAATGCTAGAACCTTCAACAACCTGGGAATAATTAGGTTGTGCCAGATATGTCACAACTAACTATACACTGATAAATTCAGCAAATTTTGTTAACTTTATCCAAATATGCTCATAATTTTGTGAATTCACTATTATTTTATTTGTTCGAATATCGTTTGTTACAGACTACAGTACAGATTTGGCACAAGATTAACTAATGATTCCTAATTTATTAATATTAAAAACCGCTAGTACATGTAACGATTTAACTAAACTAAAGCTTAATGCTGGAAGTTTTCTTTAGTAAGACTAAAACATTCAACAATTTGAGAATAATTAGGTAGTGCCAGATATGTCACAACTTACTAAACACTGTTAAATGTAGAAAACTTCGCTAATTTAATCAGAAAAGTTTGATATATTTTGTGAATTCTGTATTACTTTAGTGTCAAATCAAATTGAAATTTTGATGAAGTAAACAAGGGAGGTAGAACCGCCCTTAAATAAAATATTAATAAAACCATATAAAACTTAAAAATCCAACGTATTTTTATAAGTTGACAGCGGATAGACACAAACATGATTAAAAGAATTGAGTCGTTATTACACATAAATTTCCACACGGCATTTTATATTTCACAAATCAACCCTTATATAAGGGATTAAAACCGTTTATTATGGCAAACTCTTAAGTTAAGCAATTAAATAATAAAGATTGGCTAATTTGTCGATAAAAATCGGAAATTCGTGGGTCTAAAAATAATTAAGGTGTCCTTAAAGTAAGTAATTAAATAAATTTGTGTATCATTGAAACGAAAATACCAAGAAAAACCTAATCGATGTGAAAAATTCTATCACGCTACCATTAATTCGTTCATTTAACCCTTTTTAACAGAAATTCTTTTTTTATAAAAATGTTAACATTTTTCTTAGAAATTAATTTTGGCCTTTTACTAGTAGACGAAACCATTTTAGGAATAATTGATATTGATTATTTTATTATTAGTAAAATTGATTTGGAAGTCCGACCTTTCAATAAAAAATAAATTTTTAACAAGTCACAATTGTAAGTAACGTCTACTCGCTGCACAAAATTTCAACTTTTGGTTGTGTTTCCAGTCAATCCTAAGGATTCCGCAAGGATTAACTGAAACCATAAAAGCAATTTTTCAATAATCAGTTATAAGAAGTTTTTTTTTATTATCAATTCACAAGGACGTTTGTTGAATGATAAAAAATTTTATTTTAATTATTAATAGATTTTAGTAATTTTTGGTATGTGTGATGACGGCTGCGTTAGCGTCGAAACAAGTGTCAAGCGTCGATGGATGACGGAGACGCACTGTCTGATCTTTCAGTTAAAGTATCTAATTACACTCTTTTTAACACTTCGCCACTTTTAGAATTTAAAAATAAGATCAAAGATTTCTATTTTCAATAAACCCGCATCCGATTCCGTTTTGTTACTTATAAAAACAGCGAATCTCAAACTTTTTTCAAAAAAAATTCCAAAAGTTCTTTAAACTAAATTTTTTATAACAAAATGTATTTTTTAAAAAGTAGAATTTGACCTATCACATGCTTATCTACAAAAAAAATAATTAAAAAATTTATAGGGTGTTCCTGATGCAGTGGTAATCACGAAAACAGGTGTTTAGATGTGTTCACTCAAGACCATACAAAAGTGAAAATATCTCGAAAACGGTTAATTTTAGACCTATCATACATTTACTAGTATTTGTTCTAAATTTAACAAGAAATCAAAATACACAAAAATATACAGAGTGTTGCATTTGAAAAAGTGGCAAAAAAGACATTTTACTTACCGACTTACGTATAATTGGCAATAGTAAAGCGATTTGTTAGTTTTATACTTAACACATGAACCAATAATTAAATTTAAATTAAGTAATTGAGTAAATTAAATAAAATCAAGTTCAAATTCTTTTACGTGCCGACTCGACACGCTATTCAACGCAAATACTGAAAAACCACCCTTTTATTTGAGAACCTCTGCTTTCAGTTTAGTAATTTATCATTAAATTTGATCATTTCATATTCTCTTGAAACTTTGCTTAAAAGCTCTAAAATAAGTTTTCAAGATTTGTAAGTAATTAAACGAGATGAGAAATAATTAATTTGTGTAAGGCGTTTTAATTACGTATTATAACCGCTTGTTATTTGATATATTATACATTATTAAACAGGCAATGAGGCGAAAAGCAAATTAATAAGGCAAAGTTTATACCCCTCTTGTTACATTTCTATAGAAATTACTAACATTGAAATCCTACCCCCGTCTTTCTCTCTGTAAAACACCCTCTTTTATTGTTTAGGATCGTGCTAAGGTAATTGTTCTATAAACCTTTAAGAAAGAAGATTTATTGTTGCTAATATCATCCTCATTTATATTTTGCTTTAATGCTACCTAATAATTATTTATAAATACACCTTTTATGAAAAATAAAAAAAAAGTTAACCACCGTAAAATATGCTTAAAAGTGTATTAATATGGAAATTTAAATGGTAGTAATTTATGCAAAATAATTCATGGGGTTAATATTTCGTTTTTGGCCAAATTAAATTTTAAATGCTTTGATAAATGATTATGGAGCATTTGCATTTTGAGTTAATATTTTTCACAGCTCTTTTCATAATCAAAATTTCATCGATGAATTAAGTCACGGACAGGTTTAATTTAGCGATAGTTATTTCGGTACTGATGTAAAATTAATTAAACTAAGCGAAATTCATTGCAAATTGCAATACCAAAGTGACTGCATTTTGAGAATTGTTAGGTTTAGGGTTGTCGAACATCATATTTGTTTCAAATTTCATAACCAATTGAAATATGTAAAAATATATACAGTGTTCATCATGATAATTTTGAGAAAAACTACATTTTTCATACACAGCTGAATAAAACGAATCGATGGCAATGATAAAGTGACTGTATCTCTAGTTAGGTTAAGGGTTGCTTTTCGGACCATCAGATTTGTTTAAAATTTCATAAGGAATTGAAATATTTCAAAATATACAGGGTGTTTATTATGATAATTTTGAGAAAAATTACATTTTTAGTACACAGCTGAATAAAGCGAATCGATGGCAATGATAAAGTGACTGTATCTCTAGTTAGGTTAAGGGTTGCTTTTCGGGCCATGAGATTTGTTGAAAATTTCATAAGGAATTAAAATATGTCAAAATGTACAGGGTGTTCATTATGAAAATTTTGAGAAAACTACATTTTTTATACACAGCTGAAAAAAGCGAATCGATGGCAATAATAAAGTGACTGTATCTTTAGTTAGGTTTAGGGTTGCTCTTCGGAACATGAAATTTGTTGAAAATTTCATAAAGAATTGAAATATGTCAAAATATACAGGGTGTTTATTACGAAAATTTTGAGAAAAGCTACATTTTTCATACACAGCTGAAAAAAGCGATTCGATGGTAATGATAATGTGACTGTATCTCTAGTTAGGTTTAGGGTTGCTTTTCGGACCAAGAGATTTGTTTAAAATTTTATAAGGAATTAAAATATGTCAAAATAAACAGGGTGTTCATTATGAAAATTTTGAGAAAAACTACATTTTTCATACACAGCTGAAAAAAGCGAATAATGATAAAGTGACTGTATCTCTAGTTAGGTTAAGGGTTGCTTTTCGGACCATGAGATTTGTTTAAAATTTTATAAAGAATTGAAATATGTCAAAATATACAGAGTGTTCATTATGAAAATTTAGAAAAAAACTACATTATTCATACAAAGCTGAAAAAAGCGAATCGATTGCAATGATAAAGTGACTGTATCTGTAGAACAGTTAGGTTTAAGGTTGTTTTATGGATCATGATATTTGTTTAAAATTTCATAAGGAATTGAAATATGTCAAAATATACAGGGTGTTTATTACGAAAATTTTGAGAAAAGCTACATTTTTCATACACAGCTGAAAAAAGCGATTCGATGGTAATGATAATGTGACTGTATCTCTAGTTAGGTTTAGGGTTGCTTTTCGGACCATGAGATTTGTTAAAAATTTTATAAGGAATTAAAATATGTCAAAATAAACAGGGTGTTCATTATGAAAATTTTGAGAAAAACTACATTTTTCATACACAGCTAAAAAAAGCGAATCGATGGTAATGATAAAGTGACAGTATCTCTAGTTAGGTTAAAGGTTGCTTTTCGGACCATGACATTTGTTTAAAATTTCATAAGGAATTGAAATATGTCACAATATACAGGGTGTTTATTACGAAAATTTTGAGAAAAGCTACATTTTTCATACACAGCTGAAAAAAGCGATTCGATGGTAATGATAATGTGACTGTATCTCTAGTTAGGTTTAGGGTTGCTTTTCGGACCATGAGATTTGTTAAAAATTTTATAAGGAATTGAAATATGTCAAAATAAACAGAGTGTTCATTATGATAATTTTGAGAAAAACTACATTTTTCATACACAGCTAAAAAAAAGCGAATCGATGGTAATGATAAAGTGACAGTATCTCTAGTTAGGTTAAGGGTTGCTTTTCGGACCATGAAATTTGTTTAAAATTTCATAAGGAATTGAAATATGTCAAAATATACAGGGTGTTTATTATGAAAATTTTGAGAAAAGCTACATTTTTCATACACAGCTAAAAAAAGCGAATCGATGGTAATGATAAAGTGACAGTATCTCTAGTTAGGTTAAGGGTTGCTTTTCGGACCATGACATTTGTTTAAAATTTCGTAAGGAATTGAAATATGTCACAATATACAGGGTGTTTATTACGAAAATTTTGAGAAAAGCTACATTTTTCATACACAGCTGAAAAAAGCGAATCGATGGTAATGATAAAGTGACACTATCTCTAGTTAGGTTAAGGGTTGCTTTTCGGACCATGAGATTTGTTTAAAATTTCATAAAGAATTGAAATATGTCAAAATATACAGAGTGTTCATTATGAAAATTTAGAAAAAAACTACATTTTTCATACAAAGCTGAAAAAAGCGAATAGATTGCAATGATAAAGTGACTGTATCTGTAGAACAGTTAGGTTTAAGGTTGTTTTATGGATCATGATATTTGTTTAAAATTTCATAAGGAATTGAAATATGTCAAAATATACAGGGTGTTTATTACGAAAATTTTGAGAAAAGCTACATTTTTCATACACAGCTGAAAAAAGCGATTCGATGGTAATGATAATGTGACTGTATCTCTAGTTAGGTTTAGGGTTGCTTTTCGGACCAAGAGATTTGTTTAAAATTTTATAAGGAATTAAAATATGTCAAAATAAACAGGGTGTTCATTATGAAAATTTTGAGAAAAACTACATTTTTCATACAAAGCTGAAAAAAGCGAATAATGATAAAGTGACTGTATCTCTAGTTAGGTTAAGGGTTGCTTTTCGGACCATGAGATTTGTTTAAAATTTTATAAAGAATTGAAATATGTCAAAATATACAGAGTGTTCATTATGAAAATTTAGAAAAAAACTACATTTTTCATACAAAGCTGAAAAAAGCGAATCGATTGCAATGATAAAGTGACTGTATCTGTAGAACAGTTAGGTTTAAGGTTGTTTTATGGATCATGATATTTGTTTAAAATTTCATAAGGAATTGAAATATGTCAAAATATACAGGGTGTTTATTACGAAAATTTTGAGAAAAGCTACATTTTTCATACACAGCTGAAAAAAGCGATTCGATGGTAATGATAATGTGACTGTATCTCTAGTTAGGTTTAGGGTTGCTTTTCGGACTATGAGATTTGTTAAAAATTTTATAAGGAATTAAAATATGTCAAAATAAACAGGGTGTTCATTATGAAAATTTTGAGAAAAACTACATTTTTCATACACAGCTAAAAAAAGCGAATCGATGGTAATGATAAAGTGACAGTATCTCTAGTTAGGTTAAGGGTTGCTTTTCGGACCATGACATTTGTTTAAAATTTCATAAGGAATTGAAATATGTCACAATATACAGGGTGTTTATTACGAAAATTTTGAGAAAAGCTACATTTTTCATACACAGCTGAAAAAAGCGATTCGATGGTATTGATAATGTGACTGTATCTCTAGTTAGGTTTAGGGTTGCTTTTCGGACCATGAGATTTGTTAAAAATTTTATAAGGAATTGAAATATGTCAAAATAAACAGAGTGTTCATTATGATAATTTTGAGAAAAACTACATTTTTCATACACAGCTAAAAAAAGCGAATCGATGGTAATGATAAAGTGACAGTATCTCTAGTTAGGTTAAGGGTTGCTTTTCGGACCATGAAATTTGTTTAAAATTTCATAAGGAATTGAAATATGTCAAAATATACAGGGTGTTTATTATGAAAATTTTGAGAAAAGCTACATTTTTCATACACAGCTAAAAAAAGCGAATCGATGGTAATGATAAAGTGACAGTATCTCTAGTTAGGTTAAGGGTTGCTTTTCGGACCATGACATTTGTTTAAAATTTCATAAGGAATTGAAATATGTCAAAATATACGGGGTGTTTATTATGAAAATTTTGAGAAAAACTACATTTTTCATTCAAAGCTGATAAAAGCGAATCGATGGCAATGATAAAGTGACTGTATCTCTAGTTAGGTTAAGGGTTGCTTTTCGAACCATGAGATTTGTTTAAAATTTTATAAGGAATTGAAATATGTCACAATATACAGGGTGTTTATTATGAAAATTTTGAGAAAAGCTACATTTTTCATACACAGCTGTAAAAAGCGAATCGATGGTAATGATAATGTGACAGTATCTCTAGTTAGGTTAAGGGTTGCTTTTCGGACCATGACATTTGTTTAAAATTTCATAAGGAATTGAAATATGTCAAAATATACGGGGTGTTTATTATGAAAATTTTGAGAAAAACTACATTTTTCATTCAAAGCTGATAAAAGCGAATCGATAGCAATGATAAAGTGACTGTATCTCTAGTTAGGTTAAGGGTTGCTTTTCGAACCATGAGATTTGTTTAAAATTTTATAAGGAATTGAAATATGTCAAAATATACAGGGTGTTTATTATGAAAATTTTGAGAAAAGCTACATTTTTCATACACAGCTGAAAAAAGCGATTCGATGGTAATGATAATGTGACTGTATCTCTAGTTAGGTTTAGGGTTGCTTTTCGGACCAAGAGATTTGTTTAAAATTTTATAAGGAATTAAAATATGTCAAAATAAACAGGGTGTTCATTATGAAAATTTTGAGAAAAACTACATTTTTCATACACAGCTGAAAAAAGCGAATAATGATAAAGTGACTGTATCTCTAGTTAGGTTAAGGGTTGCTTTTCGGACCATGAGATTTGTTTAAAATTTTATAAAGAATTGAAATATGTCAAAATATACAGAGTGTTCATTATGAAAATTTAGAAAAAAACTACATTATTCATACAAAGCTGAAAAAAGCGAATCGATTGCAATGATAAAGTGACTGTATCTGTAGAACAGTTAGGTTTAAGGTTGTTTTATGGATCATGATATTTGTTTAAAATTTCATAAGGAATTGAAATATGTCAAAATATACAGGGTGTTTATTACGAAAATTTTTAGAAAAGCTACATTTTTCATACACAGCTGAAAAAAGCGATTCGATGGTAATGATAATGTGACTGTATCTCTAGTTAGGTTTAGGGTTGCTTTTCGAACCATGAGATTTGTTAAAAATTTTATAAGGAATTGAAATATGTCAAAATAAACAGAGTGTTCATTATGATAATTTTGAGAAAAACTACATTTTTCATACACAGCTAAAAAAAGCGAATCGATGGTAATGATAAAGTGACAGTATCTCTAGTTAGGTTAAGGGTTGCTTTTCGGACTATGAAATTTGTTTAAAATTTCATAAGGAATTGAAATATGTCAAAATATACAAGGTGTTTATTATGAAAATTTTGAGAAAAGCTACATTTTTCATACACAGCTAAAAAAAGCGAATCGATGGTAATGATAAAGTGACAGTATCTCTAGTTAGGTTAAGGGTTGCTTTTCGGACCATGACATTTGTTTAAAATTTCATAAGGAATTGAAATATGTCAAAATATACGGGGTGTTTATTATGAAAATTTTGAGAAAAACTACATTTTTCATTCAAAGCTGATAAAAGCGAATCGATGGCAATGATAAAGTGACTGTATCTCTAGTTAGGTTAAGGGTTGCTTTTCGAACCATGAGATTTGTTTAAAATTTTATAAGGAATTGAAATATGTCACAATATACAGGGTGTTTATTATGAAAATTTTGAGAAAAGCTACATCTTTCATACACAGCTGTAAAAAGCGAATCGATGGTAATGATAATGTGACAGTATCTCTAGTTAGGTTAAGGGTTGCTTTTCGGACCATGACATTTGTTTAAAATTTCATAAGGAATTGAAATATGTCAAAATATACGGGGTGTTTATTATGAAAATTTTGAGAAAAACTACATTTTTCATTCAAAGCTGATAAAAGCGAATCGATGGCAATGATAAAGTGACTGTATCTCTAGTTAGGTTAAGGGTTGCTTTTCGAACCATGAGATTTGTTTAAAATTTTATAAGGAATTGAAATATGTCACAATATACAGGGTGTTTATTATGAAAATTTTGAGAAAAGCTACATCTTTCATACACAGCTGTAAAAAGCGAATCGATGGTAATGATAAAGTGACAGTATCTCTAGTTAGGTTAAGGGTTGCTTTTCGGACCATGACATTTGTTTAAAATTTCATAAGGAATTGAAATACGTCAAAATATACGGGGTGTTTATTATGAAAATTTTGAGAAAAACTACATTTTTCATTCAAAGCTAATAAAAGCGAATCGATGGCAATGATAAAGTGACTGTATCTCTAGTTAGGTTAAGGGTTGCTTTTCGAACCATGAGATTTGTTTAAAATTTTATAAGGAATTGAAATATGTCACAATATACAGGGTGTTTATTATGAAAATTTTGAGAAAAGCTACATTTTTCATACACAGCTGAAAAAAGCGATTCGATGGTAATGATAATGTGACTGTATCTCTAGTTAGGTTTAGGGTTGCTTTTCGGACCATGAGATTTGTTAAAAATTTTATAAGGAATTGAAATATGTCAAAATAAACAGAGTGTTCATTATGATAATTTTGAGAAAAACTACATTTTTCATACACAGCTAAAAAAAGCGAATCGATGGTAATGATAAAGTGACAGTATCTCTAGTTAGGTTAAGGGTTGCTTTTCGGACCATGAAATTTGTTTAAAATTTCATAAGGAATTGAAATATGTCAAAATATACAGGGTGTTTATTATGAAAATTTTAAGAAAAGCTACATTTTTCATACACAGCTAAAAAAAGCGAATCGATGGTAATGATAAAGTGACAGTATCTCTAGTTAGGTTAAGGGTTGCTTTTCGGACCATGACATTTGTTTAAAATTTCATAAGGAATTGAAATATGTCAAAATATACGGGGTGTTTATTATGAAAATTTTGAGAAAAACTACATTTTTCATTCAAAGCTGATAAAAGCGAATCGATGGCAATGATAAAGTGACTGTATCTCTAGTTAGGTTAAGGGTTGCTTTTCGAACCATGAGATTTGTTTAAAATTTTATAAGGAATTGAAATATGTCACAATATACAGGGTGTTTATTATGAAAATTTTGAGAAAAGCTCCATTTTTCATAGAAAAGTTAAAAATACCGAATCGATCACAGTGATAAAGTGACGATATCTCGAGAACTGTTAGGTTTAGAGTTGCCCTTTGGAACATCATATTTGTTTAAAGTTTCATAACCAATTGAAATATGTAAAAATATATAGGGTGTTCATTATGAAAAATTTGAAAAAAGCCAGTTTTTTTATTGTGAATAATCGATTTTACAGCAATTATAAAATAACTTTTTGGGTTAAAACGATCCAACATTTATATGTGCATTTTAGTTATTTTTAAACAATATTTCACGTTAATGATTAGATCAGTCATTTCCATATGTGTCATCAACTCCATAAATGATAATCTATAAAATTCGCTGGTTGCAGGCAAATGCTACAGAAAAACTGCTCTAAAATCATCACTAATTTAAAGAGTAAATAAATCAAAAATTCGTTAATAATATAATAATTAATAATATTAACAATATTAAGTTATTTTTTTAATGTAATTATTTAAAAATTAAAACGATACTGCAGTAATTAATTCAATTATTTCCATTCAAGTAACCTTTTAAGATTTTAAAGCCAAGATTTTAAAGCTCTAAGCACAAATGGTATTTCGAAAGATTAAAAAACACGAAAGTAATTGAAAAAGAGTGAAAATTTTTGTATTGCAATGTTAAGCTTGTACGACAGTTACAATTTAAAGAAAAAAAGTTAATTGAAAGCTTTTAAGCAGAACTAAAACATTTTTTAAACTTTTCAATTAATGCTGAAAGTTTTTCGAAAAATTACAAAATTATTTCCATTAACTTAAAGAAAATTATATGATAAGCTCTTTTTTTAACTTGACAGCTTTTAGCTTCGAGTGTTTAAAAGTTGGAATTTTTAAAAAATTTTTGAATATTTAATTCAGGATTATTGAAACGTTAAAAGTCGTAGAAACTTTACTTAGCACTTGGAAAAGTTTGAAAAATATTTAAAAAACGTTCAAGTTTTCATTCATTTTTGGGTTAAGTTAAAAGTTTGTTTGATGAGGATAAAAAGCTTTTTGATTTATTTTCCACTAAATGTTTGGATTTAATGGCAAATTGTTGTTAGGGGTTGTACCTAAAAGTTCATAATTTGACACGAGGGGGATGTGCAGTACATTCCCGTTTATTAGGGCAATTGAAATAAAAATATTTCTAGAACGCCTTGGAATTTTCATTAAAACAATTTATTCAAAAAACTTTTTCGAGTCTTTTTGAACAAATTATTAGGTGCAGACAAACACTCTTTGATCATTTTAACCAACACCTTTATTGATGGTGTTTAATTTAAGTAAATTTACGAGATGTATAAATATTTAAAATTCGACTTATCTTTTGAAATTTTACCGGCATCAAGAATTTCAAACTGTTTGTTATTTAAGCAAATATTTGCAGTAATTTGGGTGTTAAAATTTTTATTTTTTTTGCCCCGAAGGGGATGTAAATTATTTTTGATATTGCATGTCTTTTTTTAATAGGGGTTGATTTTTGAATATATTTGAATAATTTTATTACGTTCACCCTCGAGTTAAGTAGGGATGTTTTTTTTTATATTATAACGTACAAATGAGGGTGTATTACAAATAAATATAATTGATCGATAGAAAGGACAACAACCTGTCCAAAAAATTGGATCGGATTTTCTATGGCTTTTTTTTTTGAAGGGACGAATTAGGACAAGTGTTTTGTGAAGTTTTGGTAACTTCAAGTGTTATCGAGTGACATTTAAATCACGTGGGTACTTTTTTTCTCAATTTAAAGAGAACCTCATTTAGAGACATCGAACTTTCCTCCAATAGTCGATATTTTTCCCAAGGTATCTCACGCGAGCAGTTGGTAGAGTTCAAAAAGAAGTGGCTCACGCAAAGCAATAAAAAATTAGAAATTAAATATTAAGCTCTCCGTGCCAAGCGATCGTGGTGATTTTTTCATATTTTTGGGTCTCGGTTGAGGAGAGTTTAAATTTTGGAATTTTTGTAAGGTCTTACCTGAGGCGAGCCACAGCAAGGTGGTCCAAGCCGCGATGAAGCCGCAGGCCATGGCCTCTCTCACGGCTTAACACTATTCTGTCAGCCCGAGGGATAGCCCCAGGAAGGCCCCCCCATGGTTTTATAACCGACACTTCATCGTTTTCACACGCACTGAAAACTTTTAAAAAAATTCGCGAACACTTTGCGTATCACATCGGAAACGGAGTCCAAGAAGCAGAAATACACATGGTGTGCACTAAGCTAAGAGAGGGTAATCTACAAGGAGAACCCGCGAACTTGGCAGCGGACCGTGTGAGACTAATGCGTGTAGAATACCGCCTGCGCCGGGACGCGGGGCAAGGGAAAATGCGCCGACGCCGCGACGCTACCGCACTTAGAAACACTTTGCAAGTCCACTCTTAAGACGTTCTTACAAAAATCACACGATAATTTTTTTTAATTAAACTTAAAACGACCTCTTGGTGTACACGAAGAACGTTATACTTTCGCGTATAATAGAAAATTATTGCGCTACCGCCACCGTTAGGGTTGACTGGCCAACCAAACTCACCACCTGCGAATTCATGACCAATACGTTACCATCGAGCCTTATGCATCCGGTAATTCGTTACATAGGCATTGAACGCACTAAAAATATTACTCCAAACCATGTGAAATAATAATCTTTCAACAAAACAATGCAATCCCTAATAGCTTTCGTGCAGACAACCCCTCACTTTTTACGTTTTCACGTTTTCAGTTTGTGGAATTAGTACAACTAGTAAAGGCAAATCGTTAAAATTTATAAACTCAAATCAATTCGAGCTTCAAGTTTCTTCTCGAAACGTTTCTCAGCAAAATTCGTTTCTCCTATAGCCAAGAAATATAATATGTATAATGTTAAAAGTGCAACTTCAACCGTTTACAATTATAAAGTTTCATAAAAAATATAAAATTCTTACAATAAAACAGGAGCGGTTTAAGTTAAATAGTAAAATCCAACTTCTGAAATAGTAAAAATTATTTTACATCAAAAATAGCCTTTGCTATGAGATTTGGTTACTTCAGTGAGGTTATCGAGTAACCAAGAGGGTTTTTGGCTCAATTGTAGATTAGTTTGGATCGACACCTTCGTGTCCTCTAAAGGTCGTACAATTGCACGATGGTAATTAGTAATTACTGGGATTGTCGCCTATCAAAATGCTAGCCAGCGAACGGGGGTTACACTCTGAAATGCCCTGATGATGTAGCAACCACGAACTTTTACTGTACTTGGTGGTGGGGGGTAAAAATTGATAGTTGTTAAAATTTCATTGTGGAATATGACGTCCTGAAGAATTTAATCTTTGCTACTGCTTTTCTGTACAAAACTTTTGACCTGATGGAACAATTTGGAAAGTATTTACCAAAACTACAAAATTTTAACCTACACAGACCAAGAACCTGGAACAAGCCGAAAAAACAGTTTAGCCCCCCTGGGGCTTTCTAAAGAAATTCAGACTTTTAAGAACCCTTAGATCTACATCAACCACAATACCAATATTCAAGTTTCTATTATGTCTAGAAGCTCTTCATTGATTCAAGAAGTACATTTATGCCATTACACCTCCACTCAGTTCCTCGGGGGGTTTTCGGGTTTTCCTCGGGGTCAACCACTGTTCTGAATTTGTACACTGACTGCAGTTGACTGCCCATGACTGCATATGTTATGGCTGCTATTGACCGCAGATGACTACCATTGACAGCTCAATTTTTATACATTGACTGCAGAGAGGGGATAACCCCTCGGGTATTTCAGACTTTTCTAGACATCTCATTAGCTCTGTTCGCTTGACTTGCACTAGTTGCTCGGAGCAGTCCGTAAACCAATGACTGTAGACTTCATTCTGTATTCTTTATTCTCATTGGTTCACTAACTGTTCGGAGTAACTAGTGCAAGTCAAGCGAACAGAGCTTATGATTTTTGGTATGATTCATGATTATGTCATAGACAAACCTACAGGGTCGGACTAGCCAGCTCGTTCATTGCCGACAAGGCCGAACGCTTGTAGGTGACAACCTTTTTTGTTAACCATTTATCAACAAACCCAACCTAACCTCATCTACCCTAACCTAAACCTTGTATAAAATCAAAAATATGAATTTTTTATTTTTTTAAACCCGATTTCTTCTTACCTCGCACATTATTGACCTTTCTGGGAGGTTTGGAGGGCGCAAAGGCCAGCTGGTAGCGACGGAACTATATGATGCTAGTCCCCAGATTCCAGTCTTTAGTGCAGAACCAACTCATGGAGCATTCTAGATCAAGAGAAACTGTAGAATGATAAATCAAAGAAAAACATTGATTACCTACCCCAGTAGATTCAGAAAATAAACAATAATAGAAATTTCTTGTGATCACATCTTCAGAAATCATGGACAAACGATTGCCTTCTACAACGGAAACTTGGATTCCAGATTACGCGAAAAAATACCAAGACATCCCAATATACCACTCCAAAGCACTGAACAGACCACAGAGGGAATACATTTCCCTCAGTAAACTATGCTACTCAATTTACATCCAATTGAGATTGTATAAATACGAAGAGATTACCTGAAGCGAGAAATTCATCCGTCGTAGAAATATCGACCGCTAGTAGCTGTAACTGCTCGTCGATGACTTCGAGCCAGCGTATGAAGCGGTCTACCATGATGAAGCAGTAGTGGTAGCCTTCGGATGCCCAAGTGGACATGTTCAAAACGGACTGATGACGTAAGGGGTCTTGAGGCAATTAAATGTTTTGTGAAATTATGGAATTCTGGGAGTCGGGACAATACTGTGCCTATTTTGCGAGAATTCTGAGTTAAAGATTTGATGGTGGCTGGTGGCGGATAGTGCAATTGCACATCCAAGCATTGATTCGTGGAATGGATGAGTGACCAATGGTCTTACGTTTATAGTTGAGACAGCACAATACAGCAGCTGGCGGTAAGTCCCTGGAGCTGGATCGATGATGTTCCATCGAGTCAATTTCGCAGTTCATGGTCGTTGGCTTGTAATTTTGCTACAGCTTAATATGCCAGCTTTTCTTACTAATGCGTTGCTGGATGACGAAACCAATTGAGTGATCAGACGCTTCGCACATATTGTTAACTGCGAGCATCCACCACTCTTAGATGGTTCAATTGTGTAGCTTATAGCAGGTGATGAATAATAATCTTCGCGGGATTCAAAAGCTTTGACATAGTGGTCGTTCAACTTAATTGGTGTTTTACCACAAGCGTTCCGGGTTAAAAGGTCGTTTAGAGAGACTTAAAGTGCTTCTGTATTTGGAAGAAACGATTGGTAGAAGTTGAGCATCCCAAGAAAGTTGAGAAGTTCTTTTTTGCTGTGGTCGGTTGCAATTTTTTTTTATTGTTTCCAATTTTTCCTGCCCTGGGAGCATACCACTACTCCAGGAAAAGTACTTCACTTTATCCAAGTATACATACTTTCTCCAATTCACTACGACATAGTGTAGTTCGATGATCGTTTAAAAAGGTCTTCGTAGATGCTCTTCCAAGGCTGAGAACACGACGAAGATGTCATCGATGTACGAGTACTTATAACAAAAGTTTAATCCGACAATACGAGATCATGTACCAGATCATGACTGGATGAAGTCATGGATGTGTCGTGTAGCACTGGATATCTATCTATCAGAAGCAGTTTAAGCTTGGATCAAAACCACATTAACGTCGTTCCTCATTCTTCTTCAATCCGATGCTTACACATGAACTGTGAGATGTCGTTAATTTCTCTTTTAGTGATGGTTAGTTTCTAAGCCCAAAGATTATGTAAGAGAATTCGAAGAGGCGGAATGGCGTGGTGATAGTTGTTTTGGGTATGTCTTCTTCTGTTACCGGAATCTAATTAAAGGCGCGTACCAGATCGATCGTACAGAATACTGTCTTGCTTCTAAGTGACTGGATCAAGTCGTGCATGTGACGTGCCGCACTAGATATCTATCAGAAGAAGAAGTACACCCGTTTAAGCTTCGATCATTCCCACATTAACGCTTTCCTCATTCTTCTTCAATCCGAGGCTTACCCAAGAAATTTCAGATGTCGCTAAATTCTCTCTTCGCAATGGTTAGTTTTTCTGAAGCTAACTGTCTAGGTTTCAGAGAGACTAGAGGCCATGGCGTCGTTATTATACGACGATGACACATGTTATGGTGACTTTTTATCTGGACGGGTAATTGACGATTGACAGGAAGTAGACCAAGAGTTCAGACGATAGAACAGTTGAGTGATCCTGATCAGAAAGTGATCATAGCTTGACTGCATAGTTCGCGGATCACTACCCCTATCTTCTTCAGAAAATTTACAGAGAGAGAGAGAGGATGAGCGATAAGTCAGCAGTTGGGAACTATTGTCTGTTCTGAATGCGACCACTGGCGTTCTTTATCACGGCTAAAACCGTACCTCATTCCGATTTGTAAGCAAAGTGAACATTTTTTAAGTTTTGGTCCTGTTTATACTTTTACTTGTTACTCAATTGTAAAACGTCATTTAATCAAGCTGTGTTACATGCCAGGTAACTGTTTTTATAGGCTCAAAGAGGTGAGAAGTTGGCTGAACGAGCTCGCCAGTCATAATCCTCTTTGCGTCATTAAAAATTGTTTTACCTGGCTTGTAATGTTAAATACTATATACAGGGGAGTACTAAGTAATAAATTTTTTCAGACGAAATCTTAAAAATGATTGCACAATATTCATCAATTAATCCAATTGTTGCATTACACAATTTTTAAATTTATAACCGAGACCTTCTAAAATAAAATCGCCAGCCTAACTTAAAAAATTTAAATTAATTATTGCAATGATAAAGAGACGGTTTGCTTTGAATTTTAGTCTACTACATTATCATTATTATTATAAATATAGGAACTAAATTGATTTATTATTTGTTAGCAGACAAATACAATTGTCTTTATTTGTTAACATGGCAACAAGCCAATTTAATATCAAAATACCGATACAATCATAAATCAGTTCCATATGAAAATTACGAAGAGGAGATCACTGGGCCAAATTTCATGCATTAATTTCGTCCATTAATTATTACTATGTATTACCTATTATTATTGATAGTTGGAATAAAAAGACAAAATGGAGTACAAAAATGAAATATTAAAATGCAATGACTTGCGCCATGTCGAAATTTAAAAGCATCAACCCCTTTAAAATTTAAGTGGTTATTACGACTTGATGTCATTCTTAAATGTTATAACATAAAAAGTTATTACTTCAAAGGAAATTTTTCTGTATTAAAATATTTTTCATTTCACCAAGAAAAACGCTCTTTTTGAAAGGTTACAAAATTTCAAAAAAATACATAAATTTAGTATGCGTGTCGCTAATATCTATTACAAAATATATTTAACTTTATTTTTTTGAGTTTCAAATTACGCAAATTCTCTAATTACGTAAAAATTGTAAAATGTTGTAATAAAAATTCTTTAAATTGCTCACAAATGGTGGCTACTTGTATTGCACCTACTGACCAAAGTCAGGTGGTTCGAGCTTAGTGGTTTAAAAAAGGGGTGCAATATGTTGCTAATTAGTAATTACATCGCCATATGACGAAATAAAAGAAACCTTTAAGTTCAAAAACTTACCACCTGTTTTACAATTTTTTAAAAATATTTTGCATTAATTTTAAATTAAACAAATACCAAAAATAACCCATTGAGATCACGCAAACTTTTATATTTTAAATTCCTAAAACAATTGGCCTAAATTTACCACCCTCCACTATTTACATCCCTCCAATATCTACATCAAACATCAATATTGAAAAAAAAAGTCTTTTTGTGTATTTTTCCTAAGCTTTATTTTTATTACTGCGAGATGCTATCTTTTTCAAATAAAAGCTTCTGACCTTATTTCAAACACTTTATTTATCCACTTTTAAGTCCCTATTCAATAAAAATAAATTAATTCTGCTTGTCATTAAAAAAAAACTTGAGAACTTCAAAATAATCAAACTGGTAAAAAGCCTTTCAAAATTAATTTTTAACTTTTTCGAAACCAAGAAAAAGTTGTTATAATCGAGAAAAAAATAAAATAATTTTTTTTGCATTTCTCGACGTTTTGAGTTCCCCTGATTCCAAAAATGCAAAAAAAAATTTTCAATTTTTTGAACCAAAATGGCACCAAATAGAACGATAGTCCCATTTTGTGGTATTCCCTTATAACTTGGCCGGTAATCGCCGGTAATTAATATTATAAAAATTTCAAAACGGCATTGTATAGCCAAAATATAGGGCTTTCGTCCTAAAAAAGTCGATTTCCAAAATTGTTTTAAAATTGCCTACCTTTAAGGGGCCACAGTGGGTCAAAATTTTGAAACGAATTTTCTCAAAATTTCCTCTGCCATATTTTTTCTTTTTTTGAATATGTTACAGAAAACGCAATTCTCTATCAAAATCGCTCGAACCGTTTTGGAGTAATGATTTTTTTAATGTAAAAACGTCAAAAATCTCTAATTTATTTTGTAATAGAAAGGAAAGTTGAAAATGAATATTTATGTATCAATCCCATAAATATTTATTATTTGACACTATTTTCGGTTAACAAAACGATTCCGGTTAAACCGGAAATTAAAAAAATATCAAAACTTCTAGGAACTTTTTCTAGGAAGTATATTTTTCCATATTTTGAAAGATCGTAAAATTAGCTATTACACGCTACCAAACACTTTATATTGTGACTTCCGGTTTAAATGGAAATGGAATCAAATGGAATCAAATTTCTTAATTTAAATGGAACACCCTGTATATTTTTTAATATTTTGAAAGCTCGTAAAATTATATTTCTGAACATATAAAATAATGTATACCTATTTTGAACTTTAATTTATGTTAAAATTATAAAATAACGAAATTTTTGAAACAGTTTATACCTAAAAATTCGTATGGCCACGTCCGTGGCCATAAAAATTATTTTAAATAATTTTTAGTAAGTTTCATCGATAATCTTGTCATGAAATTACCTCGAAGTGGTGAAAAGCCTTCTAAATTACAGCTAATGGATACTCTTATTCAAAAGTAGTAATTATTTCAATTTAGTAAGTGAGAATATTGATTGTTGAGCAAAATGATAACAAAAAAATCAATTTTCTATTTGGTGCATAGCGAGACTAGTACAGCGAACTTTTATTGAAATATTTTACATAAGTTGTCGACCCTAAAGCATCATTAGCAAAATTTCAAATGGCATTACTGGCGAAATTTGATATTTCTGGTCTAGATATTTAGAATGACCTCTACAAAAATTCAAATCAAAAATAACTACTCAATTACCAAGACAACAGGGATATACTGAAAGTCAAAAATCTCAAAAAACTAAAATTTATTTTCAACAAAAAAAAACTGAGTTTTAAGGATTGAAACCACAAAAATGGATTAATAATTAAGGACATTCACATTTATTATATTAAGAAAATTAATAATTTAAAAGTAGGTACACCCATAATCAATTTATAAACTAATTATAATAATTCTATTACTTAAAGAAGTCTTCGACTTCAGCTAATTCACGTTCTCTTGCTTGTTCGTGAGCCCACCTAGTTTCGGCCAATTTATCCGAAATGGACCACTTGTGATGAAAAATTTTTTGATCGCAACTTTGACATTTTTTATTACCAAACGGTGGCGCTTTCATATATTTAAACAGACAATCTTGATGAAATAAATGACCACAATAAATTCGTTCGATATATTTTGAACTATTTTCATCAATTACCATATCCTAAAAAATGTATAAAATTGTTTTAATACATACACATAACATTAACCGATAAACTTACTTTAGGGTCTTTGGGAAAACATTGCTCTTTACAATATTGGCACTGTTCGCGAGGTAATCGTTTAACACAATCGACAAGAAAAGCTGTCGCTTTCTCTAGCGATGGTTTAGGTTTAAAAGGTTGTTCGTTTGGTTTAAGCTTCCTTAAAGGAGGTTCGACACACCTACGAGCTATTTCTTTAGCTTGGCCCAACATATGACAAACAAACATCGGGGGAAAATTAGAATCAACATCGTTCACCCTAAAACCAACTTATAATTTGTATAATTTAAAAAAATACAAACCGTTACCCAACAGCCTCATTAGGGTAATTTTCAGGTACAAAAAGCTTTGTTTTAAGAACGTACTTATCGTTAACTGCTTTTAGCAACAAACTCGAATCTTTTTGTTTCAATTTAAATTCGTCGTTTTTATCGTTTAAACTCCTTTTTATAGTGTTTATTTCGTCGTAACAACAACAAAGCGGATTTTCGTCGATAAACTGTTTGACAAATTTTAATACTTCGAGTACTTGCGGTTTACCGACATATTTCTTAGCTTCGTTTTCACAAACGTTAGTCAAACCATTTAATAATTTTTCTGATAAAGTTTTACTTTTGAGTTCGATTAATATAATCGATTTTGGATAATCACAAGGAAATTGTATACAAATAACTATAGTTTTAAATTGTGTACGTTTTATTTCGGTTCGTACCATTGTCTTGACACAAGAAATAAGTTTACAACCAGAGATGACATGTTCGGCCAATTTTTTAACTTCGGATAATTCATCTTCTATCAAACCCATATGCAAAATTAACTATAATTGGTATAAAATTGATTTAAAGTGCTTTAAAATTAGATTTTTATTAAAAGTAATAAGTGAGGTTATGTTTTGAATGTTATTCTTTTTTCAACTTTAATACAGGGTGTTGTGTAATAGTTTTGAAGAAAATTATTTTTAATATGACTTTAACTGTAGTAAATTAATTTTAAATTACCTTCAAAGCCTGTAATGTTTAATATTTTCAAAATTTTAGTATTGCGCGTTTACGAAAATTTAAATCAAAAACCAAAATGTTTTAATTTTTTTAATAAATATAAAGTTAAATTTTATTTATTGTTTTATTACTACTAGTTCTTAGGCAATTTTAATAAGCAAATACGTAATTTACTAATTACATTTGAAAAAAATAATTAAATTTAAATACTGCTACAGCCATCTATTGTCATTTGAGTGAAGTACTTTAGTTTCTTAGAGAATCGCTACAATACCACAGCTGCCATCTATTGGCTCTTTATAGAACTACTCAATGCAATAATCTTTTGCAAGTTTTTTAATTAGTTAAAAGTGCCCCAAGGCCCAAATATTGTATTTATTTGAAAGTTTTTCTTCTAGTTACGTGTCTCAACAACTTCAAGTTTCCATTATGAACACATTCCCCACCCAAAAGCTAATATGATTACAACAATTATCGCTTTTTTTTAAATTATTTAAATTTTATTTATATTCTTATCAGTAGTGGTGTTTTTATTGTGACTACTCGACAGCTCTAGAAAGATATTTGTGTACAAACAGTTAATAAAAATACACAACTTATATTAATTTATGTGATTGGGTACTATTTGTGATTAGAAAAAAAAAGATGATTAAGTGGCCAATCGGGTGTTATCACGTAGTGAATAATAAAATTGTGCAATCCTAAACCTACAAGTTGTAACCTGCACTAACTCTCAATATTTACTTGCATATTTTGAATATTTTCGTATTTCGTTCAGTTTGCAAGTAGAAAGTGGTTTGAGTAGGTGTGAATACGTCGAGCGCGCGCTATCTCATACAGATAAATTGTGGTGATTCCCCGCATGAACTAAATAAAGTACCCAGTTTTTTTTAACCAAAGTTATTGTTAACTAAATAATTATGGAAAAAAATCCAATTTCTTTATTACAAGAATTAGCTGTAATATATCATTGTCCATTACCAATTTACGAAATTACAGCAGAAAATTGGGGATTTAAATCAACTGTTTCGGTATGTAATATCAAGGCGTCTGCGATTGGTGATAATAAAAAAAATGCAAAACGTTTAAGTGCCGAACGTGCACTAGATATTTTAAATAAAAAATCACCACTGCCTATAAGTGGTATAAGTTCGTGTCAAAAAGAAATGAAAATTGTGACAACAGTGACAACAGTATCGGTCCCAGGATTTCGTCAAGAGCCTTTAATAAACGCAGTGGGTATGTTGAATGAATTTTGCTCGCAAAGACAAGCAGCGTATCCGTTATACGTGGAAGGATTTGAAAATGGTCAATTCACAATCCATTGTACTTTGTTCAAGTTTACAACTACCGGTCGAGGCTCAACTAAAAAGACGGCAAAACAAAATGCTGCCAAAGAAATGCTTACAAGGTACACGTTTAAATACTTTCAGTTTACTTAAAAACGTAAAAGAATGATTATAGGGTTAAAGACTATAATCCTCGAGGTGATGAAATTTTGGTTAATATTGCAAAACAACCAGAATTATCGTTGAATGAATTAAATGAAGTTATTCAAAAATATGATGCACTTTCAGGTTTAAAAAATTCTTTTAAAAAGCCATATGTTGAAGAAGAAGAAACTAAAAGTACCTTTAAGAAAACAAAATGTGTAAGTATCGATAATATACGTTTGCAATTGTGTGTTAAATTAACTTTTTTTAGGAGAACTTTTTAAGTGAAGATGAATTGATGGATAAACTTAAAAAGTTGAATGTCCAATATAAAATATTTACTCTTCAGTATACACCGCATTTAGTATTAGTTCTCGAAACTGAGCAAACTGAAAATATGAAAAAGTTAACTTTTATGTGTTCAGATGATACGTATGAAAAAACAAAAATTGGGCTATTACAAAATGCTGTTTCGGGTATTGAATGTTTAAAGCCTTAATTTTTTAAATTTGTTTATTATTATATTCGTTATTTTAATTTAATGTTATTAAGAAAAATATTTATAATGTAGCTTAAAGTTATGAAAATCTTTGTTTATGAAAATTCGTTATTGTAATGTGCCATTAGTTATTCATTTGTATTTTTATACAGTGTGTTTTAAAAGTTTTAAATAAATGTTCACTGTGTGTTCTTCAAATGTGATTATATTAATATTACCTATATGTGGCTGCTCTTTAGGCTTTATCACTACTATATTATCACATTATTTAAATTTTTAGTTGGTAAATGCTCGTTAGTGTTTTTAAATTTTAATATCGTGGATTTTGCTTTATAACTTCCACGATAATTATTATGAAAATATAAAACAACATTGCATGGACAAAATATAAGGCTTTAGCACTAATTTCATCAATTTCTGAAATTGTTTCAAAATTGCCTACTTTTAAAAGGCCCAAGTTGTTAAAACTTTGAAATTGATTTTCTCAAAATCAGCTTGGACGGTTATTTTTATATTTGCACATGCTATAGACATCGTAGATCTTAATTGAACTGCACTTGTTTCACTATTTTTGAAAACAACGGATGTGACCATACAAGTAACTTTTTCCTGTAGTATTTTTTGTGCATTTCTTTAAAAGTTTATAGTTTTAAATTTAATTTTGAAATGTTATTTCATTTATAATATATCAAATTAAATTTTAATATAAATTTCCTGTCCGTCCAATATTATAATTTTATATTTCTTTTTATTAAAATTTAATTTGATATCTTAAAGAAAATTTTGAATTATAAACTTTTAAAGAAATGCACAAAAAAATACTACAGGAAAAAGTTCCTCGTATGGTCACATCCGTTGTTTATATATATGTAATTAAATTTATTTTTATGGTAATATAAATTACATGATATACAAAAAAAAAATTTTAAATTGCTTTCGTCCGGGATCGAACCTAGGACTTCTGCGTGTAAGCAGAATTTTTCGACATACTTACATACATACTAATTTCTTTTTTTTTTAATTTGGCATAAGTTCAAAATATACATTATTTTTTCTTCAAACGTCAAAAAAAGTTGACATTTTGTTACTGAACAAGTAAGGTTAAAGTTCTACTTTTACATCCTAGGAGGTAAAAGTAAATTATAACCCTAAATATTTACAACAAATTGTAACGTAAAATGATATTTCTAAGCATTTGTAATGTAAAAAGGTAATGTTTTTATAAATTTTCTGTTATAATTTATTCGTTGTGTTTAATAATTAGCTTCTTTTTACAAGTTAATTTTTAAAAATATTTGACAATTGAACTACAAATAATTTACAAGAGATGGCGACACTTCAAAAAATTTTATTTTTGGTTTTTCTTAGTTTTACGTTTGAAGAAAAAATTAAATGTTTAATACGGAGTAAAAATACTTTTTTTGGCTCGTCAGTAGTTGTCAAGCCCTACTGCCTAAGGCTGGCAAAAGTTTTCGATTAATCGATTCTTCGAAAATCGCGATTATTTGAATTTTAATAATCGAAGAATCGATTAATCGATTCTTCGAAAATCGCGATTGTTTGAATTTTAATAATCGATTTTTCGTAGAGTCGTAAACCGACGAATCGTAAAATCGTAGAATCGAAAAACCGATTTTTTAAATTTAATCAAATCTTAATATTTGCCGCTTGAAATGATTGTAAATTTAAAATCAAAAAAATTTAAATTTATTGTAAATCTCTCAAAATGAATTGCAGAATATAGATGGATAATTCAAAGTACATTTTACCGCTTTATCAAAAGTTCGCAAAAAAATTCAAAATTGAAAATGAAAAATACATGAAAATACCTAATTATAAATTATAAATTTTTACAAGCATTTGAATGTGATCGAATTTTTACTGAGTTTAGGGAGATTAGGGTAGGGGTCCTCTCATTTTTTTCTGTTCTTTCTTTAGCAAATAGTGCGTTCAAAAACGAACATTTAGAAAACACCTTTTATAATTTTAGCCGCTATTTTCGAAACATCTGTGTAACTTTACAACGAAAGAAAAGTATTTATCTGTCAGTCTTTCTTATCTTTATCTTATTTATTATTCGATTCTTCGATTAATTATTTTTCGATTAATTATTCATCGGTTAATCGATTCTTCGATTAATTTTTTATCGATTCTTCGATTAATCGATTCTTCGATTAATCGATTCTTCGCGATTAATCGATTATTTGTGATTAATCGATTAATCGGTTTTTTGAAGAATCGATTATTATGATATTCGATTAATCGATTTTCGATTATCAATTTTTTTGCCAGCCTTACACTGCCTAGCCTAAAAAAAGTGACATTTTTACTCCTAATCAAACAATATACTATAAGTACGTTAAGAAGTTCAAGTTAAATTATTTTTACTGTGCAGGGTGACCTATTTTGCTTGTCCGTATGGGGTATCTCCGTTAATATAAGAGTTAGGAGAAAACTAATAAGACGATCTCGATCTACTTTTTTGAGACCAACTCAATGGTGAAATCAAAAATCTGATACCTTCTTTTGTTTTCGAGGTGTAGCCCAAAATTCATATTTTCGTCATTTTAACTTTGGTCAATATCTCCCTTATTCCTCAAGATTTTCTTAAACTGTAAAGACATTCTTATGACACTTTTTAACGTAGATTCCAGTGGCCTAGTCAAATTTTTTTTTTGATGGGTTATTTCCGAGTTTTTACACAAACTTCACTTTTTTTCAATACGAATCATAGGCGGTCATGACTTTATTAAATAGGGTATTTTTTGCGCTTTTCAAAAATGTAACATTTATTAAAATTATTTTTAATAATAAAAACGTTTATTTAGGAAATTATGACTTAACTTTAAAAACAAAAGACAATCTAATTTTGACACGGTAAACAAATGCCGTTTACACTTGTTTATGTCGTTTCACTAATAATTAAATACCTTTTTTTATTTAAAAAAATCTGAAAAATTCGAAATTTTGAATTTTTTTTGTAAATGTCATATTTTTGAAAAGTGCAAAAAATACTCTATTTAATAAAGTCATAATCGCGTATGATTCGTATTTAAAAAAAATGAAGTTTGTATAAAAACTCGGAAATAACCCATCAAAAAAATTTTTTGACTACGCCACTGGAATCTACGTTAAAAAGTGTCATAAGAATGTCTTTACAGTTTAAGAAAATCTTGAGGAATAAGGGAGATATTGACCAAAGTTAAAATGACGAAAATATTAATTTTGGGCTACAACTCAAAAACAAAAGAAGGTATCAGATTTTTGATTTTGCCATTGAGTTTGTCTAAAAAAAGTAGATCGAGATCGTCTTATTAGTTTTCTCCTAACTCTTATATTAACGGAGATACCCCATAGGGACAAGCAAAATAGGTCACCCTGTACATAGAACAAAAATAATTTAACCTGAGGTAAGTTCGCGTAGGTTTGGCCACGCCCTTTTAATAATTTAAATATGTTGACTACTGCGTTGGTGCGTTGGTGGGGATAAATACCAATTTAGGTATCTGCGCATGTTCACAGCTCCTCAGAATAAAATATTTTTGCTGTACATCCTGACATTTTGGTTCAACAAAATCGAAAATTTTTTTTTTGCATTTTTGGAATCAGGAGGACTCAAAACGTCGAGAAATGCAAAAAAAAAATATTTTTTTTTCTTTCTCAACTATAACAACTTTTTCTTAAAATCACATTTTTCATAAAATTAGCTATCTGTTGCTCTACAAAACTACATATTTTAACTCCTAATTTAGCAGGAGTTTCTTAAAAAAATTCAATTATTAGTTTACAATAAATTATAGACAGTTCCTAAAAATCGCTAACTCGAAACGAGTTTAAGCATTTATTTAAAATTATTTACATAGTTTGTAAGGAAAAATTTGTTGATCTTCGATACTAAAAGAATTCATAAAGTTTTCCGATTCTTCTCTATAACGAGATTTGAGTAAATAATCGCGTGCCAAATCGTTCTTCTTGAGCTCATAAACCGAAGCGGCCCTCTGGCTCATTTCCAAAAATTCTACAACTTGATCGAGTCGCATCATTTTGTTATCGTCGTACCAATTGCGATCGTTTAAAACTTGCTCTGACAAACATTCGACTTCGTTTTTGTTCATTGGAAATATTCTTAAAGTTGATAATAAGCGATGTACGGAACTCGAAGGTTTTTTGCTTATGGCAGAACTCGATACTGTTATAATTGGAAACTCGCTTTTTGCTTCAGCGGGCGACGCCGACGACGATTTTATTTCTAGTAGAGAATTTTTACTCAACAATCTTGTGATTATATCGCTTAGAGATGGTAAAAATGGCCGTTCCGCCGATGCCTTTTGAAAAGCTTTTTGGTAAGCTGGTAGTTTCGGATCTCGATACAGACGGCACAGATTTTCAAAGACCCTAAAAAAATTCAATTAGTCTAGGAGCTCTTAAATATATTTACTTTATCATAAATGGAAGATCGAGGATCCAAAGAATTGCAATTGCTCGAAATTTTCTTATGAAGAATCAGCTCAGACTATGTAATGTAAAGAAGCGCATATGGTTTGCCACCGCTAGGATAAAAGACTATGGATAGCAGTGTTTCTTGAAAAAACAAGACAAGATTGAGGCAGAGGTCAGATCAGAGCATGAGAAGGACATTGTCCTGGAAGTAAGCCATAGGGCTACTCTTCTTGAGAAAGGCGCGAGAGCGCCCATAGGATTTCAAAACTGGTTTGCCACCGTGAGGAATACGAGATTATGGATAGCTGATTTTTCTAGGAAAACTAGATTGTGGCAAGAGTGCGATCAGAGCCTGAGAAGGACCTTATCCTGGAAGTAAACCATATAGCTACTCTTCGTCAGAAAGACGCGAGAGCGCCCATGGGATTTCAAAACTGATTTGCCACCGTTAGGAATACGAGATTATGGATAGCTGAGTCTCTAGAAATACAAGATTGAGGCAGAGGTCAGATCAGAGCTTGAAAAGGAACTTCTTGTTGTGGAAGTAAACCATAAGGCTACTCTTTGTTGAGAAAGGCGCGAGAGCGCCCATAGGATTTCAAAACTGGTTTGCCACCGTAAGGAATATGAGACTATGGATAGCTGCGTCTCTAGGAAAAACAAGATAAGAGTGTGGCAGTGGTTAAATCAGAGCATGAGAAGGACCTTCTTATCCTGGAAGTAAACCATAGGGCTGCTCTTTGTGAGAAAGGCGCCTATAGTATTTAAAAAATGGTTTGCCACCGTAAGGAACACGAGATTATGGATAGCTGAGTCTTCTAGAAAAACAAGATTGTAGCAGCAGTCAAATCAGAGCGTAAGAAGGACCATCTTGTCCTGGAAGTAAACCATAGGGTTACTCTTCGTGAGAAAGGCGCGATTAGGCCCATAGGTTTTCCAAACTGGTTTGCCACCGGGAGGAATATGAGATTATGGATAGCTGAGTCTAAGAAAAAAAAGATTGTGGCAGAGGTCAGATCAGAGCCTGAGAAGGACCTTCATGTCCTAGAAGTAAATCATAGTGCTCCCTGTTGTGAGAAAGGCGCGATAGCGCCCATTGGATTTCAAAACTGGTTTGCCACCGTGAGATTATGGATAGCTGAGTCTCTTAAGAAAAACAAGACAAGATTGTGGCAGAGGTCAAATCAGAGCCCGAAAAGGACCTTCTTGTCCTGGAAGTAAACCATAGGGCTACTCTTCGTGAGAAAGGCGCGAGAGCGCCCATAGGATTTCAAAACTGGTTTGCCACCGTGAGAAATACGAGGTCGTGGATTGCAGAGTGTCTCTGAGAAAAACCAAAATTTGTCGAGTAACAAAACCTTGTATCCTCTACTAGTGAGTACTTACTGATATTTTGTTGCGTGTCTTTTACGGACGTAAGACCAAGTCAAGCGCAATCTATAAATTCCTGGACTTTGCAGACCACACAAAATGCTTCTACACGACTGAAAGTTAGATATTTTGTGACACTTTTCGGCCGTATTTATAAGACGAGCAACAAGTCTCGCTCTAATCTAGAAAAGTACCTTCTTAAAAATTATCTCTAAAATTTATGCCATCAGCATCAAACCTTCTCCGAATCGTTCCTTATTATTTCGGTGGCAACGAGACAACTAATTCTATGCGAAAACGCTTCAATCGCTCCAATATTTGGTGCATTTTTAGAACTTCGTTGACAAATCAGAACCCCAATTTCGATCGATGGTATTTTCAAAAATAAATCTCTATCGATCAAAGTTAATTGGCAGGCCAATGTCGTCGAATCAAAATCCCAAGCGGACAACGAAATTTCCATCTTTAAAATCCGTCTTAAATAATCCAAATACGTTTCTTGTGGTTTTCTTGTGCGATCTTTAAGTTTTAGACAACAAAGCAAGCCTATCTTTTAGAAATTTAATAGCTAGTGCTTGAGATCCACTTACCTCTATCCAAACAGTCGCCGTGAGCGTCGTGCATTGGATTAAAAATGTTAGTCAAACAACTCTTTTTACGTTTTTTACCTTTGGAACGATCATCTTCGTCTTCCGAATCCGAAATTATATCTTTAAATTTTTTATCACGTTTAAACAACTTTCTTTTTGGTCCTAAATGACAAAGTTTAAATTTTTAGAAAGGTTAGTTGCGAAGTCGTCACTTTTTATGTTAGAATTTCCTTTAGTTTGGCAGTATTGGCGTACTTTTCCCAAATGATTTATTAGTTCGTGGTAAGCGTCTCTAGCCGAACGAGGTCTGTACCAATATTCGGGAGTCCAAAAAAATACAACGGGGCGCTGGAGAGAAATCCTGAACAAAACTAAATTATTTAAAATTAATTGGAACGCTTCCAAAGGTACTTGATTGTGTTTGTGCTCGATGGAAATGATTTGTTCGAGTGAAGAGCTTCGCACGAAACTGAAGCAACTAACTGTCTCTTTGAAACGGGCAGTCTCAACTCTTGTTCCAAAGGACGTCTAATGGTGACCAAAGAGACTGCGCGTTTAATCTAAAAGTGAGCAGTTGAGTGTTTGTTCGGAAAACATTTAAATGGGTGTTACTTGAATTGAAAATCTCTCACCAAGAGGAACGCTCCATGGACCTAATCCGTTCAAAAAGTGCGGTTGAGGTGCAAAAGCGTATCTTCGTCTATGTCGACCTCTTTCTTCTCTACCTAGTCGGGCGTTTTCCCAAATTTTTACGGCACTTTCACCTAAATCGCGACATTGTTCGCTTGAGACCATATTATAACAGTGAATGTCCTTAAACATAAGTTTGGCACCAAAAAGTTGACATTTTTTTTAAAATTACCTTGTTGCAAACGTTCTTTCTTTGATGCGTAGCTAATTTCTCTTGTAAACGTAATAACGAAGTACATCTTTCTGGTACGCCTCGTGCAAATCGATTAATTGTACTATCAGTATTTTTGAGCGATTTGATTTTTGATCTGAAATTTAAATTTTTTAAAGTGACGCCTTTTTAATTATTTGGACGTCGAAGTACTTGTCTAAAACTTTGCGGTTTGTATCGACAAACTGAGATATCGACGGTGATAAAATGGACGGAACGTAATTTAATGGAGATTCTTCCAAATTTTTGCCCAAATATAAATGACGATCTGTCCATCTCTGCGTATTATTCTAAAAAATATTAAGTTATACTTAAACTACTCTTAGGTTTGACTTACTTTTGATGGTGATCAAAATGAGGTATGGAACGATATAGGTCTAGACTCTAGACCAAGGTATTATAATGCCAAAAACGTAACAAAATTATACTTTTTACTGCGAGAAGCAGTATTTTGGCACACTCTGTAGCTTATTGCAGAAGAAGATAGCATTTCCCATAAGATTTAAAATGTTTTGGACATTAAATGCGCAATATCGTGGTCCAGTCCTATCACAAAACCATAAGACTGTTATAAAACCATTAAAACAGTTATAATGTAATAATTATTTTAAGTAGACGAGCTGTGACAATGCGCAGGTACCTAAACTAGTATTTATCCCCACCAACGCAGTAGTCAACGTATTTAAATTATTAAAGGGGCGTGGCCAAATCTGCGCGAACTTACCTCAAGTTAAATTATTTTTACTGTAATTACTTAGACAAAAACTTGATACTTGATAAAAACAAACATAAATTCATTAATATACAGGGTGTCTGTAAAAACACCTTACAACGCTTTAGGGTGAACTTATAGGATAATATTAGACCGATATAACCCAATTTACCTATATGCAAAAGTGCACCATTACCAAGTTACGGCTCTTCAAAGTTGGCGTTTTAAAAACGTATTTTCTTTATATCGGAAGAACCGTTTCGGATAAAAGTTCAAATTGTGGACAACGTTTTTCACTTATAGGAAGCTATAATTCTACAAAGTTTAGGGGAAAAAGATACACGGGAAATGGACCAACCACTGAATCGTTAATACTAACAGTTAAATATCTTTTTAATTTGTTAATGAATTGTAAAATTGACTACACAAGATGAAACGAAATTTAAAAATTAGTAATTTTTGTCTCTTGAAATTTTATCATAAGGCTTTTGGTTTTCCAGATAATAGGAAAAATGTTTCTAATAAAAGCTATTAATTGCAATAAAATTCAACACATTTTCCAAGTTGCTTTTATTTAAAGGCGACTAGATAATTTGTTGATTTTTATTGCAATTAATAGCTTTTATTAGAAACATTTTTCCTATTATTTAGAAAACCAAAAGCCTTACGATAAAATTTCAAGAGGCGAAAGTTACTAATTTTTAAATTTCCTTTCATCTCGTGTAGTCAATTTTACAATTCATTGACAGATTCAAAAGATATTCAACTGTCAGTGTTAACGATTTAGTGATTGGTCTATTTCCGGTGTGCCTTTTTCCATTAAACTTTGAAGAATTATAGCTTTCCATAAGTGAAAAACGTTGTCCATAATTTGAACTTTTATCCGTAACGGTTCTTCCGATATAAAGAAAATACATTTTTAAAACGCCAACTTTGAAGAGCCGTAACTTGGTAATGGTGCACTTTTGCATATAGGTAAATTGGGTTATATCGGTCTAATATTATCCTATAAGTTCACCCTAAAGCGTTGTAAGGTGTTTTTACAGACACCCTGTATACAAACACGACTATAATCCGTTCACTATTTATTTGCGCTATGGTTGGCCAAGCACTTTTATTTTTTGGTTTGCCAAAATAAAAAGTCCCTATTAAGATGACTTACAGCTCTTGACAGTACCAAAAAAATGACAGATCAACTATTAACACAATGGAATAAAAGCCGCTACTCTACAATACTTAACCTAACTGATTTTTTTCTAGTTTATACCAGGTGGAATCTGTCACCCTAACATGGCCAACCATAGCACAAATAAATAGTGAACGGATAATATGCATAATGTTATCAATTGCAACTGTATGTCTGTCTGTATAACATGTAACGCCCATTAATTTGAGCCACTTCACCACGCTTTTATTGACAAAATAACTTTAAAAATTGATACAGGGTGGCCCAAAATATATGACTTCTTTGATTGTTAAAGTTTGTGTAGTTAAGGAAGACTAACTCAGTATCTTTGAATATTTTAAGTGTCCTAGCAGGTTATTTAGTATGAGCAGCATGCTCATACTTTTTAGCATAAAAAGGATATTTGTTTGGACTGTTAGAAGTATACCTTTGAGTCTGAAGTGCCAAATTTACACCAAATTTGTGGAATTCCCTTACTACTAAAAACTTTTTTGGTGGCCAATAAGTACAAGGTGCTATTGGATGTTGAAGTAGCAACCGATGTCTCCGAATGTGAAGATCCAGGATCTTCGGGACTTAAAAATTTTACCCTTTCACACCAAAGATTCCAAAACATCTAATAAAATTTCAATCTTTATGACTACACAAAAGAATAAATTTAAATACCTGGCGTTTTTCAAACCCTCCCAATTCAAAATAAAGTATTTTGTTATTACAAAAATGAGCCTTTATAGACTGTCGTCTTCTTCTATGAAAAACACTCAAGTTAAAACACTCTACTGGGTAAACAGCAACAAGTTCAAATGTTTCTATTTCCGGATCAACACCAGCTAAATATCTAAATAATGATTCTTCTGCAGGAGGTAAAATGTCCGCTGCTAAAATTAATTTCGAAGTGGTTAAACCTAAAAAAACACAAGAAAGACATTTCGTTCATTTTTCCTAAATTATAAATTTACCTAAACTGACTTGTCTAATGCCTTTACCTTCTCGTGTTGTTTGAGCAAATGGACTTTCGATTAAAACCATATCCTCGAAATCGCAATATTCAGAAAAAAGCAATTTTTGAATACGATTACTGGACATGATTTTAATACCCTCTCGAATTTAAACATTGTGTTATAATTGTAGGTGTTAAACTATATTTGAACTTTATGACATAATAAGTACATTTAATTGACATTTAAATATATAACAACAATAAGCAGTACACATTTGATTGATAACTCCAATAACTCTTATAAACATGCACACAATCACTTTATTTATTACAATAATATACACTTAACATTATACAGGGTGTACCAATTATGTCAAATGTAAAATAATGCCTTTATAATAAAAATAAATTGAATTATTTTTGCTAAAATTGCAAACGACCTTTTATTGCACTTTTCAAACACAGAATGTTCTTATTTGAGCGTGATAGCACTCGACTTATTTTTTTTAATTCAACGCCATTTTTTATATACAATTTGGAATTAACATTTAATTTATGATACTTTCCGTTTTAACAATTTTTCTTCTAACTCTTGTACATTTTGAACAAAACATACATATTTTTGATTTTTACAAAAAATTTGACATTTAAGTAGATAATTTTAAAAATCGATATCTTCTCTTTTCTAAGTGATTAAGGGATGAAATTTAGCTAAATCGTGCTTCAAATAGTGGACTACCTGCAGCATATTTAATACTTTTAAATTTTGTATACAGAGTGTTTTAAATTTGTATTTTGTAAGAAACTTATAATTTGGACCACTCTGTATAAAAATATTTCAAGTATCAAACGGGCTGTACATAATTAACCCTTTAAACTACTATTTACGAAAATTTTGTTAATTTATCTCTCACCGTGTAGAAGATATGAATTTTTGAAATGGGTCCTCTCTTACTGTTAAAATTCGAAAAAGTTCAAAATATCTTAAAAACTAGAGAACCATAAGAAACAATTAATTGTAGGTACCAGGTATTATTGTAAATTATTTAAAATTTAAATTATTATGGTAAGTATAATTTCATATTTTGTGAGATATTTTGATTTTTTGTGCAAATTTTGACTTCTAAAGCTCAACTTCAAAAATCGATATCTTCTCTTCTGTAGTTGATTAAGGGATGAAATTTAGCTAAATGGTGCTTCAAATGGTGGACTACCTGCAGCATATTTAATACTTTTAAATTTTGTATACAGAGTGTTTTAAATTTGTATTTTCTAAAAAACTTATAATTTGGACCACTCTGTATAAAAATATTTCAAGTATCAAACGGGCTGTACATAATTAACCCTTTAAACTACTATTTACGAAAATTTTGTTAATTTATCTCTCACCGTGTAGAAGATATGAATTTTTGAAATGGGTCCTCTTTTACTGTTAAAATTCGAAAAAGTTCAAAATATCTTAAAAACTAGAGAACCATAAGAAACAATTGTAGGTACCAGGTATTATTGTAAATTATTTAAAATTTAAATTATTATGGTAAGTATTATTTCATATTTTGTGAGATATTTTGATTTTTTGTGCAAATTTTGACTTCTAAAGCTCAACTTCAAAAATCGATATCTTCTCTTCTGTAGTTGATTAAGGGATGAAATTTAGCTAAATGGTGCTTCAAATGGTGGACTACCTGCAGCATATTTAATACTTTTAAATTTTGTATACAGAGTGTTTTAAATTTGTATTTTCTAAAAAACTTATAATTTGGACCACTCTGTATAAAAATATTTCAAGTATCAAACGGGCTGTACATAATTAACCCTTTAAACTACTATTTACGAAAATTTTGTTAATTTATCTCTCACCGTGTAGAAGATATGAATTTTTGAAATGGGTCCTCTTTTACTGTTAAAATTCGAAAAAGTTCAAAATATCTTAAAAACTAGAGAACTATAAGAAACAATTGTAGGTACCAGGTATTATTGTAAATTATTTAAAATTTAAATTATTATGGTAAGTATTATTTCATATTTTGTGAGATATTTTGATTTTTTGTGCAAATTTTGACTTCTAAAGCTCAACTTCAAAAATCGATATCTTCTCTTCTGTAGTTGATTAAGGGATGAAATTTAGCTAAATGGTGCTTCAAATGGTGGACTACCTGCAGCATATTTAATACTTTTAAATTTTGTATACAGAGTGTTTTAAATTTGTATTTTCTAAAAAACTTATAATTTGGACCACTCTGTATAAAAATATTTCAAGTATCAAACGGGCTGTACATAATTAACCCTTTAAACTACTATTTACGAAAATTTTGTTAATTTATCTCTCACCGTGTAGAAGATATGAATTTTTGAAATGGGTCCTCTTTTACTGTTAAAATTCGAAAAAGTTCAAAATATCTTAAAAACTAGAGAACTATAAGAAACAATTGTAGGTACCAGGTATTATTGTAAATTATTTAAAATTTAAATTATTATGGTAAGTATTATTTCATATTTTGTGAGATATTTTGATTTTTTGTGCAAATTTTGACTTCTAAAGCTCAACTTCAAAAATCGATATCTTCTCTTCTGTAGTTGATTAAGGGATGAAATTTAGCTAAATGGTGCTTCAAATGGTGGACTACCTGCAGCATATTTAATACTTTTAAATTTTGTATACAGAGTGTTTTAAATTTGTATTTTCTAAAAAACTTATAATTTGGACCACTCTGTATAAAAATATTTCAAGTATCAAACGGGCTGTACATAATTAACCCTTTAAACTACTATTTACGAAAATTTTGTTAATTTATCTCTCACCGTGTAGAAGATATGAATTTTTGAAATGGGTTATCTTTTACTGTTAAAATTCGAAAAAGTTCAAAATATCTTAAAAACTAGAGAACCATAAGAAACAATTGTAGGTACCAGGTATTATTGTAAATTATTTAAAATTTAAATTAATATGGTATATTATTTCATATTTTGTGATATATTTTGATTTTTTGTGCAAATTTTGACTTCTAAAGCTCAACTTCAAAAATCGATATCTTCTCTTCTGTAGTTGATTAAGGGATGAAATTTAGCTAAATGGTGCTTCAAATAGTGGACTACCTGCAGCATATTTAATACTTTTAAATTTTGTATACAGAGTGTTTTAAATTTGTATTTTCTAAAAAACTTATAATTTGGACCACTCTGTATAAAAATATTTCAAGTATCAAACGGGCTGTACATAATTAACCCTTTAAACTACTATTTACGAAAATTTTGTTAATTTATCTCTCACCGTGTAGAAGATATGAATTTTTGAAATTATCCCTTTTACAGCCAAATTTTGAAGAAAACTTTAAATATCTCAAAAACTATTAAATTTAGAAAAAAAATTGTAAGTAGCAATATTATCAGATAATTGTGAAAATTATAAAATTAAAATTTAAATGATATTTTGTCATATTTTAGAGATACTTGGATCTTTTTTTCGGAAATTTTGACTTTTAATGGATAGCTTCAAAAATCGATATCTTCTCTTTTGCAATTAATTAATTAATTAAAGGGTAAAATTTTCGTAGCCGGTGCTTCAAACTGTGGACTATCTGAGAAGTATATAATATTATTAAATTTTATGTACAGAGTGTTTTAAATTTTGTATCTTTTAAAACTTTTAATTTAGAACACCCTGTATAAAAATATTGAAACTATAAAACATACTGCATATAGTTTACCCTCTAAACTACTATTTTTGAAAATTTGGTCAATTTATCTCTCACCGCATAAAAGATATGAATTTTTGAAATGAACTCTTTTAACTGTAAAAATTTGAAGAAAATTCAAAATATCTCGAAAACTATAAAATTAATAAGAAAAATTGTAAGTAGCAAAAGTATCACTTATTTGATGAAAATTTATAATTTGAAATAAAAATTAATTATTAGTCAGCTTAAAAAGAACACTCTGAATTAGGTACCTCAAATAGTAAGGGATTTTATTATTAATTTGAATACAACATTTTTAAAATTATTTTACATAAAGGCATCACCATAAATATTTCCTTCCTTTGGTAGTACACCCTGTAGGTATACTAAAATTTACCATAAAATATTTGCACTTGATACAACTTCCTTTTTACGTTACATCCAACAGTTGGTCATTTATAACAGTTGGCCTAGAAAAAGAATTCGATAAAACGAAAAGTTGAAAATGAAAAAAAATTAAAGAAGCGACAATGACGAGCGAGGAAGAAAAAAGAGGCGGATTTAAATAAAAAACCAACCAATTAAAAAGATGCGCTCCAATTCGTTTGGTAGCAGAAAAAGAAGAAATTAATTAAGAAAAAAAAACAGTTAAAAAAGTTACTTTTTAGTAAATCCACCCCCTTTTTGGCCTTTTGATGATACATAGGAGAGAATAAGCATGCAAACTATAAAAATAATCGGCAACGTTTTGAGAAACATCTTACATCTCTCCAAATGTAATTGATTTCTGATGAACTAATGACTTATGGGTGTTATGCAAATCATGATTACCATTCCCATTTTTTAATATTCCTGTTTTTTTATCACCTGTAGTTATATTTATCGTAACTCGATTCGATTTCTTTTCGCAGTTTAAGTCTTCGTGCCCTAAACCATTATTTAAAGATATCGTTACGGAACCATTGCTTTGGGGCTTTATATGAGGACCATTTAACAAATTTTCCTAAAAAAACAACAGTAAAAATACACAAATGTTGTCGAAATGGACGAAAAAGGCTAAGAAATGAATCCTTAGGTCAGTTAAAATTTCATGCACCCGTTGGGTTTTGCTCAAAACCTACCATTGATTCCGTCCTACGTTTTAAATTTGAACGATTTAACGTGTAAGCGAGCTCCGTAGCAAGTTTGCTGTTGATGGAATCTTGTCCATTAGTACCATGTTCGTCGAAACCATTTTGCAAAAAATCCAACTTTCCCGGTTGCTTTCTCAAACTACCGGAAGGATATTGACCAATAGTGACACTAACTGGCCTTTGTTTTTTCTCCCCATTAGTACCATTAGTTTGTAATTTATTAAAATAAGTATTTGGTGGCTTAGGCGGATAATTTGACGGATTATTTAATTTAAACGATTCGAGCGATTCCATTTCGGCCGTATCATTTTTTTGACTAGTTTTCGTTTGTTTTTGCGCGTATCTGTTCGTGTAAGCTTTGGATAGGGTTGAATTCGAATTGATGCTTATGTTATCGTAATCTGGCGTCGGACAAGGTGGCGGACGGCCTTGTTGTTTGTAGGATAAGGTTGAATATTTGACAGGAACTGGTGGTGCAATTTTATTTTTGGGTTTTTGCCCATTTAATTTATTCGAATTGGTCGCACACGGAGGCTAAAATTGATTTATTTTGTTTATGTTTATTTTCATAAGGGTGACGCTATACTTACAGGTGGAGGAGGCGGTGGCGCTAAACTTGCGGAAGAATCGGATACATTTCCGATTTTCATCGTCTTATTTTGTATGGTTTCAGGTGAACGTCTTTCGTTGTTTGCATATTGGCGATTTGTTTCACGCTCCTAAAATAAAAAAAAAATTCGAATTAAAAAAAATCGTGTGACCAAGGAAGAAAGTTTAATGCGGAAATTAATATAAATAAAATAGATTTCTAAAATAATTCATACTTGACGCTTTAACAATTAGAATTACACAAAATTATTATTATTATTAATTTCAAGAATTTGGTGTAGCAAATAAAATTTTATATTTCGTTTTGATTTGGAAGTTGAAGTTTAAAAATGCGATAGTAAATTTTATTATTGTTGCCATTTTATTGACTTAATTGTGTAGTAATTACGGCGCAATTAATAAATTAGAATGACAACATTTTAAAAGCTTAGAAAGCCAAAAAATCAGGATTAAGCCTGGGTTTTCTTAACAAATTTTCCTGGCTACTCTGCCTCGCAAGGCAGTGACAAAACACGAGCGGCGATGTCGCTAGTACGCATTTCCTAAATGGAGGATTAAAACCTTCGTATGGGTCGTAATCTATGTTAAATTGTAGGTCTCCTATGCCGTGTAAACCTTGTTACATTTTAGCGTCCTCAGAAAAAGATATCGCACTACGAAAGGTCAGACTTAGGTTAGGTTAGTTCGGTTGCCCTTTCGTCGAAAAAAATTGTGTTAAAATATGCCTTGGTTCTATAGTCAAAAACTTATTTTGAATATTCGTAAGATGTAAAGCTGCTTGTGAATCGTTTATTGAAGTCTACGTTACAGAGCCGTAGCCAGGGGCACGTCAGGTTTTATGGTTTTAAGCCAGTTCTAGCCAGAGCTTGCTAAGGATTTCTGAATAATAATAAAACGATAAATTCCTAATTGGTGTCGTAGAAGAAAACATTGATTTGTAAACTTTGGACAAAAAACTTCCATCCTCAAAAGAGATTATAGTGGCGCGGGTATGGGATGTATAGAGCAACTGATAGTGGTACAACGCGGTACAACGTTTTTGGTTACTCCGAATTTCCAGGAAAATCTACACAGGGATAACTTCCGAAGGGATCGTTTCCCATATTGTGTCAGACGATAGCCAAACGACGTATGACGTGCTATAAGGACTAAAATTCCAAAGACGATTTTTAGAAATTTTGGTGTGGATTTTTCAAAACTAAGACCGAGACGTTTATGAGGCTACCTTAGAGTACCCGAATCTAAATTTTGGCGTCGATTTGCCTATTTCTATTTTTAACCAATCGAAACCTATAAAAAAAATCGATGGCTTCGATTGGGTCGAAATTTTAGGAGGGGATACCTAGGGGCGTGTCTAAGATAACTGTAAAATTTGAGCTCTTGCATTTCAGAGCTTACGAAGATTTCAATTTTTAAATTGCAAGTTTAGATTTTTTCACATTTAAAGCCCCCTTGGTCTCTCCCGTGTGTCTTATTCGAAATTTGACTTTTGTATGTGGTAGGCGAGAGAAAGACGATGATTCAATGATTAATGATTTATGAGGATATCCTATTTTTTGACTAATTGAAACCTCTAAAAAAATTTTATCGCTTTGATTGGTTCGAAATTTTAGGAGGGGGTAAGTTGGGGTGTGTCTAAGGTAACTGTGAAACTTGAGCTCTTGCATTTCAGAGGATACAAAGATTTAAATTTTTAAACTGCAAGTGTTGACTTTTTCACATTTCTCCTCTCCCGTGTGTCTTATTCGAAATTTGACTTTCTGAGGCGATAGACGAGAAAAAGACGATGATTTAATACCAAATCCTTCAAAGACATGTAAATCAAGGTTTGAACTCATCACATAAAACCTCAAAGTTCCCCAAATATTTTTTTTGATCTTCACTAAGTCCTATATTGCCTCACCACGAGTCGAGTCTGTTAAGACGTAATCGATAAATGTGAATAATAAGTAGAAGAAGGGGGGGTGGGGTGTATTTAATTTTTTTAGTAAAATTATAAGTTTACACAAAAAACTCTACACGACCAACCCTTAAAACGCAGTTAAAACAATTTCAAAACTTATCGATTATTTAAAAAATTTACCGTTCAATCAAACCGTTAAAATATTATAAATTCTTGCAAAATTAAGGAGTACAAATATTAACAATTAACGTTAGTGTGGATAAATTAAAAATGTTTGCCCCTTGCCCCTCAACTGTACCGCGTAAAAATAATTATGATTGAATTGGCTACAATTTTTAAGTGTGGAAATGCGGGGAAATCCTCAAATTAGGGATGAGAGTTTTTGAAATTCATTAACAAAGGTTGGAACTTCCAAATACCCCTTATCTATACGATGAAACAATGCGATGGTTCAACTGATAACAGTTTATCAGCCAAATTATTTAGGTTGGCGTTTCAAATATTTTATCTAAATCGAAAAACAATACAAATTTCAATTACTTTAATAGGATTCCAATGTGAAAAATCATCGAGGAATTTTCTTTCGAAATAACAACCCTTGAACCGTTAAATTGGATAAAAATTAGAAAATTTTTTTTTTGAAAACTTACTTCGTAACTTTGAATTATAACCAAAGGCTTGCCCTTAATTTTCAAATCCATTTTATTTTCATAAAAAATTATTTTTGGACAAATTCGCGTAAAATCACAGCACTACTTCATAGCACGATGTTTAAAATCAACTGAACGATGCGTATCGTAGTGAACGAAACGCTATGTTACCTGTGTATATTACACAACAATGACGTTTTATCATTAAAACTTTACTTGCAAACCGATAATTTGCAATAATAAAAATATAACATTAAATTTACACATGCGTATAATAACCCATGGACCCATTGGGGGGTCCATTTTTAACCGTTTTGATAAAACACACTTTAACGATTGATAAAACAAATTGTTGAGAAAATTTAATTTTTTGGTAACGCTCTAGTAATTAAACATATAATCTTAATAACAATTTAATTACAAGACAATAATTAGTGCAAAATTTAAATTTTTATTTTATTTATAAGTTAACTAACTGTTGTTTTTTTCTTTTTTCTAACGCTCAATTTGTTTATTTTTATTAGTTACATAACAGTTATTGATTACGTAATAATTTTTAAAAATTGATGGACGTTATAATTATGAATTATCATACAGTGGCGTAACAATATTTACGTGAAATTTTCCCATGTTAAAAATTGTTTTTTTTAATGAAATGGAGAGCTGGAGACTCCTTGTTTTATTGGTGATTTAACAGTGATGTATGCAATTCTAAAAACTCGGCTGTGGCCATACCAGGACTCTTTTGTGCGTATTAAAGCTATTTTTAAGCATTTAAAGTAAAAAATATGGTCTCATTTCCGGTTAAACCGGAAGTAAACTATAGTCAGATAACCAATTTTATGATCTTTACAAATAAGGAAAAATATACAGGGTGTTTCATTAAAATTAAGAAAATTGTTTCCATTTCCGGTTAAATTGAAAATCGACATATAAATTTTTTGGTATTATGTAACAGCTACTAGTACGACTTTATAAAATTTTTAAGAATATTTAAGATTAATAATTTTTAAGAAGTGAAAATTAGTGTCAAATAATAGATATTAATTATAATGATACGTTTACCACGTTTCAAGTTTTCACTTTTATTATAAGAGAAGTTACAGATTTTTGAAATTTTGACATTCAAAAAATTGTAACTCCGGTGCTGGAAATTTCTAAGAATTAAAATGCGTGGGAATCGAAACAGAACCGCGATGTCTATAATATATCCAAATTTGAAAAAAAATGACCTAAAGAAATTTTGAGAAAATTAATTTTGAAATTTTGGCCTACTTTGGCCGCTTAAAGGTAAGGCAACTTCAAAATAATTTTAAAATTAATCAGGTTAGGACGAAAGCCCTATATTTTTGCTGTACAATACCGTTTTGAAATTTTTATATTAACAATTAGCAGTCAAGTTATTAGGAAACAATCACAAAATGGGACAATTGTTGTATAGACCGCCATTTTGAAGATTAAAATTTGAAATTTGTTTTTCAATTAGGGTTAAGATGGAAATAAAATAGTGTCAAATAATAGATGTTAATGATAATGATACATTTACCAAGTTTCCAGTTTTCATTTCTATTACAAGAGAAATTGCAGATTTTTGAAATTTTAACATTCAAAAAATCATAACTCCGGTCCTGAAAATTTCTAAGGATTAAAACGCTTGGCAATCGAAAGAGAACGACGATGTCTATAACATATCCAAGTTTGAAAAAAAACGACCTAAACAAATTTTGAGAAAATCCATTTTGAAATTTTGGCCTACTTTGGCCCTTTATAAGTAAGGCAATTTCAAAATAATTTTAAAATTAATTAGGTTAGAACGAAAGCCCTATATTTTTGCTGTACAATACCGTTCTAAAATTTTTATAATAACAATTACCAGTCAAGTTATAATGAAAGAAACACAAAATGGGACAATCGTTGTATTGGCTACCAAAATTTGAATTTTTTTTCAATTGGGGCTAAGATAAACATATAAACAACTAAAATAACTTAGACCTAAATTTTCAAAAATGCACCTAAAATAACTCCTTTACTTTTGGCCACTCTGTATATTTCTTTTAAGAGGTTTCTAACGAATGAGCTGGATGATATTTAGACATTCTGCTCGTAACCATTAGCGACTTTAATATCCAGTTGATAGCACTAATAGTCATAATTCCTGATAGGGTAAGGTTCAAAGAAGGCAATGTATATAGCCTAATTAGTGAGAAACTGTAGGTCAAAACAGTGGGTAAAAACAACATCTACTGTTTTTTTTAAATTACACCAAGTTTAATTGGATTTTTCTCACTAATTAGGCTTTATTTCCTACATACAAATATGTCATTGCCTTCTTTGAACCTTGCCCTTTCAGGTATTATGATTATTAGTGATATCAACTGGATATTGAAGTCGCTAACGGTTACGAGCGGAATGTCTAAACATCAACTTTCCCACCCATTCCTTAGAAACCGCGGCGCCCTCTTAAAAGCCTACCAGAGCCACACTTGATTCTTAAGACCATCTTCTGTCTTTTTTTGTTCTGAATTCTGAAATTAAAGTTAAGAGAGGAGACTAACGTAGAGTTCAGGAAACGATCTCCAAGCAGCTTTCCTAAGCTCATAAGGTCTTTAGCCACCCTATTTGAATGATAAACTTCAAAATTCTGAACTTATGTGGAGCCATAAGCCCCCCCCCCCAGCAAACAGATGTTTACTTGTGGACGTTAGATTTGGATAGTCGTAGAGAACGTGTTCACGTTTAATTGTTTCATAATTTCCCCACCAAGCTGAGGCCAATGCAGGGTTTAAGTATCTTGAAAGATTTTAGACAAATTTTGAGCCAATTTTTTGTTTCTGTAAATCTCCAAGGAGGGGCAGGAGGGGACAAAGACCCCCCTCCCGGTAATGGTACGAGGCCATTATTAAGGCGTTCGAAACGCAAACTTTTTATTGTCTGTTTATTTTTTTAGTTTTAGAAATTTAATTTTGTTTTATGATACAAGGGCGAAAAGTTGAATTTCTCGGACGAATACGTGAAGTTGCTAGAAGAGGCAAAGCCGAGTCCAGCAAACATGTGAATCCGAAAAACATTTTCCTCCGTGTCATACAATATTTTTTATTCGATTGCAAGAAATTCTCAAAAATACTATATCAACAATTTCTGCCCTTCCCGGAAATTTTTGGAAGCGACGCTCATGTGTAAAGCTCTGATATTTTTTGTTTCCAATATCCATACTATATTTCTTCTCTGTAGCCTGTAGCATATAGCCATAATAACTACTTGGAACTGAGTCGTGAAACTCTTAGAACTTAAGCCACATTTTTTCTAGTCTTATCTCTTGTATTTGATGTTCCCAACATTTACTCTTTTGTAACCAACCTCAATCCAGAGCTCCTTCGTCGCTTCTTACTAGTGCAATATCCAGATGACCTTTATTCGTTATATTTCAGAAATCAGAAATGTCTGATTGCATCGCCAAATAGTTTCGATTTCTTCTATTACAATAATGGGCGTCTCGTCATAGTCCTGCCTTAACCACTATTGTGGTCAGCTACCACATCAATATTTCCAAATCATAAATTTTTAATTGTATATTATTTGACCATTTTACTCATAATAACCCCCCCATGCTAAACATGATGCGATTATTATTGAACAACACGACTTACAAATTATTCTTTTGTGAACACGAGTAAATTACTGCTAATTATTATATAATTTTTATTTTAATTATTAAAGTCGATTGAAAGCCAAATTAATTAAAACTTATTTAAAATTAATTAGCCATCACTTTTATAAAAAGTCGATAAATTAATAAATTAAACTTTAATTGCTCTAATAACGATTTATTAGCATAAATGTACCGTTTAAGTTTTTCATATACAGGATGTTTCTCAAAAATAATACTAATTAAGTGAAAGTAAATGAGGATTAAAATAATATACCTGCGTAATCAAAAATATCACTTTCATTATAATTTAATGTGTAGGTTACAATTCAATTTTAATTAAAGCGTGCGAAATTAAAAAAAAATACAGTTTCCTATTGTTAAACGAACAAAAATAGAATTTATAGAATAATTATGTAGGTATTGTAACTAATCTTTTGAAATTAATAAGACTAGTTTAGACATAAGTGACGAAAAAACGCTTAAAAGTAACGCAATTGGCGAAAAACCATGTTAAAAATAACGCGAGTGGCGAAAAACCACTTCAAATCAAAGTGGTGAAAAACCATTTCATTACGATTTTTAGTCTATTTTAAGCGTACTTACCACTAAATTTTTCTTTATAGCACTCGAATCGTTTGAATTAGTTAATTTCGTTCCTTTGACTCCATCTTCATCGCTTTCGTTAGCTTTAAACATCTTTCTGTGAACTTTTTTAAATTCGTCCATTAGCTTACTATGTTGTTGTTGTTTATCTGTATCGACACCTTTTAGAATTTTTTGTTTTTGTATTTGTTCGTCTATTGTTGATTTGGGTGCTTCGACAACAGTTTTACGCTACAAAAAAAAGACGATTTAAGAGTAAATTTTTGTGGAAAATTCGTTTTGGTTTACCTCCGATCTTCTTTGCAACTCGAGACTTATAGCACTAGATAAACTACTCGAAACATCGCTATTACGGCTAGCTAAACTACTAAAACTGCTTATTGAAGGGGTTTTACTTAATTGTAATTTATTTTCAGTCTTTTTATCATCATTACTTCTATGTACTTCAACGTGTACAGTTTTAGTTTCTTGTTGTCTCGAAACTAAACAAATATCGGCTAACTTATTGGCATTATTTCTAGTTAAAGTGTTTGTATCTATATTTTGGCACTCATCAGAACCATTATTTGTTATTATAGTTCCATTTTCTGATAAATTAATAATTGTTGGCTTAAACTGATATGCTTCGTAATCGCAATCGCTATCCCATTTATTTTTATCCCACTTATTACTATTCGATTTTAATCTATCTAATTGTGACAGACGATCTTCTAATTCCGAAGATTCTTCTTTAACAATCGATAACCTCTTAGAATCCGACCACGATGGACTTTGATCGCCAGTTACTGAACTCGCTGAACTGTTATATCCGCTCGATTCACCAGGAAATAATTCAGAACCTGCACATTTACGCACCACTAAATCTAACTTACGAGAAGTCTTCATAACATTAACGGCCTTTAAAAAAAATAAAAAATTAGTAATTATTTTTAATTAAGTATTAACTTACTTCGTTAAATTGGATATCACTGAAATCGATGTTGTTACAATATAAAATTTGATCTCCAGGTCTTAATCCGGCTTCTCTAGCAATTCCACCCTCTTTTGTAAATTGAACGAATATACCTGGTTTCCATTCGGGACCCTTACAAATGCTACAATAGAAAATTACAATTAATTAAAGAATTATAAACTAGTCAAATTAATTTTACCCGCATCCTAATTTTGTACGAGGTGCAACTAAAATGTTTATACGAACGTCGTGAATTTTATCGCTTAATTGTGGTGATGATCTCGTAGACGAAGTGCAATCTGATGTTATTTGCCAACTCAGACTATCAGTATTTCTTCTAAAAACAAAATTAAATTATTTGAGTGAATTGTTTGGAAATTTGACGTAAAACTTACTCTTTAACAGGAATCATTCCGACAGCTGGAACAAACAAAAAAATTAGAAATTGGCGACAAACACAGAAAATAAATTTTCCAACAGAATTCAAGTAGACAAAAGGTGCCCTCAAGTTGTTCTCGTTGTTATTGGCGTCTTTTAAAACTTTTAAAAGCTCAGTATAGTATACTCCATCTACAGAGCACTTAAGGATGAGCATTTTGTTAGGTTAGAAGAGCCTAGACTAGGTTAAGTTAGGTTAGGTAAAGTTAAATGTGGCTGAAAAAAAATAGGTCAACTTAGGTCAACTGTGACTTAGGTCAACAGAAGAACAAGAGCATCTTGTTAAGTTAGGAGTACCTAGGTTAGGTTACGTAAAGTTAAATGTGACTGGAAAAAATAGGTCAGGTTAGGTCAACCTAACTTAACGAGCATTAACTTGGGCTAACCTGACCTAAAGAAAGAAGCCAAGACACGAATAAGTCACTTCTCCAAAAGAACTGTTAAGTTAGGAAAACCTAAGTTAGGTTAGGTTAGATAAATGTGCTTGGATAAAAATAAGTCAAGTTCTAACGGAACGTTCTTTAACTTAACGAGCCTTAACTTGGCCTAACTTGACCCAAAGAGCCAGAAACATGATATTGTCAATAAAGTATTGAGTCACATTAGGAAATGCCGCCAAGAATTCAAGAGCCACACTCTACTGTGATGTGACACGACTAAGTCACTTCTCCAGAAGAATAAGAGCATCTTGTTAAGTTAGGAGAACCTAGGTTAGGTAAAGTTAAATGTGACTGAAAAAAAATAGGTCAGGTTAGGTCAAGTTCTAACTAGGCCTGTCACTTTTATAAAAAATATATCGAATATCGATAAAAGAAAATTATCGATATTTCCGATATTATCGATATTTCCCATAATATCGATATTTCCGATAATATCGATATTTCCGATAATATCGATATTTCCGATATTCCGATAATATCGACATTTTTGATAATATCGATATTTTCGATAATATCGATATTATCGATAATATCGATATTTCCGATATCGATATTTTTGATAATATCGATATTATCGATAATATCGATATTTCCGATATCGATATTTTTGATAATATCGATATTTTCGATAATTTAGATATTATCAGGAAAATATCGGAATTGTTTATCGATTTCATGCTCAGTAATAAATTTTATATGATGTAAAAGTACCAAAAAATACTGCGAAAAATGAAAATGCTCCTACCTGAAGTAATTAAAAAAATTTCAATGAACTTTTTATCGATATTATCGAAAATATCGATATTATCGAAAATATCGATATTATCGAAAATATCGATATTATCGAAATAACGATATATCGATATCGCTTTTATCTAATATCGTTATTCGATATTATCGATAATATCGATATTTTCGATAATATCGATAAAAAGTACCAGGCCTAGTTCTAACCTAACGGACCCTAACTTAACGAGTCTTAACGCAGTCTAACCTCGCCTAAAGTGCCAGAAACATGATATTGTCGATATAGCAGTAAGTCACATAAAGAAGTGCTGCAAAGAAGTCAAGAGCCATACTCTGCTTTGGTGTGACACGAATAAGTCACTTCTCCAGAAGAACAAGAGTATCTTGTTATGTTAAGAGAACCTAGGTTAGGTTAGGTTAGATTAGGTAAAGCTAAAAGTGGTTGGAAAAGAATAGGTCAGGTTAGATAAAGTTCTAACTGAACGTACCCTAACTTAACGAGCCTTAACGTGGTCTAACCTAACCTAAAGTGCCAGAAACAAGATATTGTCGATAGAGCAGTAAGCCACCTGAAGAAGTGCTGCAAATAAGCCAAGAACGATGTTCTGCTGCAGTGTGAGACGAATAATTCACTTCTCCAGAAAAACAAGAGCATCTTTTTAAGTTAGGAGAGCCTAGGTTAGGTTAGGTTATACTTAAGATGGCCGATGAAAAAACTCGTGCCAGAAAAAACTGTGGTATACCTAAGGATGATCATAGACTTGGCCTGGCCTTCGCTAGATACATAGACTCTGGCTCTACAAATGCAGATAAAACAATCGGTGCTAGTATGTGCTGCGCCGGTTTGGAGCAAAGCTCGTAGAATAAATTAAGTGCAAAAATAAATTACTATCGAGCCAGCGCACTCTCGCAATCAGGGTCTGCTCTCCGTACCGGACTGTATCGACGGAGGCAGTTTTGGTGGTGGATCCGATTGACATCCTCATAGAGGAGAGGAAGGCTATTCATAAACGACTAAGAGACAAAAAAGAAATAGAACCCAAACAAATAAAATCGAATCTTTCAATAAATAGCAAAAAAGATGGGAAGAAAGCTCTAAGGTGGCCTGAACCAAATTGATGATAAAAAAATATTGAGCCCTGGGCAAAGAGAAGGCATAGTCAGTTGAACTACCACTTGGCCCAGGTGCTAAAGGTACATGGATGTTTCAAAAAATACCTGAATGGAATCGGAAAGCAAGAGCCAGCAGAATGCTAGTTCTGCCCAGGAGAGCTCGATAATGTGGAGCACACGCTCATCAGGTGCAGGCGATGGGCTAAGGAAAGAGTAGAGATAAAGACTATAACTGAGCGCTAGATGGAAGTGGACAATCTCCAGGAGATCCTGCTAGAAAGCAATGACAATTGGAGAAGAGTAGAAGCGTTTGCCACTGAGGTTTAAGAATGGAATGGAAAAACGTCTACCGCTCATGGTCCCGCCACGATCATTTACATAGAAGGTGATTCCGGGCGGATCTAATCTTTGGCGTAGAGAATAAAGAGGGCTAGTTAGGCAACGCAATCTTCCCCGAGTGAGTCCCACACTCCACCCCTGCGTTGAAATTTGAAGCAGAGGGGGTCGTTTATAAAAGATTCCCTAAACCTCTTAAAAAAGGTTAGGTTAGGTCAAGTTAATGTGGCTGGAAAAGAATAGGTCAACTTAACGAGCCTAAACTTGCCCTAACCTAAATTGCCAAAAACATGATACTGTCAATAGAGCAGCGAGCCACATGAGGAAGTGCTGCATAGAAGCCAAGAGCCACACACCACATGTGGTGTGACACGAACAAGGGAACAAGGTACTTCTTCAGAAGAACAAGAGCATTTTAAGATGATTTGGGAGAAAAAGTTTTGAGAAAAGTCTTCAAGTGAATGGAGTATTCAATTCTAACAGGTATGTATTGTCATTTTTTATGGCTTTATAAAAGTGAGACGTTTCAGATGGATAGCGATTTTTGAAAAAAGATACCCAATGGGTAATACATCTGTGAATTACCATAAACGTAAGATTGTTAATAGAGAACCGAGCCACCTAGAGAAGTGCTGTAAAGAATCCAAGAGGCACACTGTGCGATGGCTGTGTTGTGGCAGTGCAGCGGTGGTAGTGAAGTGGCAGTAGAAAAGCACTACCCCTTCTTCATACCTCAGGCAATTGATACATTACGTAACTCTTGGGGTTTATACCAATATAAACCCTAATATACCAATGAATAAAAAAAGGCGCAAATTCAGCCCCGATTTACAATCCACCTTTACCATTATTCAAGCGAGTGATGGTAAATGGTAATAATTTTCAATAATTATTCTAAATAGTAATCTTATACAAGCAGCTTCTCCTTCCGAAGAGCAGTTGTACGAAGCATAAATTTCATCGGCTCAATGAAGCATAAAATAAAAATTCATTCTTTTTAAACAAATTTAAATAAACAAAACCAATTATTATGTTAATTAAAGATGATTGTCAACACAAAGAAGTAAAGTGGGTGTTTCTCGTTAGATAATAGTCTTGGTTCGTTGAACATCTGTACCCAAGTTACCTCAGATCTTCAACTATGTAAGAGAAGAGAGGTTATCATTTAAAGATAAAATTGTGATTTCGTAACACGATCGAATAACAAGAACAACAAGAAGAGTAACAATTACAGTTAAGTTATTCAACGGAATGTTTGATGCAAAAAATTGATTTTTTTCCAAAAGAGAAAAAACTTACTTCTAACTTTGAGGTTTAAATGCGTTAGGTTGGAAATCAATTGTAACACCTCTTTGTGTACGGCATCTTCGATTGTAAATCCATTGATACGGATGACTTGATCTCCCACCTGCAAAATAAACAAAAGGATAATAATTTTCAGATATTTTTACCAATTGTTTAGTTTTCATTAAATACTATCAATAATATTATGTTTAAAATCGAACCCTGATTTTAAAAATTTAAAAATATAGAGGGTGTTCTATTTAAATTAAGAAAATTGGTGTCATTTCCGGTTAAACCGGAAGTCAAAATGTGAATTGTTCGGTATCACCTAATAGCTCATTTTATGAATTCTCACAATATTCAAAAATATACAGAGTATTGCAAGAAATTTTATAAAAGTTATAATTTCCGGTTTAACCGGAAGCGTTTTGTTAACCTAAAATAGTCTCAAATAATAGATATTTATGACATTGATAAATCTACAAACTTTAAAATTTTCACTACAATTCCAAAATAAATGATAATGAGGTTTTTGAAATTTTAACTTAAAAAAATCGTAACTCCGGTCCTGAAAAAATTTTACAAACGAAGCGGGCATAGTTCGATTAAGAACTACAATGTCTAGAATATATCCAAAAATGAATCCAACTGCCCTAGCCGGTTTTGAGAAATATTATTTTAAAATCTTTGATCTTTTTTCTAACTTTGATTCCTTAAGGTTGCTGTTTTTTTTAAAATTACAAAATCGATTTTATCAAGACTAAAGTCCCATACTTATTCTATTCTATATGATGCCTTTTTTAGATTTTCATAACAATAACTACTGCCAAAGTTATCCTAAAAACGTTAAAAAATGAATTAATCGTTTGCTTGGCCGTCATTTTGAATTTAAAATTTGTAAAAACATCCGTTTAATTAGAGCCAATATGTAATAACTTTTGGAGGTCTAAATTTGCTGAAACACAAATATTTTGGACGACTTATAGACAGATTTTCCAAAATAAATGACATGTTTTTTAAATTAGAACTTTAAAAAAATCATAACTCCGGTCCTGGAAAAATTTTACAAACGAAGCGGGCATAGTTGGATTAAGAACTACAATGTCTAGAACATATCCAAAAATGAATCTAACTGCCCTAGCCGGTTTTGAGAAATATTATTTTAAAATCTTTGATCTTTTTTCTAACTTTGATTCCTTAAAGGTTGGTGATTTTTTTAAAAGTTACAAAATCGATTTTATCAGGACTAAATCTCCATACTTGGTCTATTCTATACTATATGATGCCTTTTTTAGATTTTCATAACAATAACTACCGCCAAAGGTATCCTAAAAACATTAAAAAATGAATTAATCGTTTGCTTGGCCGCCATTTTGAATTTAAAATTCTTAAAAACATCCGTTTAATTAGAGCCAATATGTAATAACTTTTGGAGGTCTAAATTTGCTAAAATGCAAATATTTTAGACGACTTACAGACAGATTTTCCAAAATAAATGTTTTTTAAATTAGAACTTTAAAAAAATTATAACTCCGGTCCTGGAGAAATTTTACAAACAAAACGGGCGTAGTTCGATTAAGAACTACAATGTCTATAAGATATCCAAAAATTGACTTAACTGCCCTAGCCGATTTGGAGAAATAACATTTTCAAATTTTAATCAACATTGGATTGGTCCCTAAATTTGCTAAAAAGCAAATACTTTGAGCGAGCTACAGACATACAAAATTTGTTTTTGTTCTTTTTCTGAATTTAAATGTCATTATTGGATCTATGACTGGTACTAAACGGTCTTTGACTAAAAGAACGTTGAACTTGTGAAATTTTGAAATTTTTCTAAATTTCAAGGTTGCCTTGTAAATTTATTCGGCATTTTTGTTTTGTTTTTATTTCAAAATGTCAACTATAAGAACAACAACCTTCTTTTATTTTATTTAAACATTTGAACTACTTTTCTATGACTTTTTTCCATTGAATCTTGTCCCTTTGATGTGAAAGTGCGCTCTTGATTTGAAATTGACATAAAAATCCTTTAATTACTGTTAGTAATGTTTAATTGTACTTTTATGTGCATCAAAGAAAGTTATAATTTTTTGTAATTAATTGAATTCAAGTGCATAAAAAAACGCGAAAAATACATAGAAAGCTTAACTCGAGAGCAACAATAGAAAATTTATTTTCTTTCAAATTCTCGACTATTTCTAAAAAACATTGAGATTGAGAGGTTAAAGACCGCAAGGTCGGCCTTTTTAAACAAAACAAATATTACTAATTATAACTACCGTTTAACGAAATTGCGATAATTATTATGCGGAAAAAGACTGCGAATAAGATACTTCCGGCGTTTAGTATTAAATTAAATTTTAAATTTTTATAATAATTAGTTTACTAGGCCTTGGGTTTTTCAAAATTTTGATCTTCAAAAAAAAGTATGTAAACATGCAATTTAAGAGGATTCCGGTAAAATAGGGATTTTAGAAAATTCAGTCCACGGGATAATAAGGACTCCGGCAGAATAAGCATTCGGGATAATAAAAGCACGGCACACTAAAATATTAATTTAAAAAATAAATTACTGTTTGTTAGTACACCCCCGCTCCACCCCTTGCGTTGTCCAGAAGTTAGAATTAAAAATGGCGGATTTAACTAAATTTGATTACGCTGTATCTCCGCACGTAATAATCCAATTTAAATCATCATTTTTTAGTTCGATAGATAATTTGATGAGTAATTTTTTTTATCTGTTTGTTTTATCTGAAATTGTCTTTGTACTACACAAATCCAAATTCGTCACTTTAATTCAAAATTATAGACAACGCAAGAGGTGGAGCGAGGAGGACACAGCAGTTTCTAAATATATATGACTTAGGAATCCATCCCTTAAAAATTCAGCTTTCCCCTAATTATTTCCTCTTTTTTCTTTATTTGAGTAGTTCCATAGTAGTTCAAAGACAATTTCGATAAATCGACCCCTAGTAGGTAATGAGGCGAATGGGCCGGAGTAAGTTAGGAATCTACTTTACCGACATGTTACCGGCAATTACAGGTTTCTGTTACCGACATCGCCATTTTGGTTTGCAACTTTGCTAGACGCGAAGCGTCCATGGGACCCTCGCGTGTACCTATACGAGAGACTCCTCTACATCGGAGCCCCCTTGGTGGCCATCTTTGTGGAACCTGTGAAAGGGGGGCCACCACCTTCCCACACATGGTGGTGGGCCCCCTTTCACAGGTTCCACAAAAATGGCTGCCAAGAGGGCTCCGATGTAGAGGAGTCTCTCGTATAGGTACCGAGGGGGCAATAGGTAACGGGGCACAAAACCAAGATGGCCGCCGTGACGCTTAGCAAAGTTCCACACATGTCCTAGTTTGGCAACTCTCCGCTAGGTGGCGCCAGCTGTCAAAATGGCCGCTCCGGCTGTCAACTTAGCCAAGTTTCAAACCAAAATGACCGCGGATGCCGGTAACAGAAATCTGTAATTGACAACTTAGCAAAGTTTCAAACCAACTTAGCAAAGTTTTAAACCAAAATGGCGATGTCGGTAACAGAAACCTGTAATTGTGGGTAACATGTCGGTAAAGTAGATTCCTAACTTACTCCGGCCCATTCGCCTCATTACCTACTACCCCTAACTTTTTACCCTGTACATTTTCGTATAAAATGCAAAGATAAAAAAAATTTACACATCAAATTATCTATTGAACTAAAAAAAGATTATTTAAATCGAACTGCTACTTAGTGACATACAGATTCAAATTTAATCAAATTTAATCAAATCTGCTATCTTTAATTCAAAATTGTGGACAACAGAGCAAAATATCATGTTATTTGACTATACTATGTTAGTCAGTATGGTATTCTAACTTCACTGCCGTCCTAGAAAATTAAAGTTTTGCACCCTAAATTGCTTCACATTAGTCAGTTTAGCTCGACACAAATTGGCGCCCGAGCAGGGACTTCAATCGGGATAATAAATAAAACTGTAACAATAATAGTCTCAAAATTTAGACAAACGAATTTAAAGGTTTTTGGAATCTTTAGTTTTGGATAGGACGTCGGCGAAGCCGACATTAGTAAGTGGAACGACGAAGAACAATGCCAACAACCTAACCTATTTTTGGGGATTACCCCAAAATTATTCAATACTATCACATACTGAGGAAAAAAATTTTAACAGAAGTAGCAAAACGTGACCGAAATAAAACAAGTAGAAAAAAGTTAACAAATTAGTTACATTTACAAACAGCGAAGATAAAAACGTGAACAAACTTTTTAAACGGTTATAATTTTTTTTTTAAACAAAATGTTAATTTACTTAACGAGGCATTACGTTGCATGAAAAAATCTTAACTTTTATGTCATGAAGAATTAAGAATTTTCTAATAGAGAGCAAAAGTAAAATACAGTTACATGTTAAAGTTCATTTCATGTAAGTTAAAACTCCATACCTGTTACCTTTATATAACTTTCATTATTTTAATTTATATCCATCTATTGTTGTGTTAAGTGTTTGAAGAAGATTGTGTTACTTTTTTTTCTCAATTGGAAAATGCAGCTCGTCTAGCCGCCCCCGAGTGCAAAACGTGATGAAGAAGAAACGTACAGTTATTTTTCATCACGATATTTTCACAAAACACGAAATATATTGTGATTCGTATTAAATTTTTTCTTCAGCTCGTGGTAAAATTAACATTGCAAATTGTAGGGCTTCCGTAACCAAATAACTAACGTTAGGAAGGAATAAAAACAGCAATTTGTTCGCAACTTTTTTACTTTTTCTCCTCTCATAAATGTTTCTCATCGTTAAAACAAGAACTGTTAATTGAATTTATTTGTAAAGAGTGTTCTAAATAGTTATTATATCAACTTTATAACTACTAACGAGAAGATAAAATTTTAAGTTGTAATTAAAAAGGCTTGTCTCAAGGAAGTGTTGATGACACGATGGCAAAAGTTGAAACTTGAAACAAAAAAATATTTACTAAAAGAAACAAATGAATAAAACATCTTTAGTTTCCTTTAAAAAGTTTTAATAGTCCATAAAATTGTCCAATAGTTAACCACCAAGTCAATTATCGTAATAATTGTGAGTGTGCGAATTTCTGCAAATATCTCAAAAACGGCCAAGTTTTCGCTAAAATAGCTAGTATACAAAATTATAGGGCGTTAAATTCTAGACAAAAAAGATTTTATTTGTTTTTTTCGTCGAGTCAATAGTTTAGCCGTAACGCAAGGCGGAAGTGTCGCACCTTGCGCGAGTTTGTGCGGAGCAGCGTAACGCTGCTCGAGGTGCAGAGTTTCCGCCTTGCATTCCGAGCAAACTATCAACTCTAGGTCAAAAATGAATAGTACTTATTTTATATAGAATTTAACACTATAAGTTAGTATAGTTTGTTTTACCAAAACTCTTCCCGTATCGGAGATATTTGCAAAAAACGCTAATAATAAAAAGAAAGAATGTGTGAGAGAGGTTCGATGTGGAGTGATATTAGGTTATATACACTAACGCAAATGTTTTAATTATTATTTGTTGTTCATTTACAAAAGAGTGTTATTTAGTAAATAATTTGTTGTAATGTTGTAAAGGTGTTAGACCATCACCATTTGTCCAATAACTAGGTAATTAAATCGCCCTCGCTATAAGGATTTTTTTTTTATTTATTGTGTGGAGCAGCTTAACGCTGCGCGAAGCGCAGAGCTTCCGCCTTGTATTACGAGCAAACTATCAACTCTAGGAAAAAAATGAAGAGCGCCTATTTTGTATAGAATTTAACACTCTATAAGCTAGTGTAGTTTGTTTGACCAAAATCCTTCCCGTATCGGAGATATTTGCAAAAAACGCTAATAATAAAAAGAAAGAATGTGTGAGGGAGGTTCTATGTGGAGTGATGTTAGGTTAGACCACGTTAGACTAACACAAATGTTTTAATTATTATTTGTTGGTTTGCAAAAGAGTCTTTTTTGTAAATGATTTGTTGTAAAGGTGTTAGACCATCACCATTTGTACAATAACACTAATCATCGTCAATTATCGCAATAATTGCGAGTGGGTTGTATTTTTGCAAATATCTCAAAAATGGCTCAGTTTTCGTTAAAATAGCTGCTATACAAAATGATAGGGCGTTAAATTTTAAACAAAAAAGATTGTATTTGTTTTTTTCCTTGAGTCGATAGTTTAGCCGTAACGCAAGGCGGAAGTGTCGTACCTTGCGCGAGTTTATGCGGAGCAGCGTAACGCTGAGGGATGTGCAGAGTTTCCGCCTTGTTTTCCGAGCAAACTATCAACTCTAAGTAAAAAATGAATAGTAGATATATATTTTATTTATATTGGTACTATTTTGTATAGAATTTAACACTCTATAAGTTAGTGTAGTTATTTTTACGAAAACTCTTCCCGTATCGGAAATATTTACGAAAAACGCTAATAATAAAATAAAAGAATGTGTGAGAGAGGTTCGATGTGGAGTGATGTTAGGTTAGATTAACACAAAAGTTTTATTTATTTGTTGTTCGTTCGCAAAAGGGTTTTTTTAGCAAATGGTTTGCTGTAAAGGTGTAAAGACCATCACCATTTGTCCAATAACACTAATCATCGTCAATTATCGCAATAATTACAAGTGGGTTGAATTTTTGTAAATAGCTCAAAAACGGCGATTTTCGCTAAAATGACTAGTATACAAAATTATAGAGCGTTAAATTCCACATCAAAAAGGTTAAACTTGTTTTTTTTGTAGAGTCAATAGTTTAGCCGTAATGCAAGGCGGAAGTGTCGCACCTTGCGCGAGCTTGTGCGGAGCAGGTAACGCTGCGCAAAGCGCAGAGTTTCCGCCTTGCGTTCCACTCTACGAAGAAAACGAATAGTACCCAATTTGTATAAAATTTAGCACTCTATAGGTGGGGGTAGTTATTTTTACCAAAACTCTTCCCGTATTGGAGATATTTGCAAAAAATATTTATCAATATTTAATTATTACAATAATTATTCCCATATTAGAAGTGATTGAACTATCAGCAAAAAGAATAAGAGAAACTGTAAAATTAATGGTAATACTAATAATTGCACAAAAAGTCAATAAAATAAAGACATTATAATATAGATATTAACAAAATGAATCTGTAGAGGTTGTTGACTATTGACTTTCTTCAAAGTATGCATTAAAACATGTAATGACTCTCTTTATGTTAATATACGTTAAGACAGAGAAAGACATAGTTTGATTAGATTTAAAATAAAAACACAAATATTTAAGAAAAAAACAAAAATTATGAATTAAATTTCTCTTCACAACGAATAAAAATTTGAAGACTATTAAAAAGTAACATGCGAGCAAAAAGTGATAATTTTCAATGAGCAATAAAACCACCGAGTAGAAATAATTGAATAATAAAATTGGAGTAGCTTTTATACAAATGGAATCTACATTTGATGTGCATCTACGGCTCATTAGTCATTATTGCAGATACTGATGTTCAAACATAATTGTCTTCTGCGGAGATTAAGTCTAAGAGAGCAAACCAAAGCATTTTTATTGCTTGGAGCGAGATAAACTCATGACAATAATAATAGTCTGGAAGCTTTAAAAGCTCTTTTTATTTGCAAAAAGCTAAAGAGTTGGGCACACTGGAGCCATCATCTATCACCAGCCATCACAGCAAAAAAAAGAAAGGCCTGGAGGCCCGTTTAGGATGTGGAGATCATTAGAAACTCTCACTACTAAAGGAATAAACGTGAAGTAGATGAAGTTGATGGAGAAGGGTGGATTACCAAGAAAGAGATTCCAAAAAATTAATAAATGTTAAAAAATTTACAGAACGATCGCTCATTCGTATCAAAGAAAGTGGTGGAGGTGGAGGAATTTCTAAATCAAAGCAATTCATCATCAATCGAAGCAAATCTTCAAATTTAACCAAATAGAAATTGTTAATGATGACAGTAGAAATAAACGCTTTATTTTAACATTCACAATATTTTGTCAGTTGGCGTTGACGACATTGCTTAAATAATTTGATCGATTTAAAAAAGAAGAGTTTGGAGCCAATTTATATACTTTATATAATTATTTTGACAACATGAAAGGATGTTTTATAATTTTTTATGCCAAGAAAGGCGATCGCCTCTCGAAGAAAGTAAAAGAGCAAGTTAAAAAGTTTCAATTTGACAATGCGTTAGAAAAAAGTGAATGGTTATTTTTAAACGTGGAGGTGATACAAAAATATATTTTTTTTCTAGTTCAACCAATTAAAACATTTTGATGTAAAACATTAAACTTGTAATAACGTAATTATTATAGGAGATGTACTCGATGGAATTTACAAGCCTTTAAGCTACAAGCAAATTTAGGTTATAAGAGAAATTTTAAAATCATCTCCAATAAGTGTAAAAAAATTCGAATGTGCGTTCAAAACTTACCTTTAAACCTTGCCGGTGCGCCTCAGAGCCGGGCTCCACGATCGAAACGAAAAATCCGGTGCCGTGCTCTCTTCCACCTCTGATGCTAAAACCCAAATTCGGACCAAATCTTCCAGTTATTCCAGGAGGCGGTAAAGTTCCACTACACGGACGTACTAAACGCACCGTCCTAACACGAGGCTGAACACTAACACTTTCCGACATTGTATCCGAACTAACGATAGATCCAGTAAATTGAGAACCAGTAAATTGGGAACCATAGTCGCACATCGTCATATTCTAAGCTAAAAACAAAAAAACAATTCAATTTATGCAACAAAATTGAAAAATTGTGTAGGTTAAACGAGTCACCGATTGTTTTTTTAAATTAATAATGTAATTGAGTAAAAAATTGCAATTAGTCGTGTAGCGATAAAACTTAATAATATTTAATCAAAAGACGAATTATTTAACAAATGACGTATTTTCGAAAAAACAAAAATAATTTTGTGATCGTAACAGGAATTTTTCGTACGTTAAAATACTAATTTTACGATGTCACAAAATATTCAAAAATATACAGGGCGTTCTTAAAACTTTTTGTTACTTCTAGAATTTCAGGTTTAACCGGAAGTGTTTTGTAACAAAAAATAGTCTCAAATACCTAATTTATCATTTTTATTTTAATTATAAAAGAAATGACAGATCTTAAATTTTGGCTTTCAAAAATTTTTAACTCCGGTTCTGGAAAAATTGAAGAAACAAAGCACGCGTTGTTCGATTAAGAACTACGATGTCTATAACTTGTCCAAAAATTAATAAAACAGCCGTAGCCGTTTTTGAGAAATTCCTTTTCAAAATTCAGTATTTCTTAATTTATGTTTGTTCCATTGGTTCCGTACACACAGATTAATTTTGACAGATTTATTATGCTCAGTATAACAGATATTGTCAATGGTTCGGATAGATAATTTTGTGCTCTATAATTTTTATTAAGGTTAAATTACCGCCAGATCACTCCTTAAGGACCTAAAGCCGGGAGAGACACCCTATGTTGTAAGAACCGACTTAATACATAGTTTTTTATTTTTTATTTATTCTGATAGATTAATTATGTCTAATAAAACAGATATTATAAATGATTCGGATAGATAAGTTTGGGCTCTATAATTTTTATCAGAAGTAAAATTACCGCCAGGTCACTCTTAAAGGGACTAGAGTCGGGAGAGACACCACATGTTGCAACAAGCGGTTTGATACATATTTTTTATTTTCTGATTTATTTTGATAGATTAATTATGACTAGTAAAACAGATATTGTCAATGACTCGGATAGATAATTTTGAGCTCTATAATTTTTATTAAAGGTTAAATTAGCGCCAGATCAGTCCTTAAAGACTTAAAGCCGGGAGAGACACCCTATGTTGTAAGAACCGACTTAATACATAGTTTTTTATTTTTTATTTATTCTGATAGATTAATTATGTCTAATAAAACAGATATTATAAATGATACGGATAGATAAGTTTGGGCTCTATAATTTTTATTAGAAGTAAAATTACCCCCAGGTCACTCTTAAAGGAACTAGAGTCGGAAGAGACACCATATGTTGCAACAAGCCGTTTGATACATATTTTTTAATTTCTGATTTATTTTGATAGATTAATTATGGACAGTAAAACAGATATGGTCAATGGCTCGGATAGATAATTTTGTGCTCTATAATTTTTATTAGAGGTTGAATTACCGCCAGATCACTCCTTAAGGACCTAAAGCCGGGAGAGACACCCTATGTTGTAAGAACCGACTTAATACATAGTTTTTTACTTTTTATTTATTATGATAAATTAATTATGTCCAATAAAACAGATATTATAAATGATTCGGATAGATAATTTTGGGCTCTATAATTTTTATCAGAGGTAAAATCACCGCCAGGTCACTCTTAAAGGAACTAGAGTCGGGAGAGACACCGCGTGCTGTAACAACCGGCATATTTTAATATTTTTTATTTATTTTGATATAGTGTGTTCAGTAAAAGAGATTAATGAATCGGATAGATAATTTTATGCTCTGTGATTTTTATTAGAAATAAAATTACCGTTAGATCTCTCCTTAAGGAGCTAGAGTTGGGAGAGGCACCACATATTGCTCCTCTTATTAGAATTACGATCAAACTTTATAAAAATTTTTTGACCATTTTCTAATAATTCTTAAATGCAATTTTGGACCTTAAGAGGCCCAAATTGATGGTTTGGAGCTCCAATTCTAAGATACATGGTAATTTTGAACCATTTGGAGCATATTAAAGTTTTGCATTACAATAATTTGGCAGTATTAGAAGAACAAGAAACGACTAAACGTAATATAATTAATACTTGCGAATTCCTTAACGAAATTTAAAGTGTCCATTAATGAGCAATAACAATTTGCTTTAATAGCACTACACAAGTACAAGAACTTCAATGAATGACAGGAAGTACAATGGAAAAGAAACCGACAAAAAATCTTCAAAAAATTTAGCGAAAGTACACACTATTATATTGTAGTAACTTCCCGATAATAAAAATAATTATAATTAATTTTAATTTATGAAACATTAACAATCTCATGGCTAACTAGAGTGAAGAAAAGTTAAAAATTTAAAACACAATGGAACTCTTCGCTTTACAATAACAAAAACGGAAAAATTTAGCAATAGATAACAAAAAATATTTTGCAACAAAATATTTGAGATATTTAAAAAAAATAACATTAATAAGAATGTGGTCTACTTTTGTAAAAAAAAAAATTTCAATTACAACGTGCATATTTACAAGTAATTATTTCGTAATTAAATTACCAATTCAAGCAATTCTTGTTCTGGTCTGAATCAAAAATAAAAGAAGACAAAATTTTTACGAGAAAGTTTATATTTTTTTTATAATTTATTTATAAACGAACCGTTAGTTTAACTAAAAAGAGATTTTTCTGCTCCTTCATCATCAAAAGCTTTCATTTCCAATAAAATCATACTAATTTATTAGATACACTTTGATGGTATAATTAATTAATTATTTAATTGACAGTTTATTTTACAATTTTTTAAAACATAACCTCAAAAAATTTATTTAAGGGAATATTGCGCAATTCCTAATTATTTATTTTTTTGCAAAATTTTTTCCTAATTGCAACTATAATAAAAATAAAGAAAGTTTATTGTTGCTAAAACGCACCTAATTTATACGTTTAAATAAATCTAAATTGTTAAATTACATTTGAGATGAACATTACCTCCAAATTACTTCCTCGATTATAAAATTTTTCCAAAAAACTAATAAAACTAATTTTTACTTTCTAATCAATTGAAATTACATTTAAATTAGAATTGTACAAAAACGTTTTTAAAGTGCCTCGTATGTTCTGTACAGGGGTTGAAGATTGCTCCTTAACCATGAGAGATGTATAACCAATTTTTGTATTGTATGACTTAAATATTTAGTTACTTACAACCTACATACAAACAAATGCCGAGCAAACTTTTTTTTTTAATTTCGCATATTTGGATTCTTTTACAAATTGGCGCCCGAGTAGGGACTTTTTGAAAGAAAATTGTATGTTTTATGTACCTATCACTAACTGACTAACTGTTCTGAGGATATTATCACTTGAATGCCGATATATAGTAAATCTTAAGCCATGATTCCAGGCCAGGGCTGTAATCAAGATTTTCAATATGGAGACTATTTAATTATACGATAATTGAGATTTTGCTTATAATTAAACAATTTAAAAGATTGCTATTTTAGTGACTTAATCACCTAATTAAACAAAACCGTAACTGCAAATTAATTGATCTTGTTACTATAAAACGTTTGCATAACGGATTTGTCTTGAATTAAATAATTTGACATAGTTTAATTTAAAAAAAAATAATTTTTTGTTTTAATTTAATAATTATTGTTAACCCATCAATAACTTGGAGCGTCAATTATTTCTTTTTGTAATTCTATCGATGCTGAGAGATCTTTTCTAAATTGGACGTTGTTGTAGCGATTAGGTCGTTTACCTTTCCTTTTAAAAATTGACCTGTTAGAAAATGCAAAATTATAAAACTATCACCAAAAATTCTACATTTTAAAATTTCAATGACACTTTCTTTTTTATTTATAATAAATTTTTCGTTTAACGCATGTGTTTGAATAATGCATAAGAGATTTTGATGTTACGAAAACTCTATTTTTATCAAGCACTTTCTTGAATTAAAATTAAGTTAAAAAAATGTTTTTTTATTCTTACTTATTAGGTACTTTGGTGATGCAACGACTTTTAGCGCCAGGCAGCGGATAACGAATATTTGGTAAAGCTCGTACTGTTTAGATAATATTTTAGAAATTTCTTGACCGATCTTAATGAGATTTGGTACGCGACCTAACCAAGTGCATTAACATAAGTACCAAATATTAATTTTGTTAAAGTCGCTAGAGGGCGCTAGTTATGAGACAATAGCGCAATTAGTCTTAGTTTTTAAGTAATAACTTTTTTATCAAAAACATTTTCGATCTTTTATGACACAGTTAAATGTAGAATTTAATTTTCTACAATAAACTATTCTTGTATTTTTGTCGCCAGACACACCGTTTTCGAGAAATAACTAGAATTCAGTAATAAATGTTATTTTCAAAAAAGATCACGAATGCCAGAGATGATTATAATGTAATACATTTCGATAATCGTCGATATTTATTTATTGTTTAGCAATTTGTAATTACAAAAATTAATAAAACATCTAACAAGGGGCGGGCGCGCTACGTCCGGGCTCCATGTCCCGTTTACTCATCAGTTACTAATAAACTAAGGGCCTGTATTATAATGGAAGTTTAAATTTCATCCTAAGGTTAGCTGTTATTTTAGTTTGACATAATTGGACAAAATAGTGAAATTGACATTTATTTGTAATTTGAACCTTCGGTTGACTAGGCTTTATAATACTGACCCTTATAAATTCTAAGGTTAAAACTCAACCAGCGAATGAAACTCAATCTAAGCTTAGCTGTCATTTTAGTTTGACATAACTGGACAAAATAGGGAAATTGACATTTATTTATAATTTCAACCTTAGATTGACTAGGCTTTATAATACTGGCCCTTATAATTCTAAGGTTAAAACTCAACTAGCGAATGAAACTCAATTTAAGGTTGGCTGTCATTTTAGTGTGACATAATTGGACAAAATAGTGAAATTGACATTTATTTATAATTTCAACCTTCGGTTGACTAGGCTTTATAATACTGACCCTTATAAATTCTAAGGTTAAAACTCAACCAGCGAATGAAACTCAATCTAAGCTTAGCTGTCATTTTAGTTTGACATAACTGGACAAAATAGGGAAATTGACATTTATTTATAATTTCAACCTTAGATTGACTAGGCTTTATAATACTGGCCCTTATAATACTAAGGTTAAAACTCAACCAGCGAATGAAACTCAATCTAAGGTTAGCTGTCATTTTAGTTTGACAAAACTGGACAAAATAGGGAAATTGACATTTATTTATAATTTTAACCTTAGATAGACTAGGCTTTATAATACTGGTCCTTATAATTCTAAGGTTAAAACTCAACCAGCGAATGAAACTCAATCTAAGCTTAGCTGTCATTTTAGTTTGACAAAACTGGACAAAATAGGGAAATTGACATTTATTTATAATTTCAACCTTAGATTGACTAGGCTTTATAATACTGGTCCTTATAATTCTAAGGTTAAAACTCAACCAGCGAATGAAACTCAATCTAAGCTTAGCTGTCATTTTAGTTTGACAAAACTGGACAAAATAGGGAAATTGACATTTATTTATAATTTCAACCTTAGATTGACTAGGCTTTATAATACTGGCCCTTATAATACTAAGGTTAAAACTCAACCAGCGAATGAAACTCAATCTAAGGTTAGCTGTCATTTTAGTTTGACAAAACTGGACAAAATAGGGAAATTGACATTTATTTATAATTTTAACCTTAGATTGACTAGGCTTTATAATACTGGTCCTTATAATTCTAAGGTTAAAACTCAACCAGCGAATGAAACTCAATCTAAGCTTAGCTGTCATTTTAGTTTGACAAAACTGGAGAAAATAGGGAAATTGACATTTATTTATAATTTCAACCTTAGATTGACTAGGCTTTATAATACTGGCCCTTATAATACTAAGGTTAAAACTCAACCAGCGAATGAAACTCAATCTAAGGTTAGCTGTCATTTTAGTTTGACAAAACTGGACAAAATAGGGAAATTGACATTTATTTATAATTTTAACCTTAGATTGACTAGGCTTTATAATACTGGTCCTTATAATTCTAAGGTTAAAACTCAACCAGCGAATGAAACTCAATCTAAGCTTAGCTGTCATTTTAGTTTGACAAAACTGGACAAAATAGGGAAATTGACATTTATTTATAATTTCAACCTTAGATTGACTAGGCTTTATAATACTGGTCCTTATAATTCTAAGGTTAAAACTCAACCAGCGAATGAAACTCAATCTAAGCTTAGCTGTCATTTTAGTTTGACAAAACTGGACAAAATAGGGAAATTGACATTTATTTATAATTTCAACCTTAGATTGACTAGGCTTTATAATACTGGCCCTTATAATACTAAGGTTAAAACTCAACCAGCGAATGAAACTCAATCTAAGGTTAGCTGTCATTTTAGTTTGACAAAACTGGACAAAATAGGGAAATTGACATTTATTTATAATTTTAACCTTAGATTGACTAGGCTTTATAATACTGGTCCTTATAATTCTAAGGTTAAAACTCAACCAGCGAATGAAACTCAATCTAAGCTTAGCTGTCATTTTAGTTTGACAAAACTGGACAAAATAGGGAAATTGACATTTATTTATAATTTCAACCTTAGATTGACTAGGCTTTATAATACTGGCCCTTATAATACTAAGGTTAAAACTCAACCAGCGAATGAAACTCAATCTAAGGTTAGCTGTCATTTTAGTTTGACAAAACTGGACAAAATAGGGAAATTGACATTTATTTATAATTTTAACCTTAGATTGACTAGGCTTTATAATACTGGTCCTTATAATTCTAAGGTTAAAACTCAACCAGCGAATGAAACTCAATCTAAGCTTAGCTGTCATTTTAGTTTGACAAAACTGGACAAAATAGGGAAATTGACATTTATTTATAATTTCAACCTTAGATTGACTAGGCTTTATAATACTGGTCCTTATAATTCTAAGGTTAAAACTCAACCAGCGAATGAAACTCAATCTAAGGTTAGCTGTCATTTTAGTTTGACATATCTGGACAAAATAGGGAAATTGACATTTATTTATAATTTTAACCTTAGATTGACTAGGCTTTATAATACTGGTCCTTATAATTCTAAGGTTAAAACTCAACCAGCGAATGAAACTCAATCTAAGCTTAGCTGTCATTTTAGTTTGACAAAACTGGACAAAATAGGGAAATTGACATTTATTTATAATTTCAACCTAGATTGACTAGGCTTTATAATACTGGTCCTTATAATTCTAAGGTTAAAACTCAACCAGCGAATGAAACTCAATCTAAGGTTAGCTGTCATTTTAGTTTGACATATCTGGACAAAATAGGGAAATTGACATTTATTTATAATTTCAACCTTAGATTGACTAGGCTTTATAATACTGGTCCTTATAATTCTAAGGTTAAAACTCAACCAGCGAATGAAACTCAATCTAAGGTTAGCTGTCATTTTAGTTTGACATATCTGGACAAAATAGGGAAATTGACATTTATTTATAATTTCAACCTTAGATTGACTAGGCTTTATAATACTGGTCCTTATAATTCTAAGGTTAAAACTCAACCAGCGAATGAAACTCAATCTAAGGTTAGCTGTCATTTTAGTTTGACATATCTGGACAAAATAGGGAAATTGACATTTATTTATAATTTCAACCTTAGATTGACTAGGCTTTATAATACTGGTCCTTATAATTCTAAGGTTAAAACTCAACCAGCGAATGAAACTCAATCTAAGCTTAGCTGTCATTTTAGTTTGACATATCTGGACAAAATAGGGAAATTGACATTTATTTATAATTTCAACCTTAGATTGACTAGGCTTTATAATACTGGTCCTTATAATTCTAAGGTTAAAACTCAACCAGCGAATGAAACTCAATCTAAGGTTAGCTGTCATTTTAGTTTGACATATCTGGACAAAATAGGGAAATTGACATTTATTTATAATTTCAACCTTAGATTGCCTAGGCTTTATAATACTGGTCCTTATAATTCTAAGGTTAAAACTCAACCAGCGAATGAAACTCAATCTAAGCTTAGCTGTCATTTTAGTTTGACAAAACTGGACAAAATAGGGAAATTGACATTTATTTATAATTTCAACCTTAGATTGACTAGGCTTTATAATACTGGTCCTTATAATTCTAAGGTTAAAACTCAACCAGCGAATGAAACTCAATCTAAGCTTAGCTGTCATTTTAGTTTGACAAAACTGGACAAAATAGGGAAATTGACATTTATTTATAATTTCAACCTTAGATTGACTAGGCTTTATAATACTGACCCTTATAAATTCTAAGGTTAAAACTCAACCAGCGAATCAAACTCAATCTAAGCTTAGCTGTCATTTTAGTTTGACAAAACTGGACAAAATAGGGAAATTGACATTTATTTATAATTTCAACCTTAGATTGACTAGGCTTTATAATACTGGTCCTTATAATTCTAAGGTTAAAACTCAACCAGCGAATGAAACTCAATCTAAGCTTAGCTGTCATTTTAGTTTGACAAAACTGGACAAAATAGGGAAATTGACATTTATTTATAATTTCAACCTTAGATTGACTAGGCTTTATAATACTGGTCCTTATAATTCTAAGGTTAAAACTCAACCAGCGAATGAAACTCAATCTAAGCTTAGCTGTCATTTTAGTTTGACAAAACTGGACAAAATAGGGAAATTGACATTTATTTATAATTTCAACCTTAGATTGACTAGGCTTTATAATACTGACCCTTATAAATTCTAAGGTTAAAACTCAACCAGCGAATCAAACTCAATCTAAGCTTAGCTGTCATTTTAGTTTGACAAAACTGGACAAAATAGGGAAATTGACATTTATTTATAATTTCAACCTTAGATTGACTAGGCTTTATAATACTGGTCCTTATAATTCTAAGGTTAAAACTCAACTAGCGAATGAAACTCAATCTAAGGTTAGCTGTCATTTTAGTTTGACATATCTGGACAAATAAGGGAAATTGACATTTATTTATAATTTCAACCTTAGATTGCCTAGGCTTTATAATACTGGTCCTTATAATTCTAAGGTTAAAACTCAACCAGCGAATGAAACTCAATCTAAGGTTAGCTGTCATTTTAGTTTGACAAAACTGGACAAAATAGGGAAATTGACATTTATTTAAAATTTCAAACTTAGATTGCCTAGGCTTTATAATACTGGTCCTTATAATTCTAAGGTTAAAACTCAACCAGCGAATGAAACTCAATCTAAGCTTAGCTGTCATTTTAGTTTATCATAACTGGACAAAATAGGGAAATTGACATTTATTTATAATTTCAACCTTAGATTGACTAGGCTTTATAATACTGGCCCTTATAATACTAAGGTTAAAACTCAACCAGCGAATGAAACTCAATCTAAGGTTAGTTGTCATTTTAGTTTGACATAACTGGACAAAACAGTGAAATTGACATTTATTTATAATTTCAACCTTTAGGTTGACTAGGTTCTATAATACAGTTCTATCTAAGACAGTTATCGGCATGCGAAGATGGGATTTTGGCAAACTATTTTAAATAGATCATTCTGAAATGACACAAACGCACATTCCGATATTTTAATCTGATTTTGAAAAATCAGCAAAATTCACTCGCATTGTCTCATGAAACCCATGCGCGCCTATTACAGGATTAAATTATTACGTTAGATTCCCTCGCGGTTAAAGTGACACTTGATTTACTATTTATCTACTATCTACTTAAAGATCTGATATTTCCTCTCTCTCTCACGTTAGCCATGGTAGATTCAATGATTCTCTGAGCATTGTACGATAGCACCAAAACTAGAACGATTGTCCTTAGTTTAAAACTGGGCTGGTTTGAGTCCAAGCAGCCAGTGAGTAGATCTATTGAAATCTGCTTAAATTGAGCAGTGATTTGGCTTAATCAGGTCTCAGTTTTCAATTTCGATAGAGGACCTAGCAAGATGTCTTGTGATAAAGCTTGATTGAATCCCAAAGACAGATTCAGGCCCACAGAATGCACGCTCTGAATGACTTTTAACTCTAAAATGACTGTGAGCTTCCAAAGCAGTGATTCTGCATCACTAGCACGAATTATTCCATTTATGTTCGACCTTCCTCAAGTACCATTTTCACGTTACTCAATATTTTCGAATCTAATCAAGTTAATTACAATTAGCATCACATTATTGCGCAAATAACAATTTGGGTCAAGAATCGTAATTTAGCAAACGTAATTTTTTTTCAACTTCTATTGTATTTAATCAGGCACTTAAATTATTATTAATTGAAATGAAAATAATTGTTGACGTTTTAGCAAAAAATCTATTTTTAATTATCCAACAAAACACACGTAATTCAAACTTGACTAAATTTCTTCTTACGTAAATTTTACACTTAAAAAATTTATTTCTGCATAACATTTGAAGCAAAACTAATTACTAATTTATTCGAAGTTACACAAAAATTGTAACAATTAATGTAGGTCAAAAATGTGTGCCTTAAATTCATTAAATGCGGAAATTTGTATCGAATCGAAAGAATTATAATAATTCACTTAACACCTTTGAATATTAATTAAAAATTTAAACCTACACTTAGCTAGAATGACTAATGGATATTGATAAGAATACAATGAATTATTAGAGGTAAGAAACTATGCATTGCATTATTACTACTCGTGTAATGTTTAACGTAATGGCAAATCATGACGGTACTGATACGCCCATAACCAAAAGAAAATTATTAAACGACAATGTGAACAAAAAATGAAACTGAAATGGATTAGAATTAACATACAATGTTAATGAGATACTATAAACTAAAATAGTAAAAGGAAGAAATTAATGTTCTGCTATAAAGATATCTTTGTATTGTGATGTTATGTCTCAAACATTTCAGTAAAAAACGGGCATCTCTAGATTAGTAGTCTACAAATTCCGTAATTACAGATTCTAAATTATCTATTCGAAGCAATAATAATATATGTCTTACTGACGACCATAACTATCCATTAAAAAAAATTTAATAAAAATTTTTTACTACATGCTGTGTCTCTCCCGACTCTAGCTCCTTAAGGAGTGATCTGACGGTAATTTTACTTCTAATAAAAATTATAGAGCATAAAATTATCTATCTGAACCAATAATAATATTTGCCTTAATGGCCACAATTAATCTATAAATATTTTACAAAGTTAAAAAATATGTATTAAGCCGGTTTTTACAACTTACGGTGTCTCTCCCGACTCTACCTCCGTGAGGAGTGATCTGACTGTAGTTTTACCTCTAATAAAAATGATAGAGCATAAAATTATCTATCTGAACCAATAATCATATCTGTCTTGGTGACTATAATTAATCTAACAAAATAAATAAAAAAAGAAAAAATATGTATTAAGCCGGTTTTTACAACTTGAGATGTAACTCCTGCCTCTAGCTCTTTACAAAGTGATCTGACGGTAATTTTACCTATAATAAAAATTACAGAGCATAAAATTATCTATTTATAAAAACCCTAGTCACTGCCCTTTAAGCAAAATCCCTAATACTATAGTCACCCGAGAGGGTCCTATCATATACGAGTATTAGAAAAAGTGGAGAGGCTAATGAAATCTCCAAAAACCTATTGTGATATTACGTTTAACCTATTATTTTATTGAATTTGAAGCTGTATATATACTAGGAAGTTCATTTAGCCCTTTTTTTTCACCAACAAACGTTCCGATTAGACACAACCCACCTAATTATCATTATTGCACGTTTAAATAACGGATTGAAAATTCTAAAACGTGTACTATAAGAGTATAACATAATACCTGAGGCCTATTTCGCCTCATTGTTAATTCAAAAAAAAATCAATTGAAGACTAAACAATCTTCTTTCATAGATCTATTTTATTCATTAGAATAATAGTTATTAGCCTAAAGCTATAAAAATATATAATTCTTTCAATTTTTATGCCCTGATAACTTTTCTTAACAATATCAATTTATGTTACAATTACTTTAAGTACATATTAATTAAAAATGAAAAAAAATAAAAATATTTTATACATTCAGCAGGATGTTTTACGTGAAGATGCGTGTCGATACAACGATTTCTTCTGTAGGTCATCGACATAGTTAAATACACATATACATAATACACGTAAAGACGATTGCAATAAAAATACGTTTAAAACACGAAAAAATGCATAATGTCTATTGTTTATAACTATTTACGACTATTGAAAATATCTGTTTTAGTATAAGATTAAATTCTTGTTTTAAATATTTTAAATTGCGACACGGAATTTTACTTTTAAAACGCTTCTTTGATCTTCAGAAAAATTCTTTTTTTATTAGTATTGTTTTTTTGCCTCTTGTTTAAAATTACACAAGTTGTTATAAATGTAGTTTTTTTGGGTTAATTATTAAGACAATGAAGAAAAAGATTTTTTTGTTTAACAAAATAACAATAGGAATATTAATTAATCGAGAATGGTAAAAATTAGAAGAAAAAAGTTAAGTTAAGATTAAGAACATTTGTCACTATCCAGACAATTATTGGGCAATATTTATATAATCTCTCGCTTTGCAGACTTCCAGAACGATTAAAACTTTCGAAAACACTTTTGAAACTTTCCAGCAAATTTTGGAACCTTTTAAAACGTCCCAGAACACTCTAAAACCTTCTAAAACCTTCAAAATGGTTTGAAGTTTCCAAGATAGTTTTGAAATTTTATGGACGCTTTGGAACTCTCCAGTACGCTATAAAACCTTCTCAGATGCTTTTGAAACTTTCAAGAGGTTGTGGAACCTTCCAGTACGCTTTAAAACTTTTCAAGATGCTTTCAAAACGCTTTGGAAGTTGGGTCCTTCCATTACGCTTGATTACCCTCCAAGACGCTTTAAAACTTTCAAAATGCTTTGGTACGCTTCATAACCTTCCAAGACGCTTTTGAAATTATTAAGACGTTTCTAAAACTTTTAAGACGCTTTAGAACCTTCCAATATGCTTTATAACCTTCCAAGACGCTTTTCAAACTTTAAAAACGCTTTGGAACCTTCTAGTACGCTTTATAACCTTCCAAAACACTTTTGAAACTATCAAGACGTTTTTAAAACTTTCAAGACGCTTTGGAACCTTTCAGTACGCTTTGTGACCTTCTAAGACACTTTTCAAATTTTCAAGACGCTTTTCAAACTTTAAAAACGCTTTAGAACCTTCTAGTATGCTTTATAACCTTCAAAAACACTTTTCAAAGTTTCAAGACGCTTTTCAAATTTTAAAAAAGCTTTGGAACCTTTCAGTACGCTTCATAACCTTTCAAGACGCTTTTGAAACTTTCAAGACGTTTTTAAAACTTTCGAGACGCTTTGGAACCTTCCAGTACGCTTTATGACCTTCTAAGACACTTTTCTAACTTTCAAGATACTTTTCAAACTTTAAAAACGCTTTGGAACCTTCTAGTACGCTTTACAACCTTCCAAAACACTTTTGAAACTATCAAGACGTTTTTAAAACTTTCAAGACGCTTTGGAACCTTTCAGTACGCTTTGTGACCTTCTAAGACACTTTTCAAATTTTCAAGACGCTTTTCAAACTTTAAAAACGCTTTTTAAACTTTAAAAACGCTTTGGAATCTTTCAGTACGCTTCATAACCTTTCAAGACGCTTTTGAAACTTTCAAGACGTTTTTAAAACTTTCGAGACGCTTTGGAACTTTCCAGTACGCTTTATGACCTTCTAAGACACTTTTTTAACTTTCAAGATTCTTTTCAAACTTTAAAAACGCTTTGGAACCTTCTAGTACGCTTTACAACCTTCCAAAACACTTTTGAAACTATCAAGACGTTTTTAAAACTTTCAAGACGCTTTGGAACCTTTCAGTACGCTTTGTGACCTTCTAAGACACTTTTCAAATTTTCAAGACGCTTTTCAAACTTTAAAAACGCTTTGGAACCTTCCAGTATGCTTTATAACCTTCAAAAACACTTTTCAAACTTTCAAGACGCTTTTCATACTTTAAAAAAGCTTTGGAACCTTTCAGTACGCTTCATAACCTTTCAAGACGCTTTTGAAACTTTCAAGACGTTTTTAAAACTTTCGAGACGCTTTGGAACCTTCTAGTAGGCTTTATGACCTTCTAAGACACTTTTCAAACTTTCAAGACGCTTTTTAAACTTTAAAAACGCTTTGGAACCTTTCAGTACGCTTCATAACCTTTCAAGACGCTTTTGAAACTTTCAAGACGTTTTTAAAACTTTCGAGACGCTTTGGAACTTTCCAGTACGCTTTATGACCTTCTAAGACACTTTTTTAACTTTCAAGACGCTTTTCAAACTTTAAAAACGCTTTGGAACCTTCTAGTACGCTTTATAACCTTCCAAAACACTTTTGAAACTATCAAGACGTTTTTAAAACTTTCAAGACGCTTTGGAACCTTTGAGTACGCTTTGTGACCTTCTAAGACACTTTTCAAATTTTCAAGACGCTTTTCAAACTTTAAAAACGCTTTGGAACCTTCCAGTATGCTTTATAACCTTCAAAAACACTTTTCAAACTTTCAAGACGCTTTTCATACTTTAAAAAAGCTTTGGAACCTTTCAGTACGCTTCATAACCTTTCAAGACGCTTTTGAAACTTTCAAGACGTTTTTAAAACTTTCGAGACGCTTTGGAACCTTCTAGTAGGCTTTATGACCTTCTAAGACACTTTTCAAACTTTCAAGACGCTTTTTAAACTTTAAAAACGCTTTGGAACCTTTCAGTACGCTTCATAACCTTTCAAGACGCTTTTGAAACTTTCAAGACGTTTTTAAAACTTTCGAGACGCTTTGGAACTTTCCAGTACGCTTTATGACCTTCTAAGACACTTTTTTAACTTTCAAGACGCTTTTCAAACTTTAAAAACGCTTTGGAACCTTCTAGTACGCTTTATAACCTTCCAAAACACTTTTGAAACTATCAAGACGTTTTTAAAACTTTCAAGACGCTTTGGAACCTTTGAGTACGCTTTGTGACCTTCTAAGACACTTTTCAAATTTTCAAGACGCTTTTCAAACTTTAAAAACGCTTTGGAACCTTCCAGTATGCTTTATAACCTTCAAAAACACTTTTCAAACTTTCAAGACGCTTTTCATACTTTAAAAAAGCTTTGGAACCTTTCAGTACGCTTCATAACCTTTCAAGACGCTTTTGAAACTTTCAAGACGTTTTTAAAACTTTCGAGACGCTTTGGAACCTTCTAGTAGGCTTTATGACCTTCTAAGACACTTTTCAAACTTTCAAGACGCTTTTTAAACTTTAAAAACGCTTTGGAACCTTTCAGTACGCTTCATAACCTTTCAAGACGCTTTTGAAACTTTCAAGACGTTTTTAAAACTTTCGAGACGCTTTGGAACTTTCCAGTACGCTTTATGACCTTCTAAGACACTTTTTTAACTTTCAAGACGCTTTTCAAACTTTAAAAACGCTTTGGAACCTTCTAGTACGCTTTATAACCTTCCAAAACACTTTTGAAACTATCAAGACGTTTTTAAAACTTTCAAGACGCTTTGGAACCTTTGAGTACGCTTTGTGACCTTCTAAGACACTTTTCAAATTTTCAAGACGCTTTTCAAACTTTAAAAACGCTTTGGAACCTTCCAGTATGCTTTATAACCTTCAAAAACACTTTTCAAACTTTCAAGACGCTTTTCATACTTTAAAAAAGCTTTGGAACCTTTCAGTACGCTTCATAACCTTTCAAGACGCTTTTGAAACTTTCATGACGTTTTTAAAACTTTCGAGACGCTTTGGAACCTTCCAGTACGCTTTATGACCTTCTAATACACTTTTCAAACTTTAGAAACGTAATGGAACCTTCCAGAACGCTTTAGAACCTTCCAAGACGCTTTTAAAACTTTCAAGAGGCTTTTGAAACTATTAAGACGTTTTGAAAACTTTCATACGCTTTGGAACCTTTCAGTACGCTTTATAACCTTCCAATGCACTTTTCAAACTTTCAAGACGCTTTTCAAACTTTAAAAACGCTTTGGAACCTTCCAGTACGCTTTAAAACCTTCCAAGACGCTTTTTAAACTTCTAAGACACTTTTATAACTTTCAAAGCATTGCTGAACACTTGTGGTCAGTTTTCAGAAAATTTTGGAACCTTTTAAAATGCTTTTGAACGTTCCAGAACGCTCTAAAATGTTCTAGAACCTTCAAAAATTTTTAAACTCTTTAGAGCTTCTCGTGGCTCAAAAAATTGACTTATAGGAATTAAAACTTTGGGGTGGAGATTGGAGATATAAGGTGCGGAGCGTGGATTTCTTTTATGAATTAAGGCCCCCGTGGTAAGCAAAAAGCCGCGCATAATTTATTAATAAAAAGATTAATTATTACTCTAAATATTTTTTTTAGAAAGTGTAGTTAATTATTAAATAGGGAAAATTTTGTAAAAAATGTATAGAAAGCACATAAAATATCAATAAAAATTTAAAAAACGCTTCGAATTTTATTTTTTCAAAAATTTAACATCGTTTAAATATGAATTAATAATTAATAACAAATTAAGTTGTATACTCTTTTGTATTTTCATTAACAAAGATTTTATTTGTTTAAATTAAATATTTATATTAATGTACGCAACCTAATTTTATACGAAATATGCACATATTTTTGCATTATTATTAAACATCCCTTTTTAATAATTTTTTTTTCTCTTTTATTTTTATTAATAAAAAAGAAACATTTGAAACACACACAATTAATTTACATAATTATGGCATTTTACACTTACTTATTTAATTTAATTTATGCCTTTTGTGTATATTATAAAAAGTAAAAATTGATGTCGCGTCCTACTATTAATAACTGTAAATTGTATATATTTTTTTAATTTTATACTTAAATAATTTGCAAATTTGAAACTTGAATGAATTAGAACGAATTTGTAATTTTCAATAAATGGGAAGTTCGTAATCTTGGGTCAGTTTCCAAAAGTGTATAAATTTGGCCACCACTAGGTGTTGGTAAATGGAAAAATACCAGTCTTTAGGATAGCTTTAGATGGGACTAATTTTAACACTGAATTTATTGGGTTTTATTCACACGGTTGGATAAGGTAAGCCATGACTTTGACAGTTGTCAAAAAATTTAAACAAATAATATTTTCCTTCAAACGTCTAAACAAGTTGACACATTTTTACTAAATAAGTAAAGTTATTTAGCTCTATTTAGCTCAATTTAGTTATAAATTCTGTGCTGAAATTAGTTCCGTCTAAAACCCACCTTAGTGATAGTGAACCACAAATCTTCTCTAAAAATTAGAATGATGGATTCTATTCTCACCGTTAGATAAGGTTAGCCATGACTTTGACAGTTGTCAAAAAGTTTAAATAAATACTTCTAATATTTTTCTTCAAACGTCAAAACAAGTTGACATTTTTTTACCGAATAAATAAGGTTGAAGTTCTACTTTTTTATACTAGTACAAGAAAGTCAACTTTTTACCTCCTAGGATATAAAAGTAAATTCTAACCTCAGTTATATACAACAAATTGAAACATAAAATGATATTTTAAGCATTTGTAATGTTAAAATTAAATGTTTTTTGTAATTTCCTTTTATTATTGTTATAACATTTAATAATTAGATCGTTTTTATAATTTATGGTGAATTTAAAAACATTTGAGAACTAACGTACAAGGAATTGATAAGAGATGGCGCTTTTTAAAAATCTTAATTTTCACATTCATATGAGTTTTTGCATTTCAAAAAAAATAAAGTGTTTCATGCGGAGTAAAAGTACTTTTACTCCTTATAAAACAATTTACTATTTCTTATATCTGTTGCAAAAAAGCAACCAGTTGCAACTCCCAACATGGAATACCATAATCACACAAGAAAAATATAATTTCATTTAATCTTATTACTCATGAAAGTTAACACTGTCAAAGTCAAGGCTAATATTATCTAACTGTGCAAATAATTTCATGAAGAATTCTTTGAACATAAAATCGAGGATTGGACTCTTATTTATCTAACTATGAAACAAGTGATACATAAGATGTGACCGTGACATGTGCGAAGTTGTTTTATATTTGTCCGGTTTCTAGAGATTTGAGAAGGTTTAATTGATGATATGGTGCATGAAATTAAGATTGAAATTGCAACGTTATATAGTTTCCGACAAAAGAAGAGAAAAAATGGCTGCTATGTGAGCTGAGATCTTCCTGCTCAATAGACGAAGAAATGGGTTCATAAAAGGCTGTCGAACATCAGAAAAATCCAAATATAATTTTCTGGAAAAAAACTGGTTTTCTGGGATGTTGAAAGTGTTGCTGAGGGGAGGGTGGTTAAAGCAATTTTGAGCTCACAACATTAGAAATAAAAAAATTCCTGAATGAGCAGATCGAAGATTTTATTTTTAAAATAATTACTAATGAACGTTAAGAAGACGCCCTAATTGGCATTTTTAGAAATTAATTTATGTAATTGAATTACACTCCGATTTAATATATCAATTTGTATCCGTAATTTTCAATTAATTAACACACAGTTATTAAATATTCGTGTGGCAAGCGCCAATTCCATCCAACCACCACCAGTTTGTAATCAATTATCCAATTATTTTGCTTCGATTTATTTGTAATTTATAATTTTTACGATTCATGAGAAATTAATTCACAATGAATTATTATTGTGTTAGCAATAAAAATTTATAAAACTGTTTAAATGCATTCAATTAAATTCCAAATTGATTCTTATTTTTATGTTGCAACTTGCAACTGATGATGTAAAAGTCTTAAAAAGAAAACCTATTTTCACAAGCAATAAGTCGAGAATTTTTATGTAGGTACTTGAATAGTTAAAGTACCGTGTGAGACTAAAACACTTTTTGAAAATTTTAAGCCCAATTATAAACTTGAAAAAATCCCCAAATTGTCGATTTCCTGTAACGTCCCATTTCCTTCCTTTGAATTTATTCCGAAGTAGTTATAATTGATTTTTTATTAATTTTTATGAGTATATTTAAAATATAAGTCTGTAAAATTTATTAATAGGTATGTCTATAAATTAAAAATTTTAATTTTGACATCGTGAAAACTGCAATTTTTCGTCAACTTTCATATCCGGACTCCGGGGCTCTTTTTATTACTTTAATTACTTTAATTATTGATAAAATTAAAATCTGAATAGATTATATGTTTTACGATAACTTAAAATGTCCTTTTTTGAAACGTCCAGCATATTTAAGTCTACTTAATTTCAAGAGGAAAATTCAAACGTTTTCTAACTGCGAACTCCGGAGTTTCATAGTTTAGTCCCGGAGTTTTTGCACTAAAAAATATGAATTTAAAGTGTATACGTCTTTAAACCTTAAACAATTTATTTTTAAACAAAATTGTGCTTAAAGTTTGCTGGAAATTATAATAAATCTAAAGTAGTCAGCTCCGGGCCCCGGAGTTTAAATAATTGGTTTTCGTTGGCTTTATACCCGAAATTATTGTAGCCAACACACTAATTTCATTCTTAAACTCTCATAAAACGTAATGTACTCAATGTTCAATGAAAATTCAAGCACTCCGAAAAAAAATTTAAAAACCTAAGATAGCTCTCAGCTCCTGGTTCCGGAACCTGGAATCTAAATCGTTGGTTGTATATCCGGAATTAACGTAGAAAAAGATATGAAGCCAATTAATAAGCGTCTTTAAAGTTTGAAATAGCTTATTATTAGTATGTTTCCTTCTTTTCAGCTCCGGACCCCGGAGTCGAAATCATTGTTTTTATAGTTTTTATATACCCGGAATTATAGTAAAAACAATTATTTTAATAATTCAAGCCCTTAAAGCATAAAAAAGTAAATATTACCGACTTATGTCGTGATTTACATTAATTAGAAACTGCAAAATTATAGCATTTTCCAACTCCGGAGTTAATATCATTTATTTTATTAATTAGTTACGTAAATCATATTAATTTAATTTTTTTATGTCTCACAAATCATAAAAACTATATTTTTGCACTAGCTATTATTTAAAAGTTAGTGAAAATTTCTAATTTCCCAGATTTTCCAACCATGGACCACGAAGTTTAAATTATTGGTTTTAAACGACAAATCATTGAAGCAAAAAATATGAATTTAATTACTTGGCGCATTTGAAGCCAAAATAGGTATATTTGCAGATCATATTTTACTCGCAGCTAATTGAAAATTGCCAAACTCCAACGTTTTCCAACTCCGGACCCGGATTCTGTATCGTTAACTTTAATATCTCAAATTCTTTACAGCAAAAGATATTGATTTTATTATATTTTATGTCTTTAAATTACAATAAACTATATTTTCAGACTGTGCTATATTTTAAAACAAATGAAAATTTCAAATATCCCTAATTTTCCAGCCGTGGACCCCGCAGTATAAATTATTGAATTTATACGACAAATTAGCAAAATAAAAAATATGAATTTAATTGATTCGGGTCTTTAAAGTCTAAATAAACATATTTTAAGCCCATTTTTTACTCGAAGCAAATTGAAAACTGCCAAACTCCAACGTTTTCCAACTCTGGACCCGGATTCTGTATCGTTAACTTTAATATCTCAAATTCTTTATAGCAAAAGATATTAATTTTATTATTTTATGCCTTTAAATCACAATAAACTATATTTTCAGACAGTGCTGCATTTTAAAACAAATGAAAATTTCGAATATCCCAAATTTTCCAACCGGGGAGCCCGGAGTATTAATTATTGAATTTCTACGACAAATTAGCAAAATAAAAAATATAAAATTAATTGCTTCGCGTATTTAAAGCTCAAATAAGCATATTTTCAGCCCATTTTTTACTCTAAGCAAATTGAAAACTGCCAAACTCCAACGTTTTCCAACTCCGGACCCGGATTCTGTAACGTTAACTTTAATATCTCAAATTCTTTACAGCAAGAGATATTAATTTTATTATTTTATGCCTTTAAATCACAATAAACTATATTTTCAGAATGCACTATATTTTAAAACAAGTGAAAATTTCAAATTTCCCAAAGTTTCCAACCGTGGATCCCGGAGTTGAAATTATTGAACTTATACCTACGACAAATTAGCAAAATAAAAAATATGAATATAATTGATTCGGGTCTTTAAAGTCTAAATAAACATATTTTCAGCCCAAATTTTACTCTAAGCAAATTGAAAACTGCCAAACTCCAACGTTTTCCAACTCTGGCCCCGGATTCTGTATCGTTAACTTTAATATCTCAAATTCTTTATAGCAAAAGATATTAATTTCATTATTTTATGCCTTTAAATCACAATAAACTATATTTTCAGACTGTGCTGTATTTTAAAATAAATGAAAATTTCAAATATCCCTAATTTTCCAGCCGTGGACCCCGGAGTATAAATTATTGAATTTATACGACAAATTAGCAAAATAAAAAATATGAATTTAATTGATTCGGGTCTTTAAAGTCTAAATAAACATATTTTCAGCCCAAATTTTACTCTAAGCAAATTGAAAACTGCCAAACTCCAACGTTTTCCAACTCTGGCCCCGGATTCTGTATCGTTAACTTTAATATCTCAAATTCTTTATAGCAAAAGATATTAATTTCATTATTTTATGCCTTTAAATCACAATAAACTATATTTTCAGACTGTGCTGTATTTTAAAATAAATGAAAATTTCGAATATCCCTAATTTTCCAGCCGTGGACCTAGGAGTATAAATTATTGAATTTATACGACAAATTATGAAAATAAAAAATATGAATTTAATTGATTCGGGTCTTTAAAGTCTAAATAAACATATTTTCAGCCCATATTTTACTCTAAGCAAATTGAGAACTGCCAAACTCCAACGTTTTCCAACTCTGGACCCGGATTCTGTATCGTTAACTTTAATATCTCAAATTCTTTATAGCAAAAGATATTAATTTTATTATATTTTAGGTCTTTAAATCACAATACACTATATTTTCAGACTGCACTGTATTTTAAAACAAGTGAAAATTTTAAATTTCCCAAATTTTCCAACCGTGGACCCCGGAGTTTAAATTATTGGATTTATATGACAAATTATTGAAGCAAAGAATATGAAATTAATTGCTTCGCGTATTTAAAGCTCAAATAAGCATATTTTAAGCCCATTTTTTACTCGAAGCTAATTGAAAACTGTCAAACTCCAACGTTTTCCAACTCTGGACCCGGATTCTGTATCGTTAACTTTAATATCTCAAATTCTTTATAGCATGCAAAAGAAATTAATTTTATTATTTTATGCCTTTAAATCACAATAAACCATATTTTCAGACTGCACTGTATTTTCAAACAAGTGAAAATTTTAAAATTTCCAAATTTTCCACCCGTGGACCCCGGAGTTGAAATTATTGGATTTATATGACAAATTATTGAAGCAAAGAATATGAAATTAATTGCTTCGCGTATTTAAAGCTCAAATAAGCATATTTTAAGCCCATTTTTTACTCGAAGCTAATTGAAAACTGTCAAACTCCAACGTTTTCCAACTGTGGACCCGGATTCTGTATCGTTAACTTTAATATCTCAAATTCTTTATAGCAAAAGATATTAATTTTATTATATTTTAGGTCTTTAAATCACAATACACTATATTTTCAGACTGCACTGTATTTTAAAACAAGTGAAAATTTTAAATTTCCCAAATTTTCCAACCGTGGACCCCGGAGTTGAAATTATTGGATTTATATGACAAATTATTGAAGCAAAGAATATGAAATTAATTGCTTCGCGTATTTAAAGCTCAAATAAGCATATTTTAAACCCATTTTTTACTCGAAGCTAATTGAAAACTGTCAAACTCCAACGTTTTCCAACTGTGGACCCGGATTCTGTATCGTTAACTTTAATATCTCAAATTCTTTATAGCATGCAAAAGAAATTAATTTTAATATTTTATGCCTTTAAATCACAATAAACCATATTTTCAGACTGCACTGTATTTTAAAACAAGTGAAAATTATAAATTTCCCAAATTTTCCAACCGTGGACCCCGGAGTTGAAATTATTGGATTTATATGACAAATTATTGAAGCAAAGAATATGAAATTAATTGCTTCGCGTATTTAAAGCTCAAATAAGCATATTTTAAGCCCATTTTTTACTCGAAGCTAATTGAAAACTGTCAAACTCCAACGTTTTCCAACTGTGGACCCGGATTCTGTATCGTTAACTTTAATATCTCAAATTCTTTATAGCATGCAAAAGAAATTAATTTTATTATTTTATGCCTTTAAATCACAATAAACCATATTTTCAGACTGCACTGTATTTTCAAACAAGTGAAAATTTCAAAATTTCCAAATTTTCCACCCGTGGACCCCGGAGTTGAAATTATTGGATTTATATGACAAATTATTGAAGCAAAGAATATGAAATTAATTGCTTCGCGTATTTAAAGCTCAAATAAGCATATTTTCAGCCCATTTTTTACTCGAAGCTAATTGAAAACTGTCAAACTCCAACGTTTTCCAACTGTGGACCCGGATTCTGTATCGTTAACTTTAATATCTCAAATTCTTTATAGCATGCAAAAGAAATTAATTTTATTATTTTATGCCTTTAAATCACAATAAACCATATTTTCAGACTGCACTGTATTTTCAAACAAGTGAAAATTTCAAAATTTCCAAATTTTCCACCCGTGGACCCCGGAGTTGAAATTATTGGATTTATATGACAAATTATTGAAGCAAAGAATATGAAATTAATTGCTTCGCGTATTTAAAGCTCAAATAAGCATATTTTCAGCCCATTTTTTGCTCGAAGCTAATTGAAAACTGTCAAACTCCAACGTTTTCCAACTCCGGACCCGGATTCTGTATCGTTAACTTCAATATCTCAAATTCTTTATAGCATGCAAAAGAAATTAATTTTATTATTTTATGCCTTTAAATCACAATAAACCATATTTTCAGACTGCACTGTATTTTAAAACAAGTGAAAATTTTAAATTTCCCAAATTTTCCAACCGTGGACCCCGGAGTTGAAATTATTGGATTTATATGACAAATTATTGAAGCAAAGAATATGAAATTAATTGCTTCGCGTATTTAAAGCTCAAATAAGCATATTTTCAGCCCATTTTTTGCTCGAAGCTAATTGAAAACTGTCAAACTCCAACGTTTTCCAACTCCGGACCCGGATTCTGTATCGTTAACTTTAATATCTCAAATTCTTTATAGCATACGAAATTAAGTTTATTATTTTATGCTTTTAAATCACAATAAACTATATTTTCAGACTGCACTGTATTTTAAAACAAGTGAAAATTTCAAATTTCCCAAATTTTCCAATCGTAGACCCCAGAGTTGAAATTATTGGTTTTATATACGACGACAAATTATTGAGGCAAATGCCCAAATAACCATATTTTTAGCTCGTATTCTACTTGATGCTATGACTGAACTCCCAGATCCGGGCCCCAGAGTCCCTTTTAGCTTGCTACAACTGATTGGTTGCTGGAACCTAATGTTCTGTACTTGATTATATTCATGATAAGTATTTAGACTTTTCTAAAATAAAGTTGTTCATTTGTTACTTCAGTTTTTAATGCGCTAATAATGGTAATTTGTCTATGTGGTTAAATTCAGGACTCCGCGGAGTCGGATTTAAAGCGAATAATTTACCTAAATGAGCTCGATAATAATCAAAGTAACGCTTTTAAAAGTTAAAACATTCTTTTTTTGCAATTAACAGTTAAATCTCATCAAGGTAAAAAATATTTTTTTTAATTTGGGGTTTTTACAACTACAGGACCACAGAAAGTTTTTGACTTCGGGAATCTTGTCTGGGAACTTTTTTGTGTTTTTTTGAACGAACGAATCAACTCAATTTTTGGAATTAAATCGAAAAACTTGATTTTTACAAAAATTTATTTATATTCAAGGCTAATGTGTTAATTAAAACCAAAACTCATTTCACGGATTACAAATTTTGCGAATTTTATTTAAACCGAATTAAATTATTAGTCATCTAATTAATTTTTAAAAAATTTGATTTATTCAACAGAAGGTCGACGTATTTGGATTAATTTTTTGTTTATTTCGAAATACAGTTATACGTCCAAATAAGATTAAAATCTGCAAGGTTTTTTCAAATAAATTTTGCATTAAAACGGATTGAGTTGTGTTTCACAAAAAATTCAAAAACTTACCCTTCTTTCAAATTTGTTTAATTGTTGTTACAAAAGGCTCCACTTTCAGATCATTGTGAAAGTGTCTTTTGTTTTTCTTATTTTAAAACAATAACTTAATGATTTAATTAAATTCGCACACTTGATTAATTCACTTTTTAATTTATTTAAATCTCCAAACGCACTGATTTTCGATTGTTTTATCAATTATCGATTAAATACACAAAAATACCATGGAAAACACACACTATACACTTTGATATTAACGACTATTTATAAAAAACGATAAATGTTAAAAGAAATACCAAGTGGTAAGCTCTTGCATTTCAAACTATTAAGCCGGTTATGGTTAGATATCAGAGAGGCATTGGCCATCAACTCCAAGAAAGGCATGTGGTAAAAGAGAGTTACGTTCACCAATTCATGCTTGGATGCCCCTCTTTCATTATGTGTCTACTCTACCTGTACATACAACAAATGTGTATAAATGTACGTGTACCTGTCTGATAATGGTTCACCTGTTTTTAAGTTTCACATTGACTTGCGCAAATGAATTGACCACTCTTTGTTTCGCCAGGAAGTATTTTTATTATTATCCATTAAAACAGTAACATTATTTAAGTTCATAATGACACCAAGAAGAATTTTTCTTTCATTGTTATTGTCATTTTTAATGAAACATCTAAAAAATTAACAAAAAAAAATAAAAGTACACGTAATGTCAAAGTGTGCGATGTGAATGACATCCAAACAATTCAACTTTTTTTCACAAAAAAAAAGTTTTTTTATTGTTTTCCCAAATGTTGCAATTAATGACAAATTTTTATTGTCAATTAAATTCGTTAGCTATATTAAGGTAAATCAATGACTAGCATCCAAAGAGGTTATAAATATCTAGCATCTCGTATTCCTGATCATTAAAAATAACATTTAGTTATTGTATTATAGCTTTTTTCTCAAAAACGGTGTATTTTATGAAGAAAATACAAGAATAGTTTATTGTAGAGAATTAAATTATACGTTTAACTGTGTAACAAAAAATTTAAAAACATATTGTACAGAAGAGTTATTGCAGAAAAACCGAGATTAGTTCCCGTAACTAACGCCCTCTAGCGCCTTTTACTAAAGTAAAAGTTGGTACTTATTTTAACGCACTTGATTAAATCGCTTACCAAATTTGATTAAAATCGGTCAAGGGGTTTCTAAAATATAGGTAAAATAATTTTATAGAGACCCTTTCAGAGGCTTCAGCGCCCCTTAAAAATCAAAATTGAAGAAAATAACATATACATTTGATGTAAAAATAAATAAATAAGCTTCTTCTACAAATATAAGGACCACTCTAACACACACTTGGAGTTTTAATTCTACTCTTCTTTTCGAGGCATGATTGATTAAAGTGAATGAAAAGTGTCTGAATGGGTTATAAATCTTAGTTTATTGAAACGTATAACTGTGCTTTAATGTACCTGCTCTAAAAACTTGGTCATTTTCAGTTGAGCATTGTAGAAATAATAAAGATCAAAGTTTATGGTGTTTATAACAGAATATATTGTGGATGATGATGATGATCAGAAAAATTAGCTTTAAGAGCATTTTACAAATCCACATACACCCACATTTTAACCCAACAAATTAATTATATAGTTAATAACACTTCTTGCGGCCACGAATAACTATAAATATTAAAATAAATCATCATTGCCTCACCTTTAACCTTATATAAGTTGTAGAAAATTAATATTTTTAAGTTGGGATAAAAATGGCATTGCGAATTGTTACATAATAACAACAAACAAATAAGGCGGTTTAGAAAATTTAAAACGAATTCAAATTTATTGTTGATGAGTTGTATTTTTCTTTGAAAGACAGCTCATGAAATGCCATTCAAGGATGATATACTTAAAACTCATACAAATTTTATATTCAAGACGTGATGAGTTACTTGAATTATTAAGTTGCAAAAGAAAGTCAAGGTTCAAAAAGGAAATCTCTTTACAGTTAAAGAAGAGGATTAAATAATTTTGCTTTAAAAGTATCTTTGGAGATGGCGAATTGATGCCTAATTTTATTATTGAGGTTGTAATTATACATATCTTCAGAAAGTGATTTTAAAAGACACTTTATTTAGTTGAATTTTCATATTTTTTATTTGAAAGCTCTTATAAGACAATTAGCTATACTCAGGTAGAGTCTCTTGAATAATTTAAAAAAATTACTAAGAGTTCATTAAGAGCACAAGCTGTTAATGAGTTGTGTCTGAGAGTCTGGAACTTTCAACTAAATACTTACTGCTTTGCAGAATGTTAAAAAGAGCCTTGAAAGCTTCTTCCATTGTCCTACCAATACCTCCACTAAGGAAGAGTCTCTTGAATATTAAATAAAATTTCGTAAGAGTCGTTTAAAGCTGTCAAGGCGTCGTGTCTGTGAATCTCAAATATCTGCAAGCTTTAGACTGCTTACTGCTCCAAGAACTGTTTAATCGTGCCCTGAAAGTTTATTTCATCATTCTACGAGCAGCTTTCCTCAGGAAGAGTCTACTGAACAATTTAAAAAAATTGTCTAAGAGCTCATTAAGAGCACAAAGCTGTTAATGAGTTGTGTCTGAGAGTCTGGAACTTTCAACTAAATACTTACTGCTTTGCAGAATGTTAAAAAGAGCCTTGAAAGCTTCTTCCATTATTCTACCAATACCTCCACTAAGGAAGGGTCTCTTGAATATTAAATAAAATTTCTTAAGAGTCGTTTAAAGCTGTCAAGGCGTCGTGTCTGTGAATCTCAAATATCTGCAAGCTTTAGACTGCTTACTGCTCCAAGAACTGTTTAATCGTGCCCTGAAAGTTTATTTCATCATTCAACGAGCAGCTTTCCTCAGGAAGAGTCTACTGAACAATTTAAAAAAATTGTCTAAGAGTTCATTAAGAGCACAAAGCTGTTAATGAGTTGTGTCTGAGAGTCTGGGGCTTTTAAACTAAATACTTACTGCTTTGTAGAATGTTAAAAAGAGCCTTGAAAGCTTCTTCCACTGTTCTACCAATACCTCCACTAAGGAAGAGTCTCTTGAATATTAAATAAAATTTCTTAAGAGTCGATTAAAGCTGTCAAGGCGTCGTGTCTGTGAATCTCAAATATCTGCAAGCTTTAGACTGCTTACTGCTCCAAGAACTGTTTAATCGTGCCCTAAAAGTTTATTTCATCATTCTACGAGCAGCTTTCCTCAGGAAGAGTCTACTGAACAATTTAAAAAAATTGTCTAAGAGCTCATTAAGAGCACAAAGCTGTTAATGAGTTGTGTCTGAGAGTCTGGAACTTTCAACTAAATACTTACTGCTTTGCAGAATGTTAAATAGAGCCTTGAAAGCTTCTTCCATTATTCTACCAATACCTCCACTAAGGAAGGGTCTCTTGAATATTAAATAAAATTTCTTAAGAGTCGTTTAAAGCTGTCAAGGCGTCGTGTCTGTGAATCTCAAATATCTGCAAGCTTTAGACTGCTTACTGCTCCAAGAACTGTTTAATCGTGCCCTGAAAGTTTATTTCATCATTCTACGAGCAGCTTTCCTCAGGAAGAGTCTACTGAACAATTTAAAAAAATTGTCTAAGAGTTTATTAAGAGCACAAAGCTGTTAATGAGTTGTGTCTGAGAGTCTGGAACTTTCAACTAAATACTTACTGCTTTGCAGAATGTTAAATAGAGCCTTGAAAGCTTCTTCCATTGTTCTACCAATACCTCCACTAAGGAAGAGTCTCTTGAATATTAAATAAAATTTCGTAAGAGTCGTTTAAAGCTGTCAAGGCGTCGTGTCTGTGAATCTCAAATATCTGCAAGCTTTAGACTGCTTACTGCTCCAAGAACTGTTTAATTGTGCCTGAAAGTTTGTTTCATCATTCTACTAACAGCTTTCTTCAGGAAGAGTCTACTGAACAATTTAAAAAATTGTCTAAGAGTTGATTAAGAGCACAAAGCTGTTAATGAGTTGTGTCTGAGAGTCTGGGGCTTTTAAACTAAATACTTACTGCTTTGCAGAATGTTAAAAAGAGCCTTGAAAGCTTCTTCCATTGTTCTACCAATACCTCCACTAAGGAAGAGTCTCTAGAATATTAAATAAAATTTCTTAAGAGTCATTTAAAGCTGTCACGGCGTCGTGTCTGTGAATCTCAAATATCTGCAAGCTTTAGACTGCTTACTGCTCCAAGAACTGTTTAATCGTGCCCTGAAAGTTTATTTCATCATTCTACGAACAGCTTTCCTCAGGAAGAGTCTACTGAACAATTTAAAAAAATTGTCTAAGAGTTCATTAAGAGCACAAAGCTGTTAATGAGTTGTGTCTGAGAGTCTGGAACTTTAAACTAAATACTTACTGCTTTGCAGAATGTTAAATAGAGCCTTGAAAGCTTCTTCCATTGTTCTACCAATACCTCGACTAAGGAAGAGTCTCTTGAATATTTAAATAAAATTTCTCAAGAATAGATTAAAGCTGTCAACGGGTTGTGTCTATGAATCTGAAATATCTACAGACTTTAGAGTACTTACTGCTCCAAGAACTGTTTAATTGTGCCCTCAATGTTTTTTTCATCGTTCTACTAACAGCTTTACTTAAGAAAAGTCTTTTGATAATTAAAACAAATTACCTAAGAGTTCATAAACAGCACAAAGTTGTTAATGAGTTGTGTCTGAGAGTCTGGAGCTTTTGAACTAAATAGTTCAAAAGAACTATGCTTTTAAGAACGTTTATTAGAGCCCTGAAAGCTTCTTCCATCGTTCTACCAATAGCTCCACTAAGAAAAAGTCTTTTGAATATTAAATAAAGTATTACTCTCAATGAGTTGTGAATATTGAAGAGCATTGGCATTTGAAAAGAGATAAATGTAAAAGAAAAGTTTAGTAGCTTTTCCTAACCATCCATCATGAGCGAAGCAAGAAATTTAATTTTACGGTGTGGTTTGAAAAGGAGGTGTAGAAAATTTAAGTGCGTAGAAGAAGAAATAGAAAAAAATGAACAATAAACTACTTTTAGAAAAGATTCATTTTCTTAATAGAAATCAAAACTTTTTAAATACCTTATCGGTCATATTCTTGACACCAAAAGAAATAAAATGTGGCTCATATTCCAGGCACGAATCTTATTTAAACAACGAGAAAGTATTAATATTGACCATGACATTAGTACTAAAAAACCTGAATTATTTATTTTACTAAGTTTGCTAAATTATTGAAAAATAGTTATTTATTATACAAGACGATAAAGGGATAATTTAACTACTGAGTGGAAGAGTGTTAATTCACGAGTGGCGTTAGCCACGAGTGAATTAACTTTCACGAGGTAGTTAAAGAACCTTTATCGTCGTGTATAATATGCTATTTTTTTCTATAGCAAATGTTAAAGAAAAACCAATTACAAATTAAATTGTCATTTACAAAATTTATTAAAAATATTTGAGTAGTGTGCGGTTGCTATGTGAGTAGCGGGGTTGCTATAACTTCATGGTTGCTATTGGGGTTGTTTGTAAACAACTTCGTTTTTTTCACTTTTTTTGTAAAAATGTACGAATTAAAAGATGCATTAGATGTTCAAAAAAAGGCTTCAGAGGCAATAAATGTAATATAAATCGCCACGTGATTTATGAGAAGGGATACTAGTGTTTTCAAAAATGGAAAAGCATGAAGAACATTAACAGTGTAAGTGAAACAGTACTTATGGCATACTTTTCTGAAAAGTCAAAGAATGTCAAGCCATCAACAACATTATGGTCTTATTTTATTCATTGCTAAAGAGTACACTACTGATAAATGAAAATTGTGACATTTCAAAGTAAGTAATAGTTTCAACGAATGCGCTGTCAAATAATGTCACTAAATATTTGCAGATACAGCTCGTTTCACTTGTTGATACCAAAACCAAGAAAGATCGGGTTTCTTGTGTTACTGACAAAGAATGTGGATTGAGTGTGTTGGAAATTACAAGAAAATACGTCTCCTTGCGTTCCAAAAACGTGGCTTTTCTTAAGTACCGTCAGAAAAAGTGCACCATCCAACCTGTTCTAAGAATATTTCAGATTTCTTGAAGCTACCAAACTCAGAAATGTACACTGCGCATTGTTTCTGTAGCTCTGCAGCTACAATGTTGGAAAACTCTGGTGCTGATTTGATCACAGTTAAGGGAGTGGGAGGATGGAAATCATCATCTGTAGTAGGGACTTATATCGAAGAATCTGTGACTCCTAAGATTGCCGTATCGAAACATGTACTGAATGGGGTAGAAAACGAGACCACTACATCAGTGCAATTAGCACAGCAAAAAATTTCAATTGTTGATTCTGCGCCAAAAATAGACATTTCTGATAATGTTAATTGCACAATTGAAGTTTTTGTTAATACAGACCGAAAAAATGAGCTGAAATGAAGTAATATGTGCATAATTAAAATGTATTAAAAAAATAAATTACTTTATCTATCCTTGATGTTAAAGTATTACTTTATCTATCCTTGCTGTTAAAATTCTATTTTATCGACTAATTTTAGTTGATCAAAGCACACTTTAACGTTTGCTATAGAAAAAAAATTTTTTTTCAACAACGAAAAATAAAACAATCGTTGCTGGAGGCTGTAAAATTGTTGGGCCACGCAGTCTGGCAGAGTTCTCTCTTGACACACATAATAACAAAAAGATCAGTATTAATCAAACAATTTCAGAAACTTTCATCTCGCATCTTCTGTATTAAAAGCCATTTAGTTTAACTACCACTGTTTTACATAAAAATTGACGCAACAATTGCTAAATATTTTAATAAAAGTGTACCCGGAGGTATTTTATAAAAATTCAAAAAAAAGATTCCTAACGTGAAAGCACTTAATTAATTTTTAAATAGGCGAACAAGTGGTCCTTCGAAATGGATACGTCTTGAAGCAATTATTTAACAGAAACAAAAAGGCTTACATAAAACAACAATTTAAAAATTGTTAAATCATAAATAATGGTTTTATTCACTTACTTTCACTCGAAATAATAGCAAAACGCAATTAAAATATTCTTTTTCTTCATCTTTTAACATAATAAACTTGATCTAGATTTTAAACGAAATCGAAGCTATAATTTTCAATGAATATTTTCTATAAGCATTCAAGCAAATATTTTATTCTTAATTTAGAAAGCAAAACGTAATTTCTCATTTTTCATCCCAAAAAAATGAAGAATTACTTTCAATTAAGATTCAGTTTTATTTAAAATAATAATCAAAGATACGCAATTCATTTGGCCCGGGTTTTGTGAAACATCTAACATTTAAAACTTATCCTTAAGGCATCTTCAATTCTCACCCATACTCCCATACACATTAATTTGAATATTTTTGATAAATGTACGCACAAAATTATAAATCAAAATTTTTCTTTAATTTAAACCAATAAAATTGTCTTTAATGTGTGTTATTGAAATAAATTATAAATGACCAACTTCTTCTTTTCTTCTTTAAAAACGGGACACTACTTACTTATTAAAGAATGATTTGGTAATTAAATTATACGTAATTTTGGGTATAATTTTAAAACAACTAGATGTAATAGAAGTGTACAAATTGTGGGTTTTTGACCTCGCTCTTGAGCGATATGTTGGTGTAATCCAGAGGCTTTTGACCTCTCGCTCAAATATTATTTAATTTGCAATTATCGACTGCACATCTCGAGAATTCTCTTAATTGATATATCAAATAAATCTACTTCAGTTAAAATCTTTTATATCGATATTTAAAGTGCATTGAAATTAAACTTTTTTTACAGTGACGTCAATGGACCACACATCTTCTGAATGATCTGTGCTTTGGAAGTCTTTTGTAGTTAAACGGAGACATTTTTTAAAATACCAGAGTGAAATTTACAGAAAACGATTGAGCACAGATTTCTAAGAATAAAAAGGCTTTGAATTAGTAGAATGATGGATGAAACTTTGAGAGCACACTTAAACAGTTCTTGAAGCGTAGTAACTAGTCTAAAGCCTCCAGAAAGTACAGATTCACAGACACAACTCGTTGATAGCTTTTGGCTTTTAGAGTCAACTTTTCGAATCGACTTTTAAGAAATTCTATTTAATACTCAAGAGACTCTTCCTTAGTCGAGCTATTGGTAGAACGATGGAAAAGGCTTTCAGGGCTCTACTAAACGTTCTTCAAAGAAGTAAGTATTTACTTCAAAAGCTCCAGACTCTCAGACAACTCATTAACAGTTTTGCGCTCTTAATGAACCCTTAGGCAATTTTTTTAATTATTCAAAAGACTTTCCTTTAGAAAAGCTGTTAGTAGAACGATGAAACAAACTTTCAGTGCACAATTAAACAGTTCTTAGAGCAGTAAGTACTTCAGATCGTACTGATTCGCAGAAACAACCCGTTGACAGCTTTAATCGACTATTAAGAAATTTTATTTAATTTAAGAGACTCTTCCTTAGTCGAGGTATTGGAAGAACAATGGAAGAAGCTTTCACGGCTCTATTTAAGATTCTGCAAAACAGTAAGTATTTAGTTTAAAATCTCCAGACTCTCAGACAACTCATTAACAGCTTTGTGCTCTTAATGAACTCTTAGGCAATTTTTTAAAAGTGTTCAGTAGACTCTTCCTGAGGAAAGCTGTTAGTAGAATGATCAAACAAACTTTCAGGCACAATTAAACAGTTCTTAGAGCAGTAAGCAGTCTAAAGCTTGCAGATATTTGAAATTTACAGACACGACGCCTTGATAGCTTTAATCGACTCTTAAGAAATTTTATTTAATATTCAAGAGACTCTTCCTTAGTCGAGATATTGGTAGAACAATGGAAGAAGCTTTCAAGGCTCTATTTAACATTTTGCAAAGCAGTAAGTATTTAGTTTAAAGTTCCAGACTCTCAGACACAACTCATTAACAGCTTTGTGCTCTTAATGAACTCTTAGACAATTTTTTTAAATTGTTCAGTAGACCCTTCATGAGGAAAGCTGTTAGTAGAATGATGAAACAAACTTTCAGGCACAATTAAACAGTTCTTGGAGCAGTAAGCAGTCTAAAGCTTGCAGATATTTGAGATTCACAGACACGACGCCTTGACAGCTTTAATCGACTCTTAAGAAATTTTATTTAATATTCAAGAGACTCTTCCTTAGGCGAGGTATTGGTAGAACAATGGAAGAAGCTTTCAAGGCTCTATTTAACATTCTGCAAAGCAGTAAGTATTTAGATTAAAGTTCCAGACTCTCAGACACAACTCATTAACAGCTTTGTGCCCTTAATGAACTCTTAGACAATTTTTTAAATTGTTCAGTAGACTCTTCCTGAGGAAAGCTGCTCGTAGAATGATGAAATAAACTTTCAGGGCACGATTAAACAGTTCTTGGAGCAGTAAGCAGTCTAAAACTTGCAGATATTTGAGATTCACAGACACGACGCCTTGACAGCTTTAATCGACTCTTAAGAAATTTTATTTCATATTCAAGAGACTCTTCCTTAGTCGAGGTATTGGTAGAACAATGGAAGAAGCTTTCAAGGCTCTTTTTAACATTCTGCAAAGCAGTAAGTATTTAGTTTAAAGTTCCAGACTCTCAGACACGACTCATTAACAGCTTTGTGCTCTTAATGAACTCTTAGACAATTTTTTTAAATAGTTCAGTAGACTCTTCCTGAGGAAAGCTGTTCGTAGAATGATGAAATGAACTTTCAGGGCACGATTAAACAGTTCTTGGAGCAGTAAGCAGTCTAAAGCTTGCAGATATTTGAGATTCACAGACACGACGCCTTGACAGCTTTAATCGACTCTTAAGAAATTTTATTTAATATTCAAGAGACTCTTCCTTAGTCGAGGTATTGATAGAACAATGGAAGAAGCTTTCAAGGCTCTATTTAACATTTTGCAAAGCAGTAAGTATTTAGTTTAAAGTTCCAGACTCTCAGACACAACTCATTAACAGCTTTGTGCTCTTAATGAACTCTTAGACAATTTTTTTAAATTGTTCAGTAGACCCTTCATGAGGAAAGCTGTTAGTAGAATGATGAAACAAACTTTCAGACACAATTAAACCGTTCTTGGAGCAGTAAGCAGTCTAAAGCTTGCAGATATTTGAGATTCACAGACACGACGCCTTGACAGCTTTAATCGACTCTTAAGAAATTTTATTTTATATTCAAGAGACTCTTCCTTAGGCGAGGTATTGGTAGAACAATGGAAGAAGCTTTCAAGGCTCTATTTAACATTCTGCAAAGCAGTAAGTATTTAGTTTAAAGTTCCAGACTCTCAGACACGACTCATTAACAGCTTTGTGCTCTTAATGAACTCTTAGACAATTTTTTTAAATTGTTCAGTAGACCCTTCATGAGGAAAGCTGTTAGTAGAATGATGAAACAAACTTTCAGACACAATTAAACCGTTCTTGGAGCAGTAAGCAGTCTAAAGCTTGCAGATATTTGAGATTCACAGACACGACGCCTTGACAGCTTTAATCGACTCTTAAGAAATTTTATTTAATATTCAAGAGACTCTTCCTTAGTGGAGGTATTGGTAGAACAATGGAAGAAGCTTTCAAGGCTCTTTTTAACATTCTGCAAAGCAGTAAGTATTTAGTTTAAAAGCCCCAGACTCTCAGACACAACTCATTAACAGCTTTGTGCTCTTAATCAACTCTTAGACAATTTTTTAAATTGTTCAGTAGACTCTTCCTGAAGAAAGCTGTTAGTAGAATGATGAAACAAACTTTCAGGCACAATTAAACAGTTCTTGGAGCAGTAAGCAGTCTAAAGCTTGCAGATATTTGAGATTCACAGACACGACGCCTTGACAGCTTTAATCGACTCTTAAGAAATTTTATTTAATATTCAAGAGACTCTTCCTTAGTCGAGGTATTGATAGAACAATGGAAGAAGCTTTCAAGGCTCTATTTAACATTTTGCAAAGCAGTAAGTATTTAGTTTAAAGTTCCAGACTCTCAGACACAACTCATTAACAGCTTTGTGCTCTTAATGAACTCTTAGACAATTTTTTTAAATTGTTCAGTAGACCCTTCATGAGGAAAGCTGTTAGTAGAATGATGAAACAAACTTTCAGACACAATTAAACCGTTCTTGGAGCAGTAAGCAGTCTAAAGCTTGCAGATATTTGAGATTCACAGACACGACGCCTTGACAGCTTTAATCGACTCTTAAGAAATTTTATTTAATATTCAAGAGACTCTTCCTTAGGCGAGGTATTGGTAGAACAATGGAAGAAGCTTTCAAGGCTCTATTTAACATTCTGCAAAGCAGTAAGTATTTAGTTTAAAGTTCCAGACTCTCAGACACGACTCATTAACAGCTTTGTGCTCTTAATGAACTCTTAGACAATTTTTTTAAATAGTTCAGTAGACTCTTCCTGAGGAAAGCTGTTCGTAGAATGATGAAATGAACTTTCAGGGCACGATTAAACAGTTCTTGGAGCAGTAAGCAGTCTAAAGCTTGCAGATATTTGAGATTCACAGACACGACGCCTTGACAGCTTTAATCGACTCTTAAGAAATTTTATTTAATATTCAAGAGACTCTTCCTTAGTCGAGGTATTGGTAGAACAATGGAAGAAGCTTTCAAGGCTCTTTTTAACATTCTGCAAAGCAGTAAGTATTTAGTTTAAAGTTCCAGACTCTCAGACACGACTCATTAACAGCTTTGTGCTCTTAATGAACTCTTAGACAATTTTTTTAAATAGTTCAGTAGACTCTTCCTGAGGAAAGCTGTTCGTAGAATGATGAAATGAACTTTCAGGGCACGATTAAACAGTTCTTGGAGCAGTAAGCAGTCTAAAACTTGCAGATATTTGAGATTCACAGACACGACGCCTTGACAGCTTTAATCGACTCTTAAGAAATTTTATTTAATATTCAAGAGACTCTTCCTTAGGCGAGGTATTGGTAGAACAATGGAAGAAGCTTTCAAGGCTCTATTTAACATTCTGCAAAGCAGTAAGTATTTAGTTTAAAGTTCCAGACTCTCAGACACGACTCATTAACAGCTTTGTGCTCTTAATGAACTCTTAGACAATTTTTTTAAATTGTTCAGTAGACCCTTCATGAGGAAAGCTGTTAGTAGAATGATGAAACAAACTTTCAGACACAATTAAACCGTTCTTGGAGCAGTAAGCAGTCTAAAGCTTGCAGATATTTGAGATTCACAGACACGACGCCTTGACAGCTTTAATCGACTCTTAAGAAATTTTATTTAATATTCAAGAGACTCTTCCTTAGTGGAGGTATTGGTAGAACAATGGAAGAAGCTTTCAAGGCTCTTTTTAACATTCTGCAAAGCAGTAAGTATTTAGTTTAAAAGCCCCAGACTCTCAGACACAACTCATTAACAGCTTTGTGCTCTTAATCAACTCTTAGACAATTTTTTAAATTGTTCAGTAGACTCTTCCTGAAGAAAGCTGTTAGTAGAATGATGAAACAAACTTTCAGGCACAATTAAACAGTTCTTGGAGCAGTAAGCAGTCTAAAGCTTGCAGATATTTGAGATTCACAGACACGACGCCTTGACAGCTTTAATCGACTCTTAAGAAATTTTATTTAATATTCAAGAGACTCTTCCTTAGTCGAGGTATTGATAGAACAATGGAAGAAGCTTTCAAGGCTCTATTTAACATTTTGCAAAGCAGTAAGTATTTAGTTTAAAGTTCCAGACTCTCAGACACAACTCATTAACAGCTTTGTGCTCTTAATCAACTCTTAGACAATTTTTTAAATTGTTCAGTAGACTCTTCCTGAAGAAAGCTGTTAGTAGAATGATGAAACAAACTTTCAGGCACAATTAAACAGTTCTTGGAGCAGTAAGCAGTCTAAAGCTTGCAGATATTTGAGATTCACAGACACGACGCCTTGACAGCTTTAATCGACTCTTAAGAAATTTTATTTAATATTCAAGAGACTCTTCCTTAGTCGAGGTATTGATAGAACAATGGAAGAAGCTTTCAAGGCTCTATTTAACATTTTGCAAAGCAGTAAGTATTTAGTTTAAAGTTCCAGACTCTCAGACACAACTCATTAACAGCTTTGTGCTCTTAATGAACTCTTAGACAATTTTTTTAAATTGTTCAGTAGACCCTTCATGAGGAAAGCTGTTAGTAGAATGATGAAACAAACTTTCAGACACAATTAAACCGTTCTTGGAGCAGTAAGCAGTCTAAAGCTTGCAGATATTTGAGATTCACAGACACGACGCCTTGACAGCTTTAATCGACTCTTAAGAAATTTTATTTAATATTCAAGAGACTCTTCCTTAGGCGAGGTATTGGTAGAACAATGGAAGAAGCTTTCAAGGCTCTATTTAACATTCTGCAAAGCAGTAAGTATTTAGTTTAAAGTTCCAGACTCTCAGACACGACTCATTAACAGCTTTGTGCTCTTAATGAACTCTTAGACAATTTTTTTAAATAGTTCAGTAGACTCTTCCTGAGGAAAGCTGTTCGTAGAATGATGAAATGAACTTTCAGGGCACGATTAAACAGTTCTTGGAGCAGTAAGCAGTCTAAAGCTTGCAGATATTTGAGATTCACAGACACGACGCCTTGACAGCTTTAATCGACTCTTAAGAAATTTTATTTAATATTCAAGAGACTCTTCCTTAGTCGAGGTATTGGTAGAACAATGGAAGAAGCTTTCAAGGCTCTTTTTAACATTCTGCAAAGCAGTAAGTATTTAGTTTAAAGTTCCAGACTCTCAGACACGACTCATTAACAGCTTTGTGCTCTTAATGAACTCTTAGACAATTTTTTTAAATAGTTCAGTAGACTCTTCCTGAGGAAAGCTGTTCGTAGAATGATGAAATGAACTTTCAGGGCACGATTAAACAGTTCTTGGAGCAGTAAGCAGTCTAAAACTTGCAGATATTTGAGATTCACAGACACGACGCCTTGACAGCTTTAATCGACTCTTAAGAAATTTTATTTAATATTCAAGAGACTCTTCCTTAGTCGAGGTATTGGTAGAACAATGGAAGAAGCTTTCAAGGCTCTATTTAACATTCTGCAAAGCAGTAAGTATTTAGTTTAAAGTTCCAGACTCTCAGACACAACTCATTAACAGCTTTGTGCCCTTAATGAACTCTTAGACAATTTTTTAAATTGTTCAGTAGACTCTTCCTGAGGAAAGCTGCTCGTAGAATGATGAAATAAACTTTCAGGGCACGATTAAACAGTTCTTGGAGCAGTAAGCAGTCTAAAGCTTGCAGATATTTGAGATTCACAGACACAACTCGTTGACAGCTCTATTGGGCTCTTAAAAAATTGTATTTAATATTCCAGAGACTCTTCCTTAGTCGAGCAATTGGTAGAAAGATGGAAGAAGCTTTCAAATCTCTATTAAACGTTGTTCAAAAAACCTCCAGACTCTCAGACACCAACATTAACAGCAGTATACTCTTCGTAGAGCGCTATTGTAGTTGGAAGTAGAAGTCCCAAAATTAATGTGCTAATTTTGAAAATTAAACCTCGTCCTGAGTCATCTCTTGTTATTGTTAACTCCCTAATTTAAAACTGAAGAAGTGAAGTAACAAAGTAAGAGTAAAATTATTCAAGCATCACAATTTTAAATTACACGATGTTGGAAGCATTTGATTCCATGTTCTGATCACACAAGAACATATAATAAAACGTTAAAAATAAAATAAAAACAAAATGAATAATTGCACCTAGTCGTGTCTCTTGTCGAATATATGAAACAGGTTTTAATTCTTTGCTCTTCAAACAGGATGTAATGCAAAAATTTTCATTTTTTCCTCATCTGGTTCTGGTATAGGTATCGTATCAACTAAGTATGAAGAATTTAATAACAATTTTAAAGAGAACTATTTTTTATAAAATTAAATAAAAATGGTTAATAAGAGATGCGAGCAAGAAAATGAATTAATCTAGGTCTTAGACAGGATAACCCCGATCATCAGGTGTATAAATTTCTCTTTCTGATATACGACTTAAAAAGTTTAGAAGACTTTTTTCGCACTGTGTAGGAACTAAAATATTATTTATGATGTATCAAAATTTTATCGTTTCTACTTTTTAAATTATTACTTTAAGGAGGCACCATTTTAGTTATCTACGCGTAACGATCTCATCACGCTAATTTTCCATAAAATTACATAATTGCAACAGCAACCCTCCTCGGCTCCTTCATTTCCACTTTCTTCACCAGTCTGCAAAAAAAAATTCAAGTTTCTCCTTTAATCAAATTTTACCTTTTTTATTTTACAAATATTTTTCTAATACCGGCGGCTCATTTTTATAAAACAACACTTTTTTAAGGAAACAAAAATACGAAACTGGTTTTAGAAAGATAGGAATTTTAAACGCAAGTTCATCAACGCAATCATCAAATATACATTAAAAAGGAGCAATGAGCGCCTATGAATTTCATTCATTTCTTCCAGAATCCCCATCAGAACATTTATAAGGACACGAAAATGACCCGCGTCTTCTTTTAGACCGTTCTGGCCCAACATGCTTTGATGTGGATGCATCTGTTGTCCAACTCATTGAAGCACATATATGCACATCTTCATCAGCTGGTGACAATTTCTGATGTTCTTCCACCTTTTTCTTCTCTTTATCACCTTCCTTCGTTCATTGTGGATCTAGTACTGAGCTCTTCTGCAACTAATAAGCTTCAGCGTGTGCAAGTACATGTTTGTTAAATAAAAAAATAAATATTTGGTGCGTCAACCCCTACAGACTGGTGCCAAAAAATTGACACTTTTTAGTATTTAAGTTAACGTTGGCAAAAAAAATTTTTTTGAAGTTTATGTGCCAAATTTCAGTTTCATTCCCTAATAATAAAATTTCTGAAACAGTTTACAAAGTAAAATATTAATAAATTGACAATAAAATGTCAATTTTTTACTTGTGAGTAGAAATAATTAAGAAAATGAGCGACGCTGAATCAGCAGATGACATCGATGTAATTTTACATTACAAACATAATTACGTTAAATTAGTAAAGAAACATATACAGGATGCTAAAAGCCCTACAACATCAATAAATGGTAGTCGCACAGCAGTATCAGATAGTGCGATTCGCCCTGTACCATCAGCAAGCGCTAGTCGTAGTCGTCTTAGCGTAGAAGTCCCTAGTGAAACAGAAGGTACTTTCGAAACTAAGCCAACTCCTGATAGTAACAGGGCGTCGATTGCAAGTCCTGATCCTGAGAGAGGATCACATGGAGAAAATAGTACTGATGAAACAAGCGATGAGCATGAAACTGACAGTGCACGTGAAAGAACATCTGATGCTACGCGTGGAACAACTGATGCTGCAAGTGAGAGAACTGCTGATGCTGCACGTGAAGAAACTTCTGATGCTGCACGTGAAGGAACTGCCGATGCTCCACCTAGAAGACCTTCTAATGCTGCACCTGCACCTGAACCACGGTAACTTTCTGATACTATTTTCACAACACAACAAATATAGCTTTCAATCAGAGAAGAACCCTCTACGTGTGCTTATAACTTATAAGGTAGCAGAGTTGATTCTTCTCTGACTGAATTTAGTGCAACAAGTCTCAAAATTTTTATTCCATTTATTGAATTTAAATTATAATTTTATAATACTTCTTTATTTTACAAAAAAGTGCTAAAGTCAAAATTTCAGTTGATGAAATATTTTCTATTTTTAATACAAAGGATTAAAATTAATCACTAACATTTTCGTTTAATTAAGCATTTTATTTTAAATTGAACTAATACTATAAACATATTATTAAGACAAAAACAATGAATACATTTTACAAATACTTCCAGCTCTGGTTCCGTAGGAAGTCGAATAATGGAAAACAGCGGATATGCAGCAAACGTACTAATATTGCTAGTACTAATTTTGTTAGTACTAGTTTTTGGAGCAGTTTTAGGTGGAAATTTGTGCAATTCGCCTTCGTGCTCACATAGATACACCATAGACTTAAATGATTTACTGTTTTCGTCTGGAGAAAAGAATGAATTATATACAAGAAGCGTTTTTTGAATTTTATTAAATACATTTTTATTTAAAATAAAACTTGTTTATTATTCAATAGTTACAATAAACAATAAATTTCTTGTCCTGAAGAACATTATTTTGCAAAAAAAGTTGTGAATTGCCAAAACAAAAATATTAGTTCGTCACGTGCCAAAAACACTCGTACTTAAAAATAATAACACAAAAATTACTTCTCTTCACACCATTCGTTTTCCTTTCGCACTTGCTCTTCTTCAGAAGCAGTAAAATCATTTTTAATGTTAAAAGTTTTACGTATTTCTTCCGGCGTTTTACCTTTAATCATGTTAGCAACCGTCTTGCATGTAACATCTAACAAACCTTTAATATCCAAATAATTTGCCGCTAATATGAGCTCAAACAAAGTGCCTTGATCGACTTTAAGAAAATCGGCGTCCCAAGATGAAATGTCGTCAGTACGTTTTTCTTTGTTCTCGTCATCTTCGGGTGGTGGAGGATCATCTTTATGAAAGCTAGCCCACTGAATAACTTTTTTCATTATAGCCGAATTGACGTTTGGTAATGGGACGACTTCTTCTTCCTCTTCGTCCATACCTAAATCTTCCAACATTGTTTTAATCGTGACTGAGCACTTTGCTATCTCAACGTCAATTTCGAAGGTTTCACCATCAGATGATTGCAATTTAATGTTTGGCATCTGTAAGCAGTACAATGTGATAACAAAAACAATTTGAGTCCTCAACACGATGTTAAAATATGAAAGATTTATTTACAATTACTGATTAACATTAAGACGTACCTTTAAAACTGTGGATTTCTACGAATATATTAATCAAAGTTGTATTTTTATGAGGATTTTCGAGAAAGAACGATCACATCAATGGCTGGCAAGTCAATTATTATGCTGTTCTGCGCTTTTTTTCGAGTTGAATAAGTAAAGCCAACTTAGCAACAGTGATAAATGAAACTCACTAAAAAATTTCATACGTCAAATATTTGAACTGTCAAAAAAAATTTGACAAAATTAATTATAAAATGTCACAACATTAAGAAAAAGAACCTTTTTTTATACTTTTATGTTATTTTTGTCAAGAATTTTAAACTAAATGTGCCAAAAAAATCAATTCAAAGTTAAAAATGTCTACAACAAACACTATAATATGTAGTTTAATTTTAACCCAACTTTTTTTAATTGCAACTTCTATTTCAGAGCACAATAATACAACTATATCATTAACAAATTCTAACACCACAAAAATTAATTCTACATCTACAAATACAACTATTCCAATCAATAATAATACCAATGAAATTATTATCGAAGGTGGTGGAAGTGTTAACTTGACGGAACGGCCAGCCGTCAACTTAACTAAACCGAACGAACCAAAACAAGAAAAAGAAAAAACTATTACTGTATTAGCAACCACACAACGTACACAAATACCAATTTATGAAGATACACCTATCGTCGCAAATACGGCAGCTCGAGAACCTGAACATAAGAAAATTACAGCTCGTAAAGGAGTCGATTTTAATGAAACGACTGTAAAACCGGCTCCAAAAAAACCAACTGTAACTGTACCAGGAGAAGAAGAACCTTATGCACCTTCGCATTTTCAATCCAATTCTAAAAGTAACGAATCTTCTCAAAACTTACCAAAAGTGCCTTTAGATATTTTAAATAATAATCAAGAAAGTACTCAAAAGTATGTTGTCCCTATCGTAGTTGTTATTTTATCAGTGCCTTTTGTTGCTATCATAATTTCGATTTTGTATAAACGCGGAGCAGAATGGTGGCGATATCGTCATTATAGAAGAATGGATTTTTTAATTAACGGTATGTACGATGGGTAATTTAATTTTTTTTTTGGTAGCTGCTTTTTATAAAGACATTTTTATATATCTAAAAGCACTCTTTGTACTTGTACGTGAGAGATCTTTTTCAACTATTAAGCATAATTCGTATCAAGAATGGTGCTATAAATTGTAAATTCATTTTTTGTTGTATAAAAATATTTTTTATAATAAGAATTTATATGCAATAATGTGTGATATAATTTTTGTTAAATTTAATGAAATGTGTAGATAATAAAATTGATTTTTTGAAATAAATTTGTTTTTAAACTTTAGGCAAGTTTTTGAAAGAAAACTTTTTCTTTCTTTCTTTTTCTTTAAGTTCAACTTAAAGATTTTTATTTAAATAATATCAATCGGTGTGTTTCTTTTGTTTTATTACATCGGGTAAAATTTCTTTAATTGGCGTTAAGCTCAAAACGACTGAATGACGATCGTAGAAATTTGAAGCTCTAAACTTTTTATCAGTTCCATGAATGTAATCCATAAATCCAAACGTTCCAAAACATTCGTTAAATCTAAAAGTAAAATGTTAAGTTTTTTTTTTTTTTGAAAATCAAATCTTACTTTGCGTGATGATAATCGTGAAATTGTGGTGATAACATAAAAGGTATGTGGTATCCAGAATGTGTATGAGTTGCAACGATTATTGATCCAATGTACCATATTAATAAAGTAAATGGATGACTTCCCAAAAATATTGCTCCAATAATGGTTGGAAGTGCATTTATGAAAGCGTAATCGACTGGATTTGAGTAAAAAGTTGCTGCTGCAATTGGAACGTGGAATTCGTGGTGTAACTTGTGGAATCTTTTGTAAAAATGTTTTGTATGTAAAAGCCTAAAATGGACATTGGTTAAAAAAATTGGATGCAAACTGAAACAACAATTTTACCTGTGTGCGTAATATAATAAAATTTCGTGTACAAACAACTCGATTGTCAGTTCCAAAATTATGGTTTGTACGTTTGGTATTATTCTTGGATTTGAGTAACCACGCCAAAGAATCATATGGTAATAAAAATAGCCAAGGAACACATTTACTATGATCAAGTTGAATAATGAATAGGCAATGACCTAGAATTTAAACAAAAATTATTTTTGGTCTTTCTGCTTCTTTGTTTGCCTTTCTTTCAATTCGGCTGTGTCTCTGTCTAATTGATAACTCGTCTCACTGTCTCTGTTTGCTGGACCGTTCCCGTTTGTCAACTTATATGTCTTTTGTATGGAGGTCTTACAGTTTGTCTAGATGCTTAGTTATCTGTCTGTCTGGAAAATTATACTTACAATGGACAGTTTCTTAAAGTTAATGAATTCACTCCTCTCCTCTTGTACTTTATAGGATTTCAAAAAATTTATTTTAGTTGATATATCGAAAATCGTATATCCTACAACTACAATTAAGTAAGAAGCGAGCATCGACAAGATTGGAATTGTAACCCACACTGTATACACATCATCTCCATATTTATCCAACAAGTTGTTCCAGTGTGTGTGTGTAAATTCACTAATATTTAACGCAATTTTCGTAAATAAACTGAAGCAAAAAAAAAATAAAATTAGCCCAAAATGATACAATTATTGGAAATAATTTGAGTGAGAACTGTAGTTCAATTTGATTACGAGATGAGAGAGCTGTGCTGTGAGTAACTTCAATTTTATCACATAAAATGCCCAATAATTATAACTTAATTGTAATTATTTTATATAATTAAAAATTCGTCTACATACCTTGATACAACTTGCCCAAAGAGAGCAACTACGGCAATAGATGTTAAAATTGCACTACTTGTTTGTTTAATGACAGTTTTACTTAATTGAGGCGGGCTAAAATTAATTATAAATTAATAACTTTTTCCAAAACTCAAAAAACTAATAAGAAATCATACTTTTCCGTTTTAGTGGCATATTCAAATATTGGCTTCATAATGGAACTAACACTTGGACACTTTTGGTCAACTTTGGTACAGAATTGAATCTTCCAAAAGTATCAATATTTATATCTATAAGTTCCCACCATTTATCTTAAATATTAGAAATTATTATTATTATTATTCAACTAAACTTGATGGTGTACCTAATTATTAAATATCGATTATTATCAAAATCTACTACATTTAACTTTTTTCAAAAAAAATACGTATGCGACATTCTCGGAATAATTATACTGTCTGACAGTATGTCATACGAGTAGAATCATAATAACAGTACTTAAGTCTAATCAAATTAAAATATTAGCTATTGCTATTACCAAACTTGTAGATCGTAAAATTTCCTACAACAAAGGTTCGATTACTATCACTCGGGGTCTTAAGTCTTACTTTTATGTCTGATGCACCTATCTAATTAGAACGAGGCATCTTCGAGATCCTCTTGGACTCTGAGATCTTCTAACAGGATTATTTGTTCTCTGGGAAGAACGTCAGCCGTTCCTTGAAACTCGAATTCTTCTATAGGAAAGACTTTAATGAGACTCGTTATTCGTTGAAACTATCCCGGACTCTATTTGATAATCTTTAGATCGAGTTTGAGATCAAAACTTGAAACCATCAAAATCTCTTCAAAATGGGACAAGTAATTCCTTAGGAATATCCTAGACTTATAAACCTACCAATAGCACTATTTGATCTTTAGAAACGACTTGAAATCAAGACAGTCGGTCTTTGAAACCGTTTCAGATTCTTAGATCTTCAGAAAGCGCCATTTTACCTATCTGTAGAAAAGATTTCAATATGGGAAGGTCATTCCTTGAGGACATCCTGGACCCATAGATTGTCGTATATAAGTTTTTGATCTTCCTATAGGGCTTGAGACCTAGACAGTCTGCTAGAAACAAATTAGCACACTTTACCTTCTCAGCCTTGTCGTTGTGAACCAAAAATAACATGCTTATTCAAGAGTATGCCATATAAGTAATAATGGCTAGATACCTGTCTGCCATTTCTGTATAGTCTTTTATCTACGAATAACTCTTTTTGAGACTGGACACGTGGACACAAGACATAGTATAGTATGGGGCTCACACGACAATTATAAAGTTGGCATCCAAAAACATTTTATTTTTATCGATATATCGATATTTTTCCCAATCCTAGTTCAAAAAAAAATTGTAATTTGATTATAGTAATAAACAAATAAACCCTCTTAAAACGTTGATGATGATGATTTTTATTAAATCAAATTACAGGAAATTATATTTTTTATCTAAATGAGCAACTCGTCAGTAATGAGATGATTAAGTCTAAATGTAGTTTTTTTACTTATTATCTACCTAGCTACGTACGAGTATACGATTTTCATTGAACAGAACTTTCACACCATACTAGCAATCACTAATCACCTTAGCTTTTGGGTGGGAATTTTTTTATAAATGGAAAATTGAAGTAGTCAGATATATTCATTTCAGTTTAATAGTACCATTGGAGAGAAGACATCATGCTCTAACAAACGTCGGCTGTAAAATTAAAATATAATTATCAATGACGTACAACACCTAACGTTTCTTAGCGCAACTCCAACTAAAAGCTAGTTTGGTTACGGCTATAATATTCTCACTAAATTATGGATTGAATCACCCTAGTAATTTAAAATTGTAATGAAGAGTTTGCTGTGTAGTGTGAACACATCGCATATCCAGATCCATCGCTCCTTTTTGGATTAAATTTCGTAAAAATTAAAAAAACAAGCATCATTTTTTAACCTTTTTTCCAATCCAAGAAAAATTCACTATAATCGAGAAAAAAATTTTTATTGCATTTCTCGACGTTTTGATTCCCCATGATTCCAAAAATGCAAAAAAGATTTCGATTTTTTGAACTCAAATGTCTGCAACTCTGTGGAGCAAAAACTACTGAACCGATTTTGATGAAATTTGATTTTAGCCACTTTAAAATTATTTCATCGACAAAAATAGCTTTTATAAGAAATCTATACAGGGTGTTCAAAAATAAGATGGTTATTTTGGGCTCTTATTTGCAAATTTGGGCCAAATTCATTTTTACTTGTCTAATAAGATAGTATCACAATTATTGGCCACCCTGGCTATATTTCAGGATGGTTATTAGCCAACAACAACAAAAGGACAGTAAGGGGAGGTTGTTGATTTACTAGAGTAATAATATTTCATAATGACGAGACCAGGGTTTTCTCCTAAAACACGATTTGTTTAAAATACATTCGTTTGTATAATTGGCTACTAAATTATAAGTAACTAGGCGATTACTATTGCATAATGGGGAGACTCGTCACTATAAGATATTATTGCTTTACTTGTTGGCAAAATAAAGTTACCCCTCACTTTAAGTAAGGAGTGTTATGATATGATAGTTGCATCCACAATTTGTGCTAAACGTATAGCCAGAGTGGCCATTAATTGTGAGGCCTTCAGATGAGAGTACACATTTACATCTGAGCCCCAATTGAAACACAAATTTCAAATTTTTTTATTCGAAATGGCGGCTAATAGAACGATTGTACCATTTTATGGTTTTTCTCCTATAACTTGGCCGGTAATTATTATTATAAAAATTTCAAAAAGGCATTATATAGCCAAAATATAGGGCTTTCGTTCCAACCAAGTCGATTTTCAAAACAGAGGAAGATGCATGGATTTTTAAAATCATTTATTTTCAGTTTTTATTGTTAAATTTGACTTTCTTATTACAAATATCGTAAAAAATATACCAAAAAAAATTTATCTAGTTCAAAAAACAAAAATAAAAATGCGTCTTATTTCGAATAAATGCACGTGATCGTATACTCGTTGTGATTGGTGCGACGTCACGATTCACGACAAGCCTCCAGTCGCATTTATTTATACGAAGTTAACGTAGGGTTTCGTTTGGCTTTTGAATTGTTTTTACAATTTTTAGTACATAATTTTCGAGTTTTTACTTTTTTTTGTGAAAGATGAAAGTCGAAAGTGGGTATTTCGAGGCTCAATCAGACAATTTGCCGAAAGTTTACGCGATTATGATCGCTTCATTTTTCGTCAACAATACAGATTTTGTTAGCGCCGACATTAGAAATAATGAAGAACACGATTGTTCTTTTGTGTTTGATTGTGACAAATCTTGATTAACAAGATAACAAAATTTCAATTTGTGATTATTGAAAGAAGATCAATTGATTTTATTGAAAGGTTATTTTTGTTTTTACTTTCCTAAATAATCCAAATATTGATTTACTATTCTCCAAAAAAAGTAATAATTAATTTATTAATGTGAAAATTAATATTACTTAAAAAAAAGTTATATTGTTTTTATTAAAAAATCCCGGAAATTAATCTATTATTAGAATCGTCCACGCTACGCTAAACTCGCGACTCTGCAAATTTGGCGAAATTGAGTTAAATGGTAGTTTTGAATGGTAGATTGACTATACTATGACCAACGCACATAATAGTGAATTTTGGATTTGTATTTCATTCCGTTACCTTTAGATACCGCCATTTTAAACTCGAAAAACTGCATAAATCTTGATTTTTGACTACAATAAACTCGCGAATTTCAAGCGCTAAATTTTTCAAAAACATTTTTTTTCTCAGTTATTAAATAATTCATTGAGCTGATTTTTTTTTATTTCATAGAGTAATTATTCAGAAACAGAAAGTTATTTTTAAATTCAGAAAAAGATCTTCAATTGTGGCACAAATAATCCTTTTTATACAAAGGAATCTACAACATTTGTCAAGTTCCCACTTTTAAACGCCATTAAGTTTATTTTTCACGATTATGGATTTTGGATTTTTGTGCACAGTTAGGTAAATTGATGCCTTTAGGACATTTAATCTCGTACAACATGTAGTCGCGTTTCAAAAATAAAGTTCTTAGGACCATTTATATGGAACCATGTAATGTGCAATTCACTACCAGTAAGCTAGCAAATCTGCATTTTAGGCCGTTAAAATTGAAAATTTTCAAATTTCTTATTGTAGTCTTAAAAGTACCTTCGATTCGATTTTTATAATTTTGAAATACAAAAAGCAAAACAATTACAGCTTTATTTTAAACGAGTATTGAATTTATTACTATTGCATCTCTAGTGCATAAATTCATCGTATCATGAATCGTGACGTCACACACAATGGCGCTAAACATCTTGTTTAAACGCCTACTTTTAAAGGGAACTAGTAAATATTTTTTTTGGGCTTATTTGAACGCTAAAAATTATATAAAAAATACAGGTATGCTTACTTTTTCATGCTAATTCGATATAAAATATAAAAAAAAATCATGCATCTTCCTCATTGCATACCTTTAAGAGATCAAAGTAAGTCAATATTTTTAAATGGATTTTCTCAAAAACTCTATCTAACTCTAAATTTTTAAAGACTTGAATGATGCTTATTTGGAGATATGAATTTTGAATGTCAAAACTTCAAAAATCTCTAATTTATTTTGTAATAAAAATGAAAACTTGAAAATGGATATTTATATCAATCCCATGAATATGTATATATTATTTGATAATATTTTCAAATGTGTAAATGTGAAATGTATAGATAATAAAATTGATTTTTTGAAATATATTTGTTTTTGAACTTTAGGCAAGTTTTTGAAAGAACTCATCAGAAGCTTTATAGGCTTTATGTAAATAATATACAACTCAGTTCAACATAAAGATTTTTATTTAAATAATATCAGTCGGTGTGTTTCTTTTCTTTTACTAGATCAGGTACAATTTCTTTAATTGGCGTTAAGCTCAAAACGACTGAATGACGATCGTAGAAACTTGAAGCCCTAAACTTTTTATCAGTTCCATGAATGTAATCCATAAATCCAAACGTTCCAAAACATTCGTTAAATCTAAAAAACAAATTGTTAAATTTTTTTTTTTTTTGAAAATCAAATCTTACTTTGCGTGATGATAATCGTGAAATTGTGGTGATAACATAAAAGGTATGTGGTATCCAGAATGTGTGTGAGTTGCAACGATTATTGATCCAATGTACCATATTAATAAAGTAAATGGATGACTTCCCAAAAATATTGCTCCAATAATGGTTGGAAGTGCATTTATGAAAGCGTAATCGACTGGATTTGAGTAAAAAGTTGCTGCTGCAATTGGAACGTGGAATTCGTGGTGTAACTTGTGGAATCTTTTGTAAAAATATTTTGTATGTAAAAGCCTAAAATGGACATTGGTTAAAAAAATTGGATGCAAACTGAAACAACAATTTTACCTGTGTGCGTAATATAATAAAATTTCGTGTACAAACAACTCGATTGTCAGTTCCAAAATTATGGTTTGTACGTTTGGTATTATTCTTGGATTTGAGTAACCACGCCAAAGAATCATATGGTAATAAAAATAGCCAAGGAACACATTTACTATGATCAAGTTGAATAATGAATAGGCAATGACCTAGAATTTAAACAAAAATTATTTTTGGTCTTTCTGCTTCTTTGTTTGCCTTTCTTTCAATTCGGCTGTGTCTCTGTCTAATTGATAACTCGTCTCACTGTCTCTGTTTGCTGGACCGTTCCCGTTTGTCAACTTATATGTCTTTTGTATGGAGGTCTTACAGTTTGTCTAGATGCTTAGTTATCTGTCTGTCTGGAAAATTATACTTACAATGGACAGTTTCTTAAAGTTAAGGGCGGAAGATACTCGCAGAAATTGTAGAACTTAATCAATTTTTTCTGGCTTATAAAAATTTATTTTCATAAATTGATGATGTGAGGAATGTTAACTAGGGCTGTACTTAATATTTGTAAAATATAAAAGTCATAATCATTATAGTTTAAGAGATAGATTTTTAGACATTTACGGCCTTAATATTAGTTCAATTAAATCCGCGTTTAAATCATGTTATAGAGAATCTCTCATTCTAGGGTATGACATATTTTATAATTTTATTTATTATTATGGAACTTGTATAATGCAATTTTATTGGAATTTTATATGTCTCTATATACAAAAGTAGTCATTGTATCTTACCTAATTGTCCAATTTGTTTCAAATTTTGTTAATACATGGACGTCATCATTATGTCAGGATATAATTTTAAAATTTTGTATTTAGTGGCTAATTAAGGCTGTATTTATCCAAAATAGTTTAATAAAATATTGGGGTACTAAATAAAGTAGTGCGGCAGAGGTCAGTAAAGGATAGAAGAGTACACAAATTTCGGCACTTTACCTGCAAAATAAGGGACATAATCCTTTTGTCAGTGCTCATTTTCTAAACTTAAACGCCTACAATAAAAGCGTATTTTACTTTCAATTTCTTATTAAATGTAAATACTTGAAAAGGTACTAAGTAGATTTGGTAGATGATCAATTATAGAGCGCGGATTTCTAGCTTATTATTAAAAAAAAACACCAATATTTTCATCTAATTCAAGGCCAATTAAATAAATATTAGATAGAACTTATTGTGACTTAATTTTATATACAGATTTAGATATACAAGTGATTAGAATTTTAAAAGACGTGGATTTTTGGAATAACGTTATGTTGCCAAAATTAAATAAATTTTTTCTTAATTGCATGCTACCGGAGCTGGCTGATCCGCTAATTCCTCGAGGTTTAAAAGCTAGGGATTCAGAGCTAATAAAAAATGCTCAAAAGAAGAAGAAACAAAAATTTTTATAATTTCATTCAGTTAGATCTCCCTACTCTGGTAAACTCGCGAATCTGCAAAATTGCGAATTTACAGGAGACAAAAAACGAAAAACAAAAATTTATCGGTGTCTGTAAAATTCATTTTATTTCATTTCTATCTATGATATTTTTGAGAGATTTAGCGTATTCGTGAGTTTATTGTAGTCAAAAACCAAGATTTATGCAGTTTTTAGAGTTTAAAATAGCTGTATCTACAAGTAACGGAATAAGATACAAATTTGAAACTTCAGTATTATGTGCATTGGTCCTCTACCATTCAAATCCACTATCAAACTCAATTTCGCCAAATTTGCAGATCTGCGAGTTTGTCAGAGTGAGGACGATATGGTTCATTCTTTTACAAACCGCACGGATTCCAGGAAAAAAATTGACTTCTTCAAGTGTGATAAAAAAAAATTTTTCTGTATCTTTCAACAAATTTAATTTCAGGATTTCAGGATTTTGCTGAAAAAATTTATTTTCGAAAATATTCACATATGAATTTTCGATAATTTGCTGGATTTTTTCCATTCTTATCATACTTGAAATTTATTATCTCCAGTTGTACTGATCGGATCAATGCGCCCAGCGCTCCAAAATATTTAATAACTTCGATCTAATAGAGACTCCACTTTTTTATAAAATTATTTTTATAGATTAGAGAATAAGGAACAACATGATATTTTTTCCAATTAATTTAAGTTGGGGGCGATATTGTTAAAACTATTTAAACAATTAAATTGTTATTATTTTTCATTTGTTAACAAAAAAATTTTGTTTAATACACTTCTAAATTTAACATAATGAAGTGTAAAATAAAAAAAAACGACATTGATCCGATCAGTACAACTGGAGATAATAAATTTCAAATATGATAAGATTGGAAAAAATCCAGCAAATTATTGAAAATTCATATGTGAATACTTTCGAAAATAAATTTTTTCAGCAAAATCCTGAAATAACGGATCAAGTAATTTTATGAATATAGGCTATAAAAAATTTTGGGCGATTCTAAAATGTCAAGTTTAAATTGGTGTGCGGTTTGTAAAAGAATGACCCATTCTTGTTTCTTGTTGTACTTTATTTTTATTTTATTCTAAATTTTAGGTGTGTATGTAAATCATAATAAAATTATCTATATCCAGCAATTTATTTATTATAATTCATTAATTTCATTAATCAACTTTATCCATTTCACTATTAAAGTGAAATTAAATTAATGTTACTTATTGATCCCTATTTTTATAATTTTTTTTTATAAATTTTTCAGGTACTAGGATCTTTAATAAAAAAAACTTTCTATGTAGTTGTCATATTTTTTCTTTTTCATTTACGTTTCGATCCCGTATCCGGGATCATCATCAGAATTGATTTGAGTCAGATACATTTTTTTATGTTTCTTTTGACTTTCACAATTTACATATTAATAAAAGTTTTTTTTTCACATTAAAATTAGACAAATTTACATATTAAAAAAATTACACATTAAAATCAATCAAACATTCACATTCAATGTGTAATTTTTTTAATATGTAAATTTGTCTAATTTTAATGTGTAAAGAAAAATTTTTTTTAATATGTAAATTGTGAAAGTCAAAACAAACATAAAAAAAAATGTATCTGACTCAAATCAATTTTTACTTTACAAAAAGTAAAGTGAATGTTTGATTGATTTTAATGTGTAATTTTTTTAATATGTAAATTTGTCTAATTTTAATGTGTAAAGAAAATTTTTTTTAATATGTAAATTGTGAAAGTCAAAACAAACAAAAAAAAATGTATCTGACTCAGATCAATTCTGATGACGATCCCGGATACGGGATCGAAACAATTAAAAAGAAAAAATATGACAACTACATAGAAAGTTTTTTTTATTAAAGATCCTAGTACCTGAAAAATTTATAAAAAAAAATATTAAAGTGAAATAAATATATCTGATTATTTCAATTTTCCATTTATAACAAAATTCCCACCCAAAAGCTAAAATCAAAAATGATTACGAGTACATTCTGTTTATTTTTACATCATTTTAATTCATTTTCAGAACTAAAATTAGTTGAGAAATTCAGAAATGTAAACATTGGCATAAAATTATAATAAAATTAATACCATGATTGATAATAAAACAGTTTTAATTTATGTTTGATAATGGCATAAACACGGGTAGTTACTTTCACTTTTCTTTAGACAATAATTATACAATGCAAAATCTATTGAGCCCCCTTTATAGTACACAAAAGATGTACTACCTGCTTGTTGTATTTGTGTTCTTTATTGTTATTAGTACAGTTATGTATTTCTTTATTATTTTATGCTACGTGACCTCCTACGATATTGACGAAGCACAAAAAAGCAAGTAAGTTGTGTTGCCTATTTTAAATTTTTAAGTTGTTACGATTTCAGGTAGAGTATCTTCCGTCCTTAATGAATTCACTCCTCTCCTCTTGTACTTTATAGGATTTCAAAAAATTTATTTTAGTTGATATATCGAAAATTGTATATCCTACAACTACAATTAAGTAAGAAGCGAGCATCGACAAGATTGGAATTGTAACCCACACTGTATACACATCATCTCCATATTTATCCAACAAGTTGTTCCAGTGTGTGTGTGTAAATTCACTAATATTTAACGCAATTTTCGTAAATAAACTGAAGCAAAAAAAAAATAAAATTAGCCCAAAATGATACAATTATTGGAAATAATTTGAGTGAGAACTGTAGTTCAATTTGATTACGAGATGAGAGAGCTGTGCTGTGAGTAACTTCAATTTTATCACATAAAATGCCCAATAATTATAACTTAATTGTAATTATTTTATATAATTAAAAATTCGTCTACATACCTTGATACAACTTGCCCAAAGAGAGCAACTACGGCAATAGATGTTAAAATTGCACTACTTGTTTGTTTAATGACAGTTTTACTTAATTGAGGCTGGCTAAAATTAATTATAAATTAATAACTTTTTCCAAAACTTATAAAACTAATAATAAATCATACTTTTCCGTTTTAGTGGCATATTCAAATATTGGCTTCATAATGGAACTAATACTTGGACACTTTTGGTCAACTTTGGTACAGAATTGAATCTTCCAAGTATCAATTTTTATATCTATAAGCTCCCACCATTTAGCTTAAATATTGCCAATTATTATTCAACTACACTTGATGGTGTACCTAATTAAATATCGCTTATTATCAAAATCCACTACATTTAACTTTTTTCAAAAAAAATCTGTATGCGACATTCTCGGAATAATATACTGTCTGATAGTATGTCATAGAATCATAATAACAGTACTTAAGTCTAATCAAATTAAAATATTAGCGCGGAAATATTAGCTATTACCAAACTTGTAGATCATAAAATTTCCTACAACAAAGGTTCCATTACTATCACTCGGGGTCTTAAGTCTTACTTTTATGTCTGATGCACCTATATAATTAGAACGAGGCATCTTCGAGATCCTCTTGGACTCGGAGATCTTCTAACAGGATTAATTGTTCTCTGTAAACTTATTTCTATTTCACTAATTTCTCCTTGAAATTCTTCTATAGGAAAGACTTTAATGAGACTCGTTATTCGTTGAAACTATCCTGGACTCTATTTGATCATCTTTAGATAGAATTTGAGATTCAAACTGGAAACCATCCAAATCTCTTCAAAATGGGACGAGTAATTCCTTAGGAATATCCTAGACTTATAAACCCACCAATAGCACTATTTGATCTTTAGAAAGGACTTAAAATCAAGACAATCGGTCTTTGAAACCGTTTCAAATTCTTAGATCTTCCGAAAGCGCCATTTTACCTATCTGTAGAAAAGATTTCAATATGGGAAGGTCATTCCTTGAGGACATCCTGGACCCATAGATTGTCAAATATAAGTTTTTGATCTTCCTATAGGGCTCGAGACCTAGACAGTCTGCTAGAAACAAATTAGCACACTTTATCTTCTCAGCCTTCTCGTTGTGAACCAAAAATAACATGCTTATTCAAGAGTATGGCATATAAGTAATATTGGCTAGATACCTGTCTATCATTTCTAATACTGTCTTTTATCTACGAATAACTCTTTTTGAGACTGGACACGTGGATACAGGACACAGTATAGTATGGGTCTCATACGACAATTATAAAGTTGGCATCCCAAAACTTTTTATTCTTATCGATATATCGATATTTTTCCCAATCCTAGTTAAAAAAAAAATTGAAATTTGATTATAGTAATAAACAAATAAATCCTCTTAAAACGTCGATGATGATGATTTTTATTAAATTAAATTACAGAAAATTATATTTTTTATCTAAATGAGCAACTCGTCAGTAATGAGATGATTAAGTTTAGGTAAATGTAGTTTTTTTACTTATTAAGTACCTACTTATACGATTTTCATTGAACAGAACTTTGACACTATACTAGTAATCACTAATCACCTTAGCTTTTGGGTGGGAATTTTGTTATAAATGGAATTTCGTTTTTCGACTGTAGTTTCAAAATGGCGTACTTAAGAAAAAAAATTCTCTGGAAAAATTTTCAGGAAATCAAAAAGCTATCAAACGATACCAAACTCGACTTTTTATCACATCGACGCTAAGCGTCGCGACGTTCAACTTTTTAGTTTCTTATGGGGGCCTATCATTTTTTTTATCAAATATTACTCAGTGGCCTTGTCTAAATTGGGATACCAAACGAAAACTTTTTATCTTATACTTACTTTTCTTAATTTTCACAACTTCTCAGGTTATGTCATGTTACGTAATGTTAATATTTTACTTTATGTTATTTTTTACGATGAAAAATAACGATTAAAACTTAGTTTTTGAAGTTTTAGAGATGTAATTTAATCAGAAAATAAAATTTCATTACTAAGATTTAATAAATAATAATTTGATTTATTTTTATTTCCAGCTCAACTTACTTTTCTAAAAATTTAAAAGCTAAGTTTTAATCGTTATTTTTTATCGTAAAAAATAACAAAGTAAAATATTAACATAACGTAACATAACATAACCTGAAAAGTTGTGAAAATTAAGAAAAGTACAAGATAAAAAGTTGTCGTTTGGTATCCGAATTAAGATAAGCCTACTGAGTAATATTTGCAAAAAAAATGATAGGTCCTCCATAAGAAAATAAAAAGTTGAACTTCGCGACGCTTAGCGTCGATGTGATAAAAAGTCGAATTTGGTATCGTTTGATAGCTTATTTGATCTTCTAAAAAATTTTCCTAAAAATTTTTTTTCTTAAGTACGCCATTTTGAAACTACAGTCGAAAGACAAAATTCCCAATTTTCAGTTTTTCTGCATTATCTCGGAAACCATTTTAAATTTTTGAATTTTCTAAACGGATTCTTAAAGATCATCAAAATATGCAACTTTTTGCTAGATTAACCAACCTTGTAACTCTTGCGGTTTCCGAGATCCCAATGTTAGTACCACTTAAAAAAATCACCCTGTATATAATTATTTTTTATTTATTTTAGTTAGTCTAAAAAAGGTTATACGATAATCCAATACGGTTCAAGTAAAAATAAGTCACTTTTATAATTTGAGACAACTTGTTTCTTTCCTAATACCGTTACAACCGACGAAAAAGGGGGAGTTTGTTGATTTATTACTTGTTGGCAAAATAAAGTTACCCCTCAAATATAAAGCCAGTCCCACATTGTATTTTTTTCATAAAAATTCCTAAAATATAATCATGAAAATTTTTATAAAAACTTGGCGTTATTTGGGTATACCACACTGTAATAATTTGGTAAAAAAAAATTACTGATTGTAAAATGGGTTGCATAACTCCAAGGTACAAAAAATCTGCTACCAGACAACAGAGCAAGGCGCACGCCCGCATCAACAACCAATGGAACTCGTCTTTTCATAAAAACAAATAGAATCGTTTGTATTAATGTGACGTCACGTCAAAATATTTACGTGCAGACGCATAATCTCATAAATACAGTTTTTATAAAAACTTCGTAAATATAGCCGAGCACACTGTAAAAACCAGTTTTATCAAAATTTTTGTCAAAATATTTGGTGCTTTTTTACAGTGTGAATTCGGTATAAGAAGGGGTGTTATGATGGTTGCATCCATAATTCGTGCTAGGCGGATTAGCCGGGGTGACCAAATTAATGTGGACGTGACTGTACAGTGTACAGGGTGGCCTATATTGCTTGTCCGTATGAGGTATCTCCGTTAATATAAGAGTTAGGAGAAAACTAGTAAGACGATCTCGATCTACTTTTTTGAGACAACTCAATAGTGAAACAAAAAATCTTATACCTTCTTTTGTTTTCGCGTTTTAGCTAAAAATTCATATTTTCGTCATTTTAATTTTGATCAATATCTCACTTATTTCTAAAGATTTTTTAAAACTGTAAAAGCATTCTTAAAACACTTTTTAACATAGATTACAGAGGCGTAGTCAAAAAATTTTTTTGATCGGAAGTTTTCGAGTTATTACTCAAACTTCACTTTTTTTAAATACGAATCATAGGCGGCTATGACTTTATTAAATAGAGTATTTTTAGCGCTTTTCAAAAATGTAATATTTATTAAAATTATTTTTAATAATAAAAACACAACAGCAGTTTATTTAAGAAATTACGAATTAACTTTAAAAACAAAAACAAATCTAATTTTGACATGGTAAACAAATGCTGTTTACACTTACTTATATCGTTTAACTAATAATTAAATAGGTACCTTTTTTTTTTTAAAAATATTGTAAAATTTGAAAAATTTGAAAATTTAAAAATTTCAATAAATGTCATATTTTTGAAAAGTGCAAAAAAATACTCTATTTAATAAAGTCATAATCACATATGATTCGTATTTAAAAAAAGTGAAGTTTGTGTAAAAACTCGGTAATAGCCCATCAAAAAAAAATTTTGACTAGCCACTGGAATCTACGTTAAAAAGTGTTATAAGAATGTCTTTACAGTTTAAAAAGATCTAGTTAAATAAAGGAGCTATTGATCAAAATTAAAATAACGAAAATATGAATTTTTAGTTATAACTCGAAAACAAAAGAAGGTGTCAAATTTTTTGTTTCACCATTGAGTTTGTCTCAAAAAAGTAGATAGAGATCGTCTTATTAGTTTTCTCCTAACTCTTGTATTAACGGAGATACCCCATTCGGACAAGCAATATAGGTCACCCTGTACATCTACACCTGAGCCCCAATTGAAAAACAAATTTCAAATTTTTTTATTCGAAATGGCGGCTAATAGAACGATTGTCCCATATTATGGTTTTTCTCTTATAACTTGGCCGGTAATTATTATTATAAAAATTTCAAAAAAGCATTATATAGCCAAAATATAGGACTTTCGTCCCAACCAAGTCGATTCTCAAAATTGTTTTAAAATTGCCTACCTTTAAGAGATTTTTTGTAAGTCAAAATTTTGAAATGGATTTTCTCAAAAACTTGTACTAGCGTTTTTTTAAATTTTTGGATATGTTATAGACAACGTAATTCTCTATCTACTCGTAACTGAAAATTTTTAAAGACTTGAATGATGCGGATTTGGAGTTGTGATTTTTTGAATGTCAAAACTTCAAAAATCTCGAATTCATTTTATATGAATACGAGTACAAATATCTATTATTTGACACTATTCCAATTTAAGAAACGGTTCCAGTTAAACCGGAAATTACAAAAATATACAAATTTTCAGGAAAGCATAATTCGTATTAATTGCACGAATGGTGCTATAAATTGTAAATTCATTTTTTGTTGTATAGAAATATTTTTTATAATAATAATTTATATGCAATAATGTGTGATATAAGATTTGTTTAAATTTAATGAAATGTGTAGATAATAAAATTGATTTTTTGAAATATATTTGTTTTTGAACTTTTATTTAGGCAAGTTTTTGAAAGAACTCATCAGAAGTTTTATGAGGCTTTATGGAAATAATATACAACTCAGTTCAACATAAAGATTTTTATTTAAATAATATCAGTCGGTGTGTTTCTTTTCTTTTACTAGATCAGGTACAATTTCTTTAATTGGCGTTAAGCTCAAAACGACTGAATGACGATCGTTGAAACTTGAAGCCCTAAACTTTTTATCAGTTCCATGAATGTAATCCATAAATCCAAACGTTCCAAAACATTCGTTAAATCTAAAAAACAAATTGTTAAATTTTTTTTTTTTTGAAAATCAAATCTTACTTTGCGTGATGATAATCGTGAAATTGTGGTGATAACATAAAAGGTATGTGGTATCCAGAATGTGTGTGAGTTGCAACGATTATTGATCCAATGTACCATATTAATAAAGTAAATGGATGACTTCCCAAAAATACTGCTCCAATAATGGTTGGAAGTGCATTTATGAAAGCGTAATCGACTGGATTTGAGTAAAAAGTTGCTGCTGCAATTGGAACGTGGAATTCGTGGTGTAACTTGTGGAATCTTTTGTAAAAATGTTTTGTATGTAAAAGCCTAAAATGGGCATTGGTTAAAAAATTGGATGCAAACTGGAACTGAACAATTTTACCTGTGTGCGTAATATAATAAAATTTCGTGTACAAACAACTCGATTGTCAGTTCCAAAATTATGGTTTGTACGTTTGGTATTATTCTTGGATTGGAGTAACCACGCCAAAGAATCATATGGTAATAAAAATAGCCAAGGAACACATTTACTATGATCAAGTTGAATAATGAATAGGCAATGACCTAGAATTTAAACAAAAATTATTTTTGGTCTTTCTGCTTCTTTGTTTGCCTTTCTTTCAATTCGGCTGTGTCTCTGTCTAATTGATAACTCGTCTCACTGTCTCTGTTTGCTGGACCGTTCCCGTTTGTCAACTTATATGTCTTTTGTATGGAGGTCTTACAGTTTGTCTAGATGCTTAGTTATCTGTCTGTCTGGAAAATTATACTTACAATGGACAGTTTCTTAAAGTTAATGAATTCACTCCTCTCCTCTTGTACTTTATAGGATTTCAAAAAATTTATTTTAGTTGATATATCGAAAATCGTATATCCTACAACTACAATTAAGTAAGAAGCGAGCATCGACAAGATTGGAATTGTAACCCACACTGTATACACATCATCTCCATATTTATCCAACAAGTTGTTCCAGTGTGTGTGTGTAAATTCACTAATATTTAACGCAATTTTCGTAAATAAACTGAAGCAAAAACAAAATAAAATTAGCCCAAAATGATACAATTATTGGAAATAATTTGAGTGAGAACTGTAGTTCAATTTGATTACGAGATGAGAGAGCTGTGCTGTGAGTAACTTCAATTTTATCACATAAAATGCCCAATAATTATAACTTAATTGTAATTATTTTATATAATTAAAAATTCGTCTACATACCTTGATACAACTTGCCCAAAGAGAGCAACTACGGCAATAGATGTTAAAATTGCACTACTTGTTTGTTTAATGACAGTTTTACTTAATTGAGGCTGGCTAAAATTAATTATAAATTAATAACTTTTTCCAAAACTTATAAAACTAATAATAAATCATACTTTTCCGTTTTAGTGGCATATTCAAATATTGGCTTCATAATGGAACTAATACTTGGACACTTTTGGTCAACTTTGGTACAGAATTGAGTCTTCCAAGTATCAATTTTTATATCTATAAGCTCCCACCATTTAGCTTAAATATTGCCAATTATTATTCAACTAAACTTGATGGTGTACCTAATTAAATATCGCTTATTATCAAAATCCACTACATTTAACTTTTTTCAAAAAAAATCTGTATGCGACATTCTCGGAATAATATACTGTCTGATAGTATGTCATAGAATCATAATAACAGTACTTAAGTCTAATCAAATTAAAATATTAGCGCGGAAATATTAGCTATTACCAAACTTGTAGATCATAAAATTTCCTACAACAAAGGTTCGATTACTATCACTCGGGGTCTTAAGTCTTACTTTTATGTCTGATGCACCTATATAATTAGAACGAGGCATCTTCGAGATCCTCTTGGACTCGGAGATCTTCTAACAGGATTAATTGTTCTCTGGGAAGAACGTCAGCCGTTCCTTGAAACTTATTTCTATTTCACTAATTTCTCCTTGAAATTCTTCTATAGGAAAGACTTTAATGAGACTCGTTATTCGTTGAAACTATCCCGGACTCTATTTGATCATCTTTAGATAGAATTTGAGATTCAAACTGGAAACCATCCAAATCTCTTCAAAATGGGACGAGTAATTCCTTAGGAATATCCTAGACTTATAAACCCACCAATAGCACTATTTGATCTTTAGAAAGGACTTAAAATCAAGACAGTCGGTCTTTGAAACCGTTTCAGATTCTTAGATCTTCCGAAAGCGCCATTTTACCTATCTGTAGAAAAGATTTCAATATGGGAAGGTCATTCCTTGAGGACATCCTGGACCCATAGATTGTCAAATATAAGTTTTTGATCTTCCTATAGGGCTTGAGACCTAGACAGTCTGCTAGAAACAAACTAGCACACTTTATCTTCTCAGCCTTCTCGTTGTGAACCAAAAATAACATGCTTATTCAAGAGTATGGCATATAAGTAATATTGGCTAGATACCTGTCTATCATTTCTGTATACTGTCTTTTATCTACGAATAACTCTTTTTGAGACTGGACACGTGGACACAGGACACAGTATAGTATGGGTCTCATACGACAATTATAAAGTTGGCATCCCAAAACTTTTTATTCTTATCGATATATCGATATTTTTCCCAATCCTAGTTCAAAAAACAATTGAAATTTGATTATAGTAATAAACAAATAAATCCTCTTAAAACGTCGATGATGATGATTTTTATTAAATTAAATTACAGAAAATTATATTTTTTATCTAAATGAGCAACTCGTCAGTAATGAGATGATTAAGTTTAGGTAAATGTAGTTTTTTTACTTATTAAGTACCTACTTATACGATTTTCATTGAACAGAACTTTGACACTATACTAGTAATCACTAATCACCTTAGCTTTTGGGTGGGAATTTTGTTATAAATGGAATTTCGTTTTTCGACTGTAGTTTCAAAATGGCGTACTTAAGAAAAAAAATTCTCTGGAAAAATTTTCAGGAAATCAAAAAGCTATCAAACGATACCAAACTCGACTTTTTATCACATCGACGCTAAGCGTCGCGACGTTCAACTTTTTAGTTTCTTATAGGGGCCTATCATTTTTTTTATCAAATATTACTCAGTGGCCTTGTCTAAATTGGGATACCAAACGAAAACTTTTTATCTTATACTTACTTTTCTTAATTTTCACAACTTCTCAGGTTATGTCATGTTACGTAATGTTAATATTTTACTTTATGTTATTTTTTACGATGAAAAATAACGATTAAAACTTAGTTTTTGAAGTTTTAGAGATGTAATTTAATCAGAAAATAAAATTTCATTACTAAGATTTAATAAATAATAATTTGATTTATTTTTATTTCCAGCTCAACTTACTTTTCTAAAAATTTAAAAGCTAAGTTTTAATCGTTATTTTTTATCGTAAAAAATAACAAAGTAAAATATTAACATAACGTAACATAACATAACCTGAAAAGTTGTGAAAATTAAGAAAAGTACAAGATAAAAAGTTGTCGTTTGGTATCCGAATTAAGATAAGCCTACTGAGTAATATTTGCAAAAAAAATGATAGGTCCTCCATAAGAAAATAAAAAGTTGAACTTCGCGACGCTTAGCGTCGATGTGATAAAAAGTCGAATTTGGTATCGTTTGATAGCTTATTTGATCTTCTAAAAAATTTTCCTAAAAATTTTTTTTCTTAAGTACGCCATTTTGAAACTACAGTCGAAAGACAAAATTCCCAATTTTCAGTTTTTCTGCATTATCTCGGAAACCATTTTAAATTTTTGAATTTTCTAAACGGATTCTTAAAGATCATCAAAATATGCAACTTTTTGCTAGATTAACCAACCTTGTAACTCTTGCGGTTTCCGAGATCCCAATGTTAGTACCACTTAAAAAAATCACCCTGTATATAATTATTTTTTATTTATTTTAGTTAGTCTAAAAAAGGTTATACGATAATCCAATACGGTTCAAGTAAAAATAAGTCACTTTTATAATTTGAGACAACTTGTTTCTTTCCTAATACCGTTACAACCGACGAAAAAGGGGGAGTTTGTTGATTTATTACTTGTTGGCAAAATAAAGTTACCCCTCAAATATAAGAAGGGGTGTTATGATGGTTGCATCCATAATTCGTGCTAGGCGGATTAGCCGGGGTGACCAATTAATGTGGACGTGACTGTACAGGGTGGCCTATATTGCTTGAGGTATCTCCGTTAATATAAGAGTTAGGAGAAAACTAGTAAGACGATCTCGATCTACTTTTTTGAGACAACTCAATAGTGAAACAAAAAATCTTATACCTTCTTTTGTTTTCGCGTTTTAGCTAAAAATTCATATTTTCGTCATTTTAATTTTGATCAATATCTCACTTATTTCTAAAGATTTTTTAAAACTGTAAAAGCATTCTTAAAACACTTTTTAACATAGATTACAGAGGCGTAGTCAAAAAATTTTTTTGATCGGAAGTTTTCGAGTTATTACTCAAACTTCACTTTTTTTAAATACGAATCATAGGCGGCTATGACTTTATTAAATAGAGTATTTTTAGCGCTTTTCAAAAATGTAATATTTATTAAAATTATTTTTAATAATAAAAACACAACAGCAGTTTATTTAAGAAATTACGAATTAACTTTAAAAACAAAAACAAATCTAATTTTGACATGGTAAACAAATGCTGTTTACACTTACTTATATCGTTTAACTAATAATTAAATAGGTACCTTTTTTTATTTAAAAAAAAATTGTAAAATTTGAAAAATTTGAAAATTTAAAAATTTCAATAAATGTCATATTTTTGAAAAGTGCAAAAAAATACTCTATTTAATAAAGTCATAATCACATATGATTCGTATTTAAAAAAAGTGAAGTTTGTGTAAAAACTCGGTAATAGCCCATCAAAAAAAAATTTTGACTACGCCACTGGAATCTACGTTAAAAAGTGTTATAAGAATGTCTTTACAGTTTAAAAAGATCTAGTTAAAAAGAGGAGCTATTGATCAAAATTAAAATAACGAAAATATGAATTTTTAGCTATAACTCGAAAACAAAAGAAGGTATCAAATTTTTTGTTTCACCATTGAGTTTGTCTCAAAAAAGTAGATACAGATCGTCTTATTAGTTTTCTCCTAACTCTTGTATTAACGGAGATACCCCATTCGGACAAGCAATATAGGTCACCCTGTACACATCTACACCTGAGCCCCAATTGAAAAACAAATTTCAAATTTTTTTATTCGAAATGGCGGCTAATAGAACGATTGTCCCATATTATGGTTTTTCTTTTATAACTTGGCCGGTAATTATTATTATAAAAATTTCAAAAAAGCATTATATAGCCAAAATATAGGACTTTCGTCCCAACCAAGTCGATTCTCAAAATTGTTTTAAAATTGCCTACCTTTAAGAGATCAAAGTAAGTCAAAATTTTGAAATGGATTTTCTCAAAAACTTGTACTAGCGTTTTTTTAAATTTTTGGATATGTTATAGACAACGTAATTCTCTATCTACTCGTAACTGAAAATTTTTAAAGACTTGAATGATGCGGATTTGGAGTTGTGATTTTTTGAATGTCAAAACTTCAAAAATCTCGAATTCATTTTATATGAATACGAGTACAAATATCTATTATTTGACACTATTCCAATTTAAGAAACGGTTCCAGTTAAACCGGAAATTACAAAAATATACAAATTTTCAGGAAAGCATAATTCGTATTAATTGCACGAATGGTGCTATAAATTGTAAATTCATTTTTTGTTGTATAGAAATATTTTTTATAATAATAATTTATATGCAATAATGTGTGATATAAGATTTGTTTAAATTTAATGAAATGAGTAGATAATAAAATTGATTTTTTGAAATATATTTGTTTTTGAACTTTTATTTAGGCAAGTTTTTGAAAGAACTCATCAGAAGTTTTATGAGGCTTTATGGAAATAATATACAACTCAGTTCAACATAAAGATTTTTATTTAAATAATATCAGTCGGTGTGTTTCTTTTCTTTTACTAGATCAGGTACAATTTCTTTAATTGGCGTTAAGCTCAAAACGACTGAATGACGATCGTAAAAACTAGAAGCCCTAAACTTTTTATCAGTTCCATGAATGTAATCCATAAATCCAAACGTTCCAAAACATTCGTTAAATCTAAACAACAAATTGTTAAATTTTTTTTTTTTTTGAAAATCAAATCTTACTTTGCGTGATGATAATCGTGAAATTGTGGTGATAACATAAAAGGTATGTGGTATCCAGAATGTGTGTGAGTTGCAACGATTATTGATCCAATGTACCATATTAATAAAGTAAATGGATGACTTCCCAAAAATACTGCTCCAATAATGGTTGGAAGTGCATTTATGAAAGCGTAATCGATTGGATTTGAGTAAAAAACTGCTGCTGCAATTGGAACGTGGAATTCGTGGTGTAACTTGTGGAAACTTTTGTAAAAATGTTTTGTATGTAAAAGCCTAAAATGGGCATCGGTTAAAAAATTGGATGCAAACTGGAACTGAACAATTTTACCTGTGTGCGTAATATAATATAATTTCGTGTACAAACAACTCGATTGTCAGTTCCCAAATTATGGTTTGTACGTTTGGTATTATTCTTGGATTGGAGTAACCACGCCAAAGGATTATACGGTAATAAAAATAGCCAAGGAACCCATTTACTATGCTCAAGTTGAATAATGAATAGGCAATGACCTAGAATATAAACAAAAATTATTTTTGATCTTTCTGCTTCTTTGTTTGCCTTTCTTTCAATTCGTCTGTGTCGCTGTCTAATTGATAACTCGTTTCACGGTATCTGTTTGCTGGACCGTCTCCGTCTGTCAGCTTAGCTGTCTGTATAGAATAAAATTATACTTACAATGGACAGTTTCTTAAAGTTTATGAATTCACTACTCTCTTCTTGTACTTTATAGGGTTTTAAAAAATTTATTTTAGTACATATATCGAAAATTGTATATCCTACAGCTACAATTATGTAAGAAGCGAGCATCGACAATATTGGAATTGTAACCCACACTGTATACACATCATCTCCATATTTATCCAACAAGTTGTTCCAGTGTGTGTGTGTAAATGCACTAATATTTAACGCAATTTTCGTAAATAACCTGAAGCAAAAAAATAAATTAAGCCCAAAATGATACAATTATTGGAAAGAATTTGAATGGGAACTGTTGTAGTTCAATTTGATTAGGAGATGCGAGAGCTGTGCTGTGAGTAACTTCAATTTTATAACAAAAAATTACCCATTAATTATAACTTAATTATAATTAATTTTTTTATAATTAAAAATTCGTTTACATACCTTGATATAATTTGTCCAAAGAGAGCAACTACGGCAATAGATGTCAAAATTGCACTACTTGTTTGTTTAATGACAGTTTTACTTAATTGAGGCGGGCTAAAATTAATTATAAATTAATAACTTTTTCCAAAACTCAAAAAACTAATAATAAATCATACTTTTCCGTTTTAGTAGCATATTCAAATATTGGCATCATAATGGAACTAACACTTGGACACTTTTGGTCAACTTTGGTACAGAATTGAGTCTTCCAAGTATCAATTTTTATATCTATAAACTCCCACCATTTAGCTTAAATATCGGCCAATGTTATGATTATTATCCAACTAAACTTGATGGTGTAATTAAATATCGTTTATTATCAAAATTTACTGCATTTAAATTTTTCAAAAAAAAATACCTAGTGCGACTTTCTCGGAATAATTATACAGTATTGACAGTATGTTATATAATCATAAAAACAATCGATTAATTAAATTTTAAGGTATTGTAGATAGTGTTTTAAGTGGGAAGGACTTGAGAGTCTGAGAGTCGATGCTAATGGAGAGTATTTCGAACACTTAGTTTTTCCTACATGACTGTACCTGTCTAATAAGAACTCTTAATTAGAACTCTAAATTCTGAGATCTACTAACAGGATTATTTGTTCTCTAGGAAGAACTTTAGTCGTTCCTTGAAACTATCTCGGATTCTTCTATAAGAAAGACTTTAAAATGAAACCAGTTGTTCGTTGAAACCATCCTGGACTCTATTTGATCCCCTCTAGGATTCTTTCATCTTTAGATATAGCTTGAGATCAAAACTTGAAACCATCCCATTCTTATTAAAATGGGCCATTTCTTATGAATATCCTAGACTAATAGGACTATTTGATCTTTAGAAAGGACTTGAGATCAAGGCAGTCGGTCTTTAAAACCGTTTCAGACTCTTAGATCTTCCGAAAGCGCCATTTCATCTATAGGAAAGACTTTGAAATGGGACGGGTCGTTCCTTGAGAACATCGTTGATCCTCCTATAAGAGTATTTGATCTTCTTATATAGGGCTTGAGACCAAGACAGTCGGCTCTTGAAACCATCCCAGACTTACTCCTTCTTCAGAGCCTTTTTATCTGTAGAAAATACTTCAAAATGGAACGAGTTATTTCTTGAAAATATCCTAGACGCTTTCAGATCTCTCTATAAGACTGTTTGATCTTTAGAAAGCACTTGAGATCGAGACAGTCGGTCCTTGAAGCCATTTCAGACTCTCGGATCTTTCGAAAGCGCTATTTCATCTATAGCTATAGAAAAGGTTTTAAAATGGGCGGGCCTTTCTTTGAGAACATCATGGACTCGTAAATCTTCATATAGGAGTATTTGATCTCATTATAGCGCTTGTGACCAAGACCGTTGACTCTTGAAACCATCCCAGACTTTTATATCTTCCTCAGAGCCCTTTTATCTGTAGAAAATGCTTCAAAATGGAACGAGTCGTTCTTTAAAACTATCCTGGACGCTTAGATATTCCTACAGGACTATTTGATCTGTAAGCAAGACTTGAAATCGTCACCCTTATGACCATATTGGACTCTTAAATCTTACTACAGGGCTATTCAGGACGAGATTCCAAAAATCGTTTTGATTGAACAATATGCTATTTTTGCTTTCTTTTCTTAAAGTACAAATAAATGTTGTTTTCCAAAACTATCGCTAGTACTGCTTTTTCTTCTGGAAATACAAACAGAAAAGATACCGGAGGTACCGCCCCTCCTATCTCATTTATGGAATTGAGACTGAGGAATTCCTAAAAAATACATTTCCTGAATTTGTTTTGATGCTTAAGTAATTATTATTATGTAAATTATTTTTTTCCTTATTATAAGGCACTGCAAATTGTTAATCCACTTTCTTAATTTTCGTAAGTGATTGATGGAATTAATTAGGAAATTCCCATGTTCAATGACGTTTGTGGACAATTCTCGTGCGTCTGTTAAACAGTTTTTTATTGCAATTCTCTTTAAAATATTTTCAGCTTTCACTTAATTTATTAATATCAAATACGTAACTTTTATGCAATGATATCAGACTCTCTTTGCATATTTTTGGCTGCTTGTTTATCTGCATTTTGACCTAGACAGGTCAATCGGTCTCACTACTCACCCTATCTTACTCTTATTTATTTTCTAGTTGCTGTTTGTTTATTTACCTACTTTTCTGCCTGTCAAGCTTCAAAAGTCTCATTGTTTAGAACCTTAAAGTACTTCCGAATATTCTGAGAGAAACAAATGAGTAGACTTTACAGCTTCTCATTGTGAACCAAAGAACACGCTTATTCAAGCGTATGGTAAATAAACTCTTGTGAAAGCGGTTGTGTTAAGGGTATGTGGCAGAAAGAATAGAATGAGATACAATGGAAACTTAACGTATAAACATCTTATGGCCAGTTTCTGGTACATTTTTGCTTAGTTATGGATCCATAACATTTCAAAACTTAACCATTTCTATTGTTTGAAACCGGTTTTTGAACACTTAGGGAATAGATATCTATTCGTCAGTAGATAACTATCTTTAGAGAAACTCGCAGTTAGTGATCTCATAGACTATATAGATAGAGACAGTACAGAAATAACAGAGCGGTATCTCGCCATTATTATTAGAAAGTGAGTCTAATTCGTATTTTCAATTCTGTGGAACATTAGAGCTATAGAGATCTTAGATCTCTAGAGATATAGAGTTATAGAGGTCTTAGATCTCTTAGATAGAGATCTAAGATCTTTTAAATAGAGATCTTAGATCTCTTAGATAAAGATCTAAGATCTCTATAGCTCTAATGTTCCTCAGAATTGAAAATACCAATTAGACTCACTTTGCAATAATAATGGCGAGATAGCAGTCTGAGGAAGGAATTCCTCCGAAGGAGGAGTTCTGAGGAACATTAGAGCTATATAGATCTTAGATCTCTAGATCTTAGATCTCTAGAGATCTAAAATCTCTTAGATAGAGATCTTAGATTTCTTAAATAGAGATCTCAGATCTGTTAGATAGATCTCAGAAACAGGATGAGTTTAGCATGATGTTCCATCAGAATTATACAGGGTGTACCGGGAAGAATCTGCCTAACTTCAGGGGTGTATTCCTTAGCTCATTTTAAGCAAAAAAAGTTATATCAACATAGGTCCGATTCGAAAAGGTTACTGAGTTATAGCAAGTTATAGCTTGTTGAAGATAGTAGTGGATTACGATGTGGAAAACGTCGATGATATTCCTGTACGGCAGGTAAACGTTAATAGCGTGTTTAAAATAATCACAATTACCAGTTAAGTTAACTTACAAGTAACACCAAAAACGGAAAGCATTATTTAACAATTTTTTTCAAAGCCTACTCTTTACAATTTTGAATATTTAGCTATTTTCTTCGACTAGCCATAACTCGCTAACCTTTCCGAATCGGACCTATGTTGTTAAACTTTTTTTGCTTACAATGACCCAAGGAATACACTCCTGAAGTTAGGCAGATTCTTCCCGGTACACCCTGTATGAAGTTCTGTCCATTTGATTCAATTAATAAACCTTCAAAAACGTCAATAATAATGACTTAAATTACAGAAAATTATATTCATCTATAATGTCGTCATTAGGAAAGCGAGTAATTTCCACAATCTATTTATTGTATATAATGGGATGATTAAATTTAAATGTAGTTTTTTTTACTTATTACCTACTTATACAATTTTCTGGCCCCACAATTTAAAATTTTAATAAAGAGTTTCGCTGTGTGGTGTGTACCCAACGCATATATCCAAATCCCATCGCTCTTTTGTGGCTTAAATTTCGTAAAAATTAAAAAAAAAACTATAATTTTTTTAGTGTAGTTCCAAAATTTGTTAAAGATAAAAACCCGAGTCCTCAAATCCATGGACTCTTGCCAGTCTTGCCACTCATCGAGAAGGCTACTGGGGGATGTATTTACGCTCCACTGGCGCCGAGGAGCTTTCAGTTTAAGGAAAACTTAAAAAAGAATGGTCTTGCTCTCTTAACCCAAGAAGATTTAAGATCGTTTTACATTTATCTATTTATTACGCCCGGATATATTTTGTCACGCGTAGCGTAACTCCAGGCATTCAAAAATTTAACACTTGTAAATGATTCAAAGATTGTTGCTAAAACTGTGTTACTTTTAAGTTTTGCTATGAGGATATAAGTAGACACTCCGAATACAATTTGCATGCAACTTATAAGTAGCAAGGTCAAGAGACTGACGTAACGAAAATACTCCTCATAATCGAGGTTTTATATTTGGAGAGGCGAGAGGGAGCTTACGTACTATGATTTTGGATACAAATGGGACATCTGATCTAAAAAGAGCATCATATGCAATATGCAGGTTGAGTTTTTTAACTTTTCGCACGTCAATATTTTGAAAACAATAAGGAATTTTTTTATTGGTGCACTTCAGGGGGTCATTAAGAGTCATTTTATGTCATTCAAAAAAATAGCGTACTATTCAAACGAGAAGAACCCACTCCTCATTGCTCGAAAAACTTAAATTTGTGAGACGGGTCCAATTTGCTATCGGATGTACGGTCGTTGTCGCTACACTGGCTACACTCATCAGTTATAACTCATGAGCATACTGATGAATCCATTGAATAAATAGATCCCGAAGGAGGGTTAGTAACCGTTAGAAAGAGGGTTAGAAACGACATTTTGGAAAACTATAGATGACTCATTCATTTTGTCGAGTCTACATTATTATTGACTGTCATGTTCTTTCTTTCTAAGTGGGAGTATAAGCAACAATTTCTATTGGAGAAATTGAGCGAAAATCGCTATATTTAGAAAACCATTGCGATCCATATTATTAGCTAAATGGCTCTTTCCTGGTAGAGTAGCGGCTATTTATTCAATGGATGAATCTTTGCCGCATAACCTGACCCCAAGTATTTATAGGTAATTCCAAACGAGTTGAACCCACCTGCTGACGTCAATGCGCGCAGAAAATGATGGGACGATCATTTAAGAGGCCGTCAAATATATTTACATAAGGAGTCAGGCGGTCGAGAGGCATCAGCACGCCCATGAGTGTCGCGACCGTAGCTCAAATAGCAATTTGGTTGGGCGCGACCAATTTAACTTTTCGCGTAATGACGTAGGCTCTTTTCCATTGGAATTTTCTATACCTACATAATATATGGCGCGGGGTTTTTGGTGCGCAGTTACGTAAGCAGATGGATACTTTTCGTTTGAATATTACTCTAATAACGACTAATAACAATAACAGATTTAAGATTTTTTTTCTGAAATTATAAGATACAAAAAAGCTTACTTTAATCTAAAAAATTTAATAATAATTTGTTTTTCAACAATCTTGCAAAACTTTTGGAAAAATTCTGAAAATTCTGAAAAATTTTATACCAGTCTCACATTGTAAAAATTTGCCCAAAAATATTCATAAATTTTTTTATAAAACTGGTTTTGACAGTGTGCTCGGCTATATTTACGAAGTTTTTTTATAAAAACAGTGTTTATGAGATTACGTCAAAATATTTACGTGACGTCACATAAATACAAGCGGTTCTATATTTGTTGATGAAAGGACGAGTTCTATTGGTTTTTGATGCCAGTGTGCGCCTTGTTGTCTGGTAGCACATGTTTCGTATTTAAATGTATTTCTTGGACCTTGGAGGTTTTGCAGCTTATGCAATCCCTAAAATTTTTTTAGCAAGTTATGACAGTGTGGTATACCCACATAACGACATAATTTTATAAAAAAATTTTATAAATATATTTATGAAACTTTTATGAAATATTTACAATGGGCGACTGGCTTTATAATTTTTCCCTAAAACTGATAGTTTACAACAAAAAAAATCTTTAAATTTCAAAAATCTAGTTGAATGACGTTAAAACTTCATGCCTCAGAAAAAAATTCTTCCTATAGAAGTTGTTCATTTTTTTATATGTACCGGGTGGTGACCGGACCTCTCGGTCATACAGATTTAACATGTAAAAACAGACTTTGGTAATTTCCTGCTTCCCAATGTATTTTAGAAAGAAAATTTTCAAATAAAAGTTTTAGAGAATAAAATTCTGCATCTAAATGAATAAACAAAATTAATTTTGGATGCTTTATAACGCCTGAAATTTAATTTGAAAATTCCCAAAATTAGCAGAAGTAGCGATTGCTTTGAAACACAATTGAAAATTGTCAAATATTTTAAGCTTTATCTGTCAAAATAGTTCTGCATTTTTTATTCAATTATTAAATTTATTTAATAATAAATAATATTTACGTATGATCAGATCATCCCTAAAAATTACTTCATTATTAGTTTCAGTTAATTTAAATTACCCTCAAAAATAATTTTGAAAGATGTCAATGTCAAATATTGATAATTTTTATTGGGAATATTTCATGGCAATCGCTATTTCTGCTAATTTTGGGAATTTTCAAATTAAATTTCAGGCGTTATAAAGCATCCAAAATTAATTTTGTTTATTCGTTTAGATGCAGAATTTTATTCTCTAAAATTTTTATTTGAAGATTTTCTTTCTAAAATACATTGGGAAGCAGGAAATTACCCAAGTATGTTTTTACATGTTAAATCTGTATGACCGAGAGGTCCGATCACCACCCTGTATACAGGGTGAATCCTAACGTACGGATCAAACTGATAGGGGACCTAAAGGGGACCAAAATATCATTTTTTTTTAAATAAACTTTTAATCAAAATCGAATAACAACAAAGTTACATGGGTTTTAAGTTCTTGTAAACCTGAGCATTTTTTATTAAAAATAGAGTGATGACTTACGTTTTGAATTGAAATTTGGAATATTTGAGAATTATTTAAACGAAGTTCAGTTAAAATTTTAGTAGAATTCGTATAAGATGAAAGTTATGCCTATTTAAATTGTTCTTTAAAATACTCAGCTTGGGTGCCTACTTATTGGAAACCGCTGATTTATTTAATTCAATCATGTACGTCAAAATCAGTCAAAATTAATCAAATGTCAGATTTAAATAGGTTATTTTGTATATGCTCAGCGGTACTCAATAGGTGGGTAATAATTTATAAGAACTTAACACCAATGTAACTTTGTTCTTATTCGATTTTGATTAAAAGTTTACTTTAAAAAAAGTTATATTTTGGTCTCCTTTAGGTGCCCTATCAGTTTGATCCGTACGTTAGGATTCACCCTGTATAGAATAATAATCCGTGAGAAAAAATTTATGTATTAAAAAACAAGTTGACCCCCACACATCCACCAATACAAAAATCAAAAATGCTTTTTATGCCCCCCTCCAGATTAAACAACTTTTATTTGAAACTTTTTCATCTATAATGCCCTGTTTTCGAAATATGAGCATATGTCAAGTTATAGAAACTCACCCAGGACGTATAGACAAAGTATGAGATTTATGGGCGTTTACACCGCTTACATATAGTTTATCTGGCGGATAAGTTGTCAAAAACCTTGCACCTCTATGCCTCTATCTAACTGTAGGATAAATTAAATAACTGACGAATAAATTTTCTAGAAAAGTACCTGCTACTTATGGCCTTTTGCACCGATTTTAGTTTATGTGGCAAATAAATTATATTTTGACAACTTATCCGCCAGATAAACTATCTGTCAGTTATTTGTAAGCGGTGCAAACGGCCATTATGTGTAGTCAACGAACCAAAACACAAGGCGACAAATTTAGAATTGATAATTTTTTATGGATTAAACTGTACTTAATCGAAAGGGTATGCATATTGAAGTTTGAAAATAAAAAAAAATAATTTTTTTTACGAGTTGTTTTTGAGATAATCCACAATTTGTGATTTTTTGACCATCTTTTGCCATTTGTTTTTCTCAAAAACTACTAAAGGATGCTCAAAAATTCAAAGTTTATGTTAAAGAAGAAACTTCAATCTTCCCAAAAAAAAATTTTTAATTTTTGAAAAAAGTTCTAAAAGTTCAAAAAAAAAGGTCTAAAATTTTATTTTTAATTTTTTTAGAACTTTTTGAACTTTTTTTTTGTTTTTTTACTTTACCTGAAAAGAACATTTTTTTTTACACAAAATAGTTAAAAAGTAGGAAAATCCTACGAGTCAATAAAATATGAAGCTAAAGATTAAAAACAAAAAAAAGATTTGTATACAGGATGTCCGGCATAAGCCTCCGTTCCTTGAAGTGGGTGATTTGTGAGCTCAAAATAGAGTGATAAAACCGAATTCATCTTAGTCCAAAGTTGTTTGCCTACCAAGTTACAGCGCTTTGAAGTTCTTCAAAAAAAAATCGATAAATAAGCGTAACTTTGCAATTAAAAGTGATGGAACAACGAAATTTATGGAGTATGCTTTTCTTGATGAGAGGAAAAACTTGGTAATCAGTAAAAGTTAAAAACAAAAAGCTAAGGGTGAGTCAACATCGAGAGAGGGGCAACTAACCACCTCAGAAGAATCATATCGATTTTTACTGATTACCAAGTTTTTCCTGTCATCAAGAAGAGCATATTCCATAAATTTCGTTGTTCCATCACTTTTAATTCCAAAGTTACGCTTATTTATCGATTTTTTTTTGAAGAACTTCAAAGCGCTGTAACTTGGTAGGCAAACAACTTTGGACTAAGGTGAATTCGGTTTTATCACTCTATTTTGAGCTCACAAATCACCCACTTCAAGGAACGGAGGCTTATGCCGGACATCCTGTATACAAATCTTTTTTTTGTTTTTAATCTTTAGCTTCATATTTTATTGACTCGTAGGATTTTCCTACTTTTTAACTATTTTGTGTAAAAAAATTGTTCTTTTCAGGTAAAGTAAAAAAACAAAAAAAAAAGTTCAAAAAGTTCTAAAAAAATTAAAAATAAATTTTTAGACCTTTTTTTTGAACTTTTAGAACTTTTTTCAAAAATTAAAAATTTTTTTTTGGGAAGATTGAAGTTTCTTCTTTAACATAAACTTTGAATTTTTGAGCATCCTTTAGTAGTTTTTGAGAAAAACAAATGGCAAAAGATGGTCAAAAAATCACAAATTGTGGATTATCTCAAAAACAACTCGTAAAAAAAAATTATTTTTTTTATTTTCAAACTTCAATATGCATACCCTTTCGATTAAGTACAGTTTAATCCATAAAAAAATATCAGTGTCGCCTTGTGAAATTTATCCTGATTTTCGGACTTTTTTTGTAACAGCAATTTTTTTTTTCTTAATCGGTCAAAACCATTTCTGTAAGTTTGTGTATAAAATGTCTCAACCCAATTTTGACGGGAAAGCACTTATTCTTCGACTTTAGTGTAAAATTTTGACTTTTTCAAGTTTCCGTTTCACTATATTTTGAATAACTTCGCTTGTGTTGGTCGGATCGGGACCAAAAAATTTTCGTTTTGTTTGTAATGAATCTGTCTTTAAAACTGTCTGGGTTAAAATAATTTATTTTAATTTCCTAACCTAAAAAAATTCAAATCTGCCGTCATTGGTGCGTCGTAGTTTTTTATAGAGAACTTGAGTTTTAAGTAATGCTATGGTATGAATCTTTAGCAAGTTGTAGCTGATATAGTAACAAATCCATATTCCAAGTTTGGTCCAAAAATATTAAGAACAACGGCTAAAATTTGCATTTTGGTTCAAATTTTCTTTTTCATATTTGTTGTGAGCAATTGGTGGTATCGCAATAATTCTTCTCTTGAAATGTAGGAAATTTAATGCTCTTTCAGATGAACACAAAGACAATCACATTAGACCACTTTTTCTTCCGATTTCGTTGAAAAGAAAAATAATATTTTTCTACTGTTTGCCCACAAAACCAATTTTAGTGGACGGCAGTTTTGAATTGTTTTGAGGTTAGGAAACTAATAGCGCCGAAGCTATATCCACTCCAGAGTGAATTTAATTTTCTAACTTAAATCAAAGACCATATACAAGAGACTACCGAAACCTATATTAAAAAATGTGAAAGGCTTTTAAAGGTCAAAATCGCTTAAAATCCCTCGAAGGGTAAACTTGTTTTACCTCTTTCTTTGTTGCTCCCTCCTCGACATGCTATCTTATTCACTCGAAAATGCCCCGGTGACTAGCGACATCTTCTGTACCAGGGATTTTTGATCACATTCGGCCCATAAGCTTTGCCAGTCTTACACTGTATAGTCTTTGCTTAAATCCACTACAGATTGTGTGACGTCATTACGCATGCGCAGTGTCGTATTATTTGTACTTAATAACATTTTTGATTTTATGTTTCTTTTTTATTCCAAGTTTTTTAAACCGAAATATTGAAAATATGCTTTATTTTAATCTTTTTTATAAGAAAACAAACGGATGGGATAAACGGTTTTACATTAGAAAAGGTAACAGGTAAGTATATCTCTCGTTTTGTTGAAAATCTCTTAAAAATTTAAACTTTCAAGTGAAGAAATGCCGTTTGTTTTTGAAGTACATATAAGTTTTTTGTAAATATCTATCTAAAGTAACGCATGCAATTTTTTAAACGTCATAATATTGAGAATTAAGCTTAAAATTCTCAGCTATCCGAAACCGTCGTATACGACGATACGAAAGTTTTCCTATTGGTGGAATTTCGAAATTTAGAAAACCTTTTCTAATGTAAAACCGTTTATCCCATCCGTTTGTTTTCTTATAAAAAAGATTAAAATAAAGCATATTTGCAATATTTCGGTTTAAAAAACTTGGAATAAAAAAGAAACAAAAAATCAAAAATTTTATTAAGTACAAATAATACGACACTGCGCATGCGTAATGACGTCACACAATCTGTAGTGGATTTAAGTTAGAAAATTAAATCCACTCTGGAGTGGATATAGCTTCGGCGAACTAATAGTAATTATTTTAACCCAGGCAGTTTTAAAGAGAGATTCATTACAAATAAAAGGAAAATTTTTTGGCCCCGATCTGACCAATATAAGCGAAGTTAATCAAAGAAGAGTGAAACGGTAACTTGAAAAAGTAAAAATAATAGATTTTTTCAAAATCGGCTTGCGTCGTTTTGTTTCTATTTTTTTAATTTAAAAGAAACACCTTGTATATTTTTTAAATCTGGCAAGGGTTCCGAACATAATATTGTTGATTTGTGATATCTGTTCAAACTTCCTGCCGGAAAGAAAAAGTTAGAAAAATATTGAATCAATCTCTAATCATACTTTTATCAACACCTTCTTGACTTAAACATATTTGTTTACTCGTGATTATTTAACATGACTTTGCTAATAAAACGTGAATGTAATTAATTAATAAAATTAGCATTTTCAATACAAAGTAAGTTTTACAATTTATTGTTTGTTTACCAGTGATGTTTGTATTTACAATGAGAAAAATTTACATTGGACCAACTTAAATGGAACACTCTGTATATAGTTATCTTAAAAATATTTTTTAAATATTATAAAGCTAGAAAACCAAATTTTTTTTGTAAACATAACATGCCAATTTCCTCAAACTTCGATTTACGTAATTACGATGTGTTGCCTACCCTACAGTTAAATTAATAAACAAATAACATGAAATAACTGATTAACCGATTAACTAATCATTTTCCACCCACACAAATTCATTGTTTAAAATTAAATTTTATTTATCAAAATAACCAAAGTACATATTTCGATAAGTTTAATTCGACTTGTACTTTGTATCGTTTACATTTATTGTAATTTTTTAACTCGACATTACGAATAATATTATTAAGAAAAATAATAACATCTTTATTACGATATACATACAATCCACTTAAAATTAAATTATCTTATGATATAGATTTGTAATTAACAATAAAATAGCTTATTTTTTAATGACTTATTTAAATCTCTCTCTCGATTAAGTTTTAATATTTCAGATTCAATCTGATTTTTTTTCAAGTTTATGTTTTACTACAGGATCAGGATACATTTCTCTAGGTGGGACGAGATTAAACATCGTGACGTGGCGCGTATGGGAGGCTGTCAAGCGAAATTTAGCATCCGTTCCGTGCACACGATCCATCAGACCGAGCACACCATAACATTGAGTAAACCTAAAATCATTTAAATAAAAAAAATTCAAAATAAACAAAAGAAAACTTACTTCAAGTGGTGGAAGTCGTGGAACTCGGGTGATGGTAAGAAGGGTAAGTGGTAACCACTGTGCGTGTGCAAAGTCGAAAATATTACCAAAGTGTACCAGAGGTAAGTTGTAGCGACGTGGGAGTTCATGATGAAGATGCCGATGAAAGGTGGAAGTAGGTTGGAGAATATGTGTTCAATCGGGTGCGCATATTCGGCTATGACGGCAATTGGAGCGGTCCACTCGTGGTGTTTCTTGTGAATGTACTTGTACAAAGATTTGCTGTGTAATAATCTGGAAGAAATTGTTTTAAATGGTTGTATTATTATTGAATTGAGTTTTTATACCTGTGGGAGTAGTAGAAACAAATTTCTTCGATCATAATTAAACAAGCGAGCTCGAATAGTACCCAGTGGAAAGTAGGAAGCTCTCTTAAAGGTGGAGAACCGCGCCATTGTATAGCGTAGAAGCTCAAGTAACTAATCGGGAAACTAACTACAGTCTGGTTGAATAAAACAGTTGCAATTGCCTAAAAAATTTTTTCTTTAGAACATGTTAAGAGAGCAAATAAGAATATATGGATTATCCATCATGGATACCATAGAGTAACAGATCCGAGTCCAATAGGAAGAAGCAGGAAGTGCAAAAAGAACTGGACCTGGAGGGTTAATTGAAGGAATTGCTTGAGGGTTTAAGAAGTTACCTTTATGAGTTGTTTGGTATCGACTGGTTCGTTGGTTCCTGGTTGAATTTTGTATCGTCTGAGCGCGTCTGGTTTGTTTATGACATCCAAGTAAGTATAAACTGCTCCAAAAATCCAATAAGATGTCCCCGTTATAATTAGGGGAATTGTGACCCAAAAAGTGAAAGAATCTTCACCGACTGTATCTAGAAATCTATCCCATTGAGATTGCCAAAAATCACCTGAGGCGCCCCAAAATCTTTGGCAGTGCCTAAAAAATTTATAAGAGTTAATTTTTAAAAAATAAAAAAATTAGTTTACTAACCAAGTGATTGTGTTACGTGCTGCAGCGAATATAATTAAAACTGTACTAATCACAAAAAGAAGACTATTTAATAGGGAATATATTGTTGTCGGTTGTCTTTGGGGAGGATTCATTGTAGCTCGATTTTCAATCGACGTTTCCATATTCTGAAATAAACAAAAAATTTAATTAATTTAGAAAAAATTATAATTAAGTAATTATAATTACACAATAATTAAAATGATTCATTTTAATTAGACGTGACGATTATTAACAGCTCTCTACTTAATACCAAATTTATATTCAATTTATATAATTATTGGTTTACCATTTTTTACAAAAATTCAAATCACAAATTAATATTGCGTCACTAATAAGTTAATAACAATAATTGTTATTACTTAATTACTACTAATTTGTTGTTACACTTTTAAGGGGTCAATAAAGAGTAATAGTGAAATATAGTTGTACGATCTTTACGTATTTATTAATTTTGACCTTTTAAATAAACTTTTGTAGACGTAGAATATTATTTGGATTATTTGGTAATAGAAGAAGAAGATAATTTGTAAACAATTACTTGTTTATTACATTCTAATTTATAAACAACGTTCGATATGTACCACACTAATTATAGAATTATGTTCCGATAATACCCACTTATACAGTATTAGCGCTTAAGTACTTTTAATTGACAATTTCTTCGAAGTATTACAAATAATACTAAATAATCCATAGATGATAAAATGAGTTGTAACATTTAAATATCCCGCCAAAATAAATAATTGTGGGAGGAGCTTGTTTTTGATTGGTCGATAGCATATGAGGGTATGTGACGTCACACAAATGTATGATTTATATCTATTACACACAAATAATTTATGATTAGTGACTTAAAATCACACCCCTCGTACCTTATCACTTATCAGGTACCTTAATCAGCTTTGGTGCTTTTTTGTTCATACTTTTGTTTAAAAGTATTTGTTCTTGAGTGTACTATTAATTTATTATTAGATTCTTTCTCAATAAGAAGATAAAGACAAAAAATTCCTCAAAGACATTCTTTCTTGTTTGCAGTGCCTCGCAGTTGCATAGTAGTAAATGAATGGGTGTTTCCCCCTCCAGTTGCAATTTTCTACATTGTAAGTCATTTGATTTGCCCTCGGATTTGATCAAGTCAAGTATTGGTACCTTTTTAATGAACAGCGTCCAGTGATTAGCGCTTTCATTGTTGTTTTGTTCCAGAAAGGTGTACATTGTACAACCGTCTTTTAGGCAGTAACCAACATTCGTTAAAGGTATTCTGAACACGAAGACAAGAGATAAAAGTTGCTCTCAAAGTCTAAAAACAATTGGCAGGTAAAGCTCATATCTAGACTATTGTGGGACAATGTACATGTGCTCCGCGCCCCGGAGTTTTTACTCCAGGTATTTAAAAAAGCTCCTGGAAAGCTGAAATTAAGCCCCAAAAATTTCCCGGGTCCTCTAGGTTGGCGGGTAAACCCCCTAAACCTCCCAGTGTATCCCAGTGCGCCCTTGACGCCCCATAGCCCGGGCGATAAACTATCTTAATCCGCCTTACCTAAGTGGGGAAGAGCTCCTCCAATTTTTGATTTAGTAACACCACTGGCTCTAGCAAACAAAGGATCAAACAGTTCTTTCACAGGGCCAAGATCCATGTAATGGGTGTCTCGTGAACACTGCTCACACTGGGAGAACATTAAAGGTTATCAACAAAAGGAACTACTTTTGAAGATGGGGGAGAGAGTCCACACAAGTTAGATAAAATCGCCTGTTGGCCTGTGATAGCTTATAAAGACAAATCTGCGAGTAATACAGCGTTACATACAAACAGACAGGATTAAATTAAATTCTAATCCGATAATTAGATTTATAATCCTTTGATATGGCAACGTTAAACACCCTAATGTCAAAGTATGAAGTTTGTAAATAAATATTAAAATTTGAGGTTAAGTGCGTGAATACAATTTGTCAAACTTTGACATTTATTAATTTTTTATTATGTAAAGTTGCCATATCTAAGGATTATTAATCTAATTCTCTGATTAAAATATAATTTTCGTTTATGCAACTGAGCGTTAGTGACTTACTCTTTTACAAAGCATAGACAACTTCTCTGCATACACTGGTGTTTCAGGCATGATAGAGAACCTTATGCCTTTATTGCATAAAAGAGAATTATATTTCAAACTGAGAATTAAATTTATAATCCTTTCATTGCAATGGGCGCATTCACCGGACGTAACAGTTGTGGAACAGTTACCAAGTGCTACATCACTAGCGCTACTATCGTGCATTAATTTAGTTTAATGCCGCACACATTCCGAAAGCAGGGGTAAGTTAACGAACGATTTGGTAGCTGCTCCACAACTGTTACGTCCGGTGAATGCACCCATTGTGTAACGTTGTCATATTTAAAGGATTATAAATCTAATTCTGGGATTAAAATATAATTCTCTTTTATGAAACCGGGCATTACAATAGCAATATCCAGAGTATGAGAAAATTATATTCGTCAATTTTTTCCTCCGAAAAATGACAATGATATTGTCATAATTAGAGCCCGGATTTATAAGCATTTTTTATTTCAAAAGAAGTGCTAAAAAAAGTTTTAAAAAGATTTTAAAAAGTCATAAAAAGCTCTTAAGAAGCACTAAAAATCCAAAATTGAGCATCAAAAATTAATTTTTATTCAAAATTGGAATTATCATTTTGAAAAAAAATTAACCTATAAAATTATATGTGAATTTGATAAAAAAAAGCACAAAAATGTCTTTTAAGCAAATTATTCGAAAAAATGCAAAATAAGCATTACGAACATTCGCTTAAATCACTTAAATTTTTCAGAAACGTAAAAATCCAAAAGGAATTTGTTCTGCTTATGAATCCGGGCTCTAGTTATAATATATTCTTTGGATCTTTCCATAAATTCAAACAGCGTAGTCTAAAAGCCCCGTCTTATTGTAAATATGATATTACAATTACCCTCTAGAGCCTAGGTCAAGGATTTGTACCGTGGACCCCGTCAGCAGTCTGATAAAGCCTATAATGTTCAAAGTAATTGTTAGAAATGTTCGATACCGATTGAAGACTTAAAAGCTTTTGTAGATACCTTTGAAACACTAACCTATTCCAATAAAAAACAAAATATGCCCCACCACCTTGGATGATATTGGAGCGGGTTGAAAGTTGAAAGTGCAAAAGTTCCATTGTGATTGTTAAAATTTTGTCCAAAAAAGAGAACATTTTCTCAACCCTTTAGGATTTTTCTTTAGGAAATGTGAAAACCTCCAAAAGAATCCAACATTCTAAAAAACAGCGAAGAAGGCTAAGATTTAAAAAAATACGATTTTTTCTAAATTAGGACAATTAATTTTAACCCTGCCCTCTTTTTATCACACCAAACCTACATAAAAGAAGATAGTTGAAGACAGGGACGGATTGGAAAGCTTTCTCTTTTGTTTTTGAAATTAGGAGCTTGTTTTCACCCCCCTGGTACCCCATCTAAAATATTCTTCTTGTGATGTAAACTCGAGTTTGTTGTGTAGTCCCAAAAACACCCTTAGTCCACATCTGTTTAATTATCAAAAAAATGTTTACAAAAACATTCAAATATTTTTATTATCACTTCCCTACGCACTTTTATGAGAGATGACATTTTGACCCTTTTTTTTAAATTATGACGAAACTATTTAAAACGATTAGAAAAATGCTTCAAATCAAAATATTAATTCAACTAAAAAAAATTGTTCCCTTTAAAAAATAAAAAGGCCACCCTGTATTCCTGTATAAGTCTATTTAATTACAACTAGGGGCCTCTATGAATTGTTATTGTTTATTATTTTATTATAATAAACAATTCTAATAATAACTAAATGAGAAAAGATGAATTTGTTTTTATCACAGCCAACTTGGCTTTTAAGCAATTGCTCATTGAAACAAAAATTTTGAAAAAAACATACTTGGTTGTTATTATTAAACAGCTGATAATTATGACTTAAAGTTTCCGGTCTTTATAAATTAACAAACATTCCTCTCATTAGTATAAACTTTTTACTTTTAAACGTGCGTTGATTACAAAAAAAATTCCATGACGTCACGTACCCTCTCGAAGTATTCTCTCTGGGTGGTTTGTAAACATCCCTATAAAATGGCCCCTTATTGTGTTACAAGTAACGAAATTTGGTGCCAAATTTCTTTTTCAAGGTATCAAAGATAGCTTTTATTAGTAAAACAAAAGCAAAATTTGTTTTATTTTTATCAAAACCATTGTTATTTTCGAGTGGTCAATTTAATGAATAATAAAGAAATTATTTGTTAAATAAACAAACGTTTTTGAAGTTTTTGAATTATACGGAAATTTCATCACAGAACATTCACTCGAAACGTACTTGAAAAGTAAAAGCCTACTTTAATGCTTTTATTTTGGAACTCATTATAATCTATTGTTAATTTTTGTTTGAGGCACTTGATGTTGAATGGTTGTTTTGAGGCATTTGAGCTTAAAATAGTCGAAAATTTGTTTTTTTGTATTAAAAATTGTTTAATTTAAAAATCAATAATTAATTAGTCCACCCTGTATAAAGTATCTAGGAACTAGTTCAGTGAGGAACTATTGAGGAATTAAAAGTTTTATTACTTTTTTTTAACATGATGTCCCCCTCGTGTGAATGTATTAATAATTAATTCTATTTTTAACGATTTGTATAAATTATTTAAATTAACATACACATCCTTGTTTTAAAAATTGTCTTTTATAATTTTAAAAAAAATGCCATACTTCCTTATCGAAGAACAATTTTATGCCTTAATTTGTGTAATGTTAATGTAGCAGTTTCATAATTATTTTCTAATAAATAATTAATTGTAATTTTATTAGGTACTTACGCACTATGTAATAATTATCTAATAAATAGAAAAGTTGTTTTTCCTCGACGTACTAACACACTGTATCACATCTAACGCTATACTAATACCACTCCTCTCTTATAACACTAATTTATATTTACAATTCACCAATTTGTTCCCTATTGCTCTTTATATACGTCAGTGTCTTGAGATTTTATACTACTGTACTTAAATATTCGCTTATAAATAAGTAATGTACTTAAAAGTAAGTTAAAAAATTACGAAATTGTTTATAAATTGACTTGAATACTAACTAAATACAATGCGATTTTTTTAAACTGATTATGCTGGTTGTTATTGTGACTAATTACAAAATTATATTAAAAATTTAAATGAGATTGTGTTTATTTATTTTATTTGCAATTTTAAATTCAACAGAACTGGATTTAATATTTTGGTCTCAAAAAAGAAAAATTTCTTCAAACTATTTTTTTTCAATTTCCCCTCTATGTAGTACAGAATACAGATAGGTTGCTAGGGTAGGCGCCACATAATATAAAGAGCGGCTGTGTTGTGTGTATAAAAGAGGGTCGGTACATACAGGGTAGACCACGTAACTTGTAACCCCTGACGATTTTTTGCTGCAACCCAAATTACAAATATCATTAGTCTAAGATCATTTTAGACAATTATATTTTTATAAATCAAAAGATGTGGTCTAACGAGGAATTTTGTAATTTTTTTTTTTAATTTCATTTAATATCTTATAAATAAAAAGAATAATAATAAATAATTTTAAAAAGTGCACTAAAGAAATGTTTGGGTATTGAAGTTAGGCATGAAAACAGTTCCTCGTATGGCCACATCCGTTGTTTTTAGTAAGTATTAAATTTATTTTGATATTAATATAAATTACATGATATTAAAGAAAAATAAACAATCAATTTAAAAAAAAATTGCTTCCGTCTGGGATCGAATCTGGGACAACTGCGTGTAAGCAGAATTTTTAGGTAAAAACTGGCTGAAATACTAATTTCATTTCTGTTTAAATTTGCCATAAACTGAAGTTCAAAATATATATTATTTTATATCTTTAGAAAGCTAATTTTATATTTAGGAGCTTTCAAAATATTGACAAATAATGTTCCATTTAAATTAAGAAATTTGATCCCATTTTCGGTTAAACCGGAAGTCAAAATATAAAGTATTTGGTATCTTGTAACAGCTAATTTTACGAACTCCAAAAATATTTAAAAATATACAAGATATTCCTAAAAATTTTAATATTTTTGTGATTTCCGGTTTAACCAGAAGCGTTTTGTTAATTAAAAATAGTGTCAAATAATAGATATTCGCGGGATTGATATATATATATCCATTTTCAAGTTTTAATTTTTATATAAAAGAAATTAGAGATTTTTGAAATTTTTACATTCAAAAAATAATTTCTCCAAAACGGCTGGAGAGATTTTGATAAAAATTTATATTTCGATAGAGAATTACGTTGTCTATAACATATCCAAAACAGAAAAAATATGGCAGAGAAAATTTTGAGAAAATCCATTTCAAAGTATTGACCCACTTTGACCCCTTAAAGGTACGCAATTTTGAAACAATTTTAAAAATCGACTTGGTTAGGACGAAAGCCCTATATTTTAGCTGTACAATGCCGTTTTGCAATTGTTATAGTAATAATCACCGGTCAACTTATAAGAGAAAAACCACAAAATGGGACAATCGTTCTATTGGCCGCCATTTTGAATTAAAAAATTTGAAATTTTTGTTTTCAATTGGGGCTCACATGTTACTATCTTATAGCCAAGTAAACATAAATTTGGCACAAATTTGAAAATATGCGCCCAAAATAACCACCTTATTTTTGGACAAGTATAAACTTCTTATAGAGCGACTCACTTGTCATGAAGTTCAATTTTATTCCACGAGGTTCGCACAATCGAAAATTTCTAAAAAAAAAAATTTTTTTTCGAGTATCTTTGATTGTATCCATTTTTTGATTTCTAAAAATATAATTGTCTACTCTAAACTGATCTAGACTCGAATGATATTTGTAATTTGGATTGCAGTAAAAAATCGTTAGGGTTTACAAGTTGCGTGGCACACCCGGTAAAGAGGGTGATTCATAAAAACGACAGTCTTCAGTAGCTCCCTAGCCCAAAAGTTATTCAACTCCTTTAGGAGCTTAGCCTAAAATTATTTTCATCTCTACAGGGTGTTGTATTACTGCTCGGCTAGAATATTTTTAATTTTTTTAAATGGAACACGCTGTATATTTTTCTACATTTCGACTTAGAAACAAGTTGCCTATATGGCCATATTAAATTTTTTTAATTTCTCGGCGGTGTTGCCAAGTTACTAATTTTTTTCTCTAAAAAATGCTCGCAACACGTGTTGCTTTCTAAAATCATAGTAAAGCCGTTGTTCAAGGAATAATAACAAAAATTTTTTCCTAAGGTAGTTACGACTATCCTCCATTCTATGAAACTAAAAAATTTCGATTAAATTGTACACCCTGTACAATTTCAGTTCATTTAAGCGACCCAAAGTTACTCATTTTCAAATCACCATAACTAGTTATTTTCAAATGGAACACCTTGTAAAGATGAAAAAATTTTTAGATTGTGTTCCTTAAGGTGTTGAATAATTTTTGTATTTAAATGTATGCCATTATTTCAAACGGCTAGGACGCTATCGAGGACGGCCCCTTTCTGAGTACTTAATCACATAAATATCTATTATTTGGCCCTATTTTCGGTTAACAAAAATAGTTTGCGAGCTCGTAAAATTATCTGTTAGATGATATCAAATACTTTACATTTTTACTTCTGGTTTAACCACAAATGAACAACTTTTATTTGAAATAGAGCACCCTATATATTTTTGAATATTTGAAAGTCTCTTAAGGCCTCTTTTGTCTTCTTGTGGTCACATCAGAGTTTAATTTTAACATCAAATTCAGTCAGACTTCATTAAATTTCATTGAGTTCGAGTTAAAGTTGGGCAGTGACGTATTTACAGGTGAGGGAGGCGCAGGGGACTTAAGCACCGCTATTGACTCATAGAATAAACTCAGAGCAGCTGGGAATAGGCTACCGATATTTGCTGGTGAGTAACGACACTGTAACAACCAGCAATTTGAATATTTGAAATATTCTAAATTTTATAAAACAAATTAAACAATTCAATTATTAAATTAAATAAATGTTACTAAAGTTCATTTACGCGGGAAGTCAATTTCCTGAACTTATGGGAATTGCAGTATAAACAATCAAATAAAAATGTGAAGTCAATAATAAAGAAATATCATAAGTTGCAATTCCCATGAATTCGTTCAGGAAATTACTTAGACGTTTATTAATTATATTTAAACAAATTGCTGGCTGTTCACTTTACCTATGTCTGCGTTTCTTGAACTATAGAAAAATTAATTACGTAATTACAATTTATTGCTGATTCAATAATCAGGATCATAAAAAAATAGTTCAAGAAACGGCAGTCGTCAAGAAACCATAATTTCGTAAAGATCTAAATTTAAAGTCGGTTGAAACCCATAATCGTGGAAACACTAAGTTTAAAGTCGTCGTGAAAGTCAATATTTTTAAAAGTTATTAAAAGATTGTTAAAACCAATTTTGATCCGGTACGTGGTACTTGTTTTATATAATTGTTAAAGTCGTCGGTCGAATCGTAACTAAAACTCAGTGGATTATAATTTATAAACTCCATAAGGATTATTTTGTACCAGAGGGGTAAGTGTCCTATAAGTTATTTTATATTTTATCTTTTGTTTGGGTTATATTGAGTACCGTTTGTGTAACCTTTATTAATTGAAGTTAAAAATAAACGAAGTAAAAATATCTTCGAGTTTCTATATATGTGCAAAACGTAACAACCCCTACGCTACCAAACATCCATAAAAGAGGAAGGGAACAATAACCAGAAAAATCAAGGGGGTTCGTTACAATTGGTGGCAGCGGTAAACAGAGGTTAAGCGGTTAAGCGGTGAACAGAGGTTAAAAGTTTAAAAAGGCATTTGGTAAACAGCAGTTAAAAGGAAATTAGAAGTTCAAAGAAGTTTAAAGGTTTATTTTTGCAAATTTTGATTTTTTTCTAAATAAATAACGAAAATGGCACATGACAGTAAAGTAGGAGGACAAACACCAGGAGTTGCAAATCAAGCCCAAATTAATCCAATGATGCAGCCTTACATTACACCAGGAATGATAGCAACAACGGTGGATAGATTTACAGGATCCGCAGTTAAAGAATATTTCGAAAAAATCGAACAAAGAGCGGAATTGGATGATTGGACAGAAGAACAAACGAAAAAAATTATCATTTATAGGTTAGGTGGAGAAGCACATAAGTTCTATAAATCCGAGCCGGAATTCCAAAATCCATATATAACATACAAAAATTTCAAACAACTATTTACAGATAAATTTGAACCCATAAAAGTTCCAGGTGAACCACTAATGAGACTAGGAAAAGCGACACAAAGACACGACGAGACAATATCAAGTTATGTGACACGAATAAATTCCATCGGGAATGAAATTTTTAAAGAGGATTGCTTAAAATATCCGGGAGAAACAAACAAACAAGCGTTGAGAACAAAAGCAGCAGATTTAGTCTTAAATCAATTTAGAATAGGAGTTCAAAAGCACATATTGAAAGATTTAACTCCAGTTTTAATGAGGGAACCAAATTTGACAATCCAAATGGCAGAAAAATACGCGAGACAATTTGAATTAACACAAGCAATGCTACAAGGACGATCTCAAACAAACACTTTTCCACAACCACATGTAATGACGGTACAACAAAATTGTGAATATTGCAAAAGACGAAATCACAATGCAAGAGAGTGTTGGTTTAAGCCAAAATTTAGGACACCAAATGTTCAAAGGCCGACGAACAAAACTTATGGTAGAAACCAATTTTACAATTTTCATCCGCAACGACAACCGGCAAACGAACGTAGATTTGGAGGAAAACCAAATCATAATTACAACTCCAGGTTTAAAAATTTCAATCAGGCAAACGACTCAAGATTTAGGCCAAATAGTTATCAAAAATTTAATAGGAACAGAGAAGAATCGAAACCTCATGTGTCCACATTTAGAGCTGTAAATACGGTACAGCAAAGCGAAGATAAACACAAGGAAGAAGAAAATTTAAACGAAAACGGGCTGAGGTTGATGTCTCACAACTTTGGCCAAATGAAATTATAAAAAATTACACAAAAATTATGATTCCAGAAATAGCAACTCCAACAGAAAACACACCAAGCGTAATCTATTTGTATGTAAATGGTACTTTGAAAAAATTTTTATTAGATACAGGTTCCGCAATAACAATTATTAAACAAAAAGAATTATTAGACAACGCTATAATTGTGCAAACAGATAATATTTTTCTTACAGGCATAACTGGTGACGGACTAAACGCACTAGGTACTTGCGAATGTATTTTTGGGGTTTATCCGAACAGAGGTAACACAAAGTTTAATGTAACTGTTTGTAATGATAAACTAGCGATTGAACCTTGCGGAATAATCGGTAGAGATTTTCTTTGGAAGAACAAAGCTATTATTAATTTCGCGAACGAAACATTAACACTCTGGAATCATGAAATTAAAATTCATCATCAAGGTGAAAATTTTTATAATAACATTAATCAGAGGCAAATAAATAAAACAAATGATGTTAAAGAAGAAAAAGCTCAAGAAAATAATTGTGAAAAAATTTTGCGTTTCAGCAAAGAAGATTTGATGAAATCTTGTAATAACAAAAATGAAAAAAAGGCAGAAATGAATGATAAAAGTAAAGTAATTGAAAAAGCAGATGAAGCTGTAGAGAATTACAGATATGAATTAAAATATTTCCTAGAAGAAAAGAAAAATAAGAAAAAGACAGAGAAGTCTGATAAAGAAAATTCGAGAGACCTGACCACGAAAGTTTCAACAGGCGTGCAGTCGACAAACGGCGTCAACCGAAATAAAGGAAACCAGGCTCCAATTTTCGAGTTAAATAAAAGAATCCAAAATAAGGAAAAAGATTTCATTAATGAAACGAAGTCATTTATAAACAATGTAAATAATTATTTCTGCACTACAATTGCATGCGTCTGCATTTTATTTATAACGAGCTATGTTACAATTTCAAATGTTGTAAAAAGAAAGTGGAAGGAAGTAGAAAATATGGACGAAAATTTTAGGAACTCAAATAAGAAGTTCATGTCCAAAAAGTTTAAATGCAAAATAATAAATTCACAAGAAGATGAAATAGTTAATTTAGATTTTCCAGAAGATAAGAGGAAAAACGGTGAAGAAAACGCGTTTAAGAAAAAACCTCATCCATTAGAAGTGAAGGTACAGATAAAACAATTTGGAGATTTAAGTGAAGATGAAGGAGATACATACAGAAGATTTAGCGTATGTAAAAATATTAATAATTATAAAAACAGAGAAATTAAAAAGGAAATACGAGTAGCAGAAGGTGAAAATACTTTATCAGTAAACAACATGTGTAATGAAATGACGCCAGTTGAACTAACCGAGTTATCTACGGCGAGTCACATATCAAAACAAGCAATGACCGACATTGACGAGGTCGGGAAAAATAACTTGCATAAAGTAACGTTAGCAAAAGCTATAAAAATACCTCCTAGGTCAGAAATAAACTGTGAGGTAGTTAACAAAAAATTTCAAAAAATTGAAGATAGATACATATTTTTGGAACCTATTCCAATATTACCAGGAGTGTTCTGTGCCAGAATGATACTGGACAACAAAAGAAATCCAGTTGTTCGATTGGTAAATTTAAATGCACAAGAAATGTCTATTCCCAAAAACGTAGCAGTTGGATTTATTGAACCGATAGGGAACATTTCAGAAAAACCAATCAATAATTTTTCAATCAATCGAATTGATGTTAAGGATTATTCTTGGGTGGAAGAAAACTTTGATTTTTCTCACCTAAATGAACGTACAACAGGATTGCTTCAAGAATTAATAAGTCACTATGCAGATATTTTTTGCGATAAAGAAGAAAAAATTAATAAAGCGCATAATGTTGAACATGAGATAGTAATAGAAAAAAGAGCACATCCGATAAAAAGAAGACCGTACAAAGTTCCTTTTAAACAAAGGGAATTATTGCAAAAAGAAATTGAGCGTTTATTAAAAACTAAGGTGATAAAACCATCATCAAGTCCATGGAGCGCACCGGTAATCTTGATCACAAAGAAACAGCCAAATGGAGAAGATAAAATTAGAATGTGCGTAGACTATAGAGGCCTAAATTCCATTACCAAGAAAGATGTTTTTCCATTACCATTACTACATGAAGCCATATATTATTTAAGTAATTCTACACTCTTTAGCGTTTTTGATGTTACGTCAGCGTATCATCAAATACCAATGAAAGAAGAATCAAAACAGTACACGGCTTTTTCAACACCAGAAGGCCATTGGGAGTTTAATTCAATGCCCTTTGGATTGTGCAACGCTCCAAGTAGTTTTCAAAGATTTATAAATTTCACCTTATCGGGCTTAATCGGAGACATTTGTTGGGTATATTTGGACGACATTTTAGTTCATAATTCCAAAGGTCCGGAAGAGCACATACAAAAATTGTCTCTAGTTTTTGATCGTTTACGTAAAGCAAATATCAAGCTTAAGCCCTCAAAATGTCAATTCTTAACAAAAGAAGTTAAATATCTAGGGCACATAATTACTCAAAACGGCGTAAAAGCGGATCCAGAAAAAATAGAGGCAGTCAAAAATTTTCCCATTCCTAAAAATGTTAAAAATATAAGACAGTTCTTAGGTTTGGTAGGTTGGTACAGGAAATTTATCCCAAATTTTGCCGAGTTAGCTGAACCTCTAACACAGCTGACGAAAAAGGACGTGAAGTTTAAGATCGGCGAAGAAACAATTAAGGCGGTCGATAAATTAAAAACAGCAATTACAACGGATAGCGTGTTAGTTTATCCAGACTTTTCTAAAACATTCATTTTAGCGGTAGATGCGTCTAATACGGGACTAGGTGGCGTTCTAAGTCAAGATTATAATGGTTTCGAAAGACCAATAGCATTTGTGAGTAAAAAGCTGAATAAAGCTGAAAGAAATTACAATACAACAGAAAAAGAACTTTTGGCAGTAGTTTTTGGAATTAAACAGTTTAGATGTTATTTATATGGGCAAAAATTCACAATAATTACGGATCATCGACCTTTAAAATATTTACTTACTTTAAAAGACCCCAGCTCAAGATTGGCGAGATGGGCTTTACTACTTTCAGAATTCGATTTTGATGTAATCCACAGAAAAGGAAAATTACACGGTAACGCTGATGCATTAAGTAGAATGCACGAGGTTGAAGTTACAACCAAATCAAAGAAGTATTTAACACTAGAAGAATTTTTTAATATAATCAAAGTAAATTCGATTATTAATGAGTCAGTTATGATCATAAACGGAAATTTATTTGAAGATAGTCGAAGAACAGTGGCATTAGCACATTGCGTGTCACAAGATTTTGAAATGGCCAAGGGTGTAGCCCTACAATTTAAACAACAATTCGGAAATACAGAAGAGCTCTTAAAGCAAAATAAAAAAGTAGGAGAAGTTGCAATACTACAAACAGAAATGCGTAACATTTATTATTTAGTAACAAAAGTTAAATATTACCATAAACCTCATTACGAAGCCGTATGGGTTGCACTACATAATTTAAAAGAGTGCATGTTACTAAATAAAGATAAAGATTTAGCCATTCCTAAAATAGCTTGCGGGCTAGATCAATTGTCATGGAACGTAGTTTATGAAATGATTAAATATGTTTTTTGTAATACAGGTATCAAAATTTTTGTGTATGATAATGATAACAATGTAGACAGGTCCCAAACAACACATATTAATGCAGTTACTAGGTCAAAACCACCGGATATAACTCCAGTTTGGGATAGAGAAGACATCAAAATTAAACAGGAAAAGGATCCTTTTTGTCAAAATATTGTTCAATTGCTTAAGTCCAATGACAAAAAGGATGAATATTTCTTAGATCAAGAAGGTATATTATACAAGGTAGATCAAAACGATCGTTTAGTGATTCCTAAAACTTTTGTTCAAAAAGTTTTAAGAGATTTTCACACCTTACCATTTTTTGGCCATCAAGGTCAGTTCAAAACACTTTCAACTATAAGATCTCGTTGTTATTGGCCAAACATGAAGGCTGATACAATAAAATTTGTAAATGAATGTCACGATTGCAATCAACGCAAAACATCCCCTCATCTCAGAAAAGCTCCTATGCAGCACTTTCCAGAATTATTCTATCCTTTTCAGAGATGCTCTCTCGATCTGGTAGGACCTTTACCTACTACAGACGAAGGTCATAAATATCTTTTAACATTTATTGATCATTTTTCTAAATACATTGAAATTATTCCTTTAAAAGATCAAAAAACAGATACAGTTGCACGTGCGTTCATCAAACGTATCATAACTAAACACGGTACGCCAGAAAAAATTTTAACAGATCAAGGTACCAATTTTGTTTCAAAATTAATGAAAGAATTGTGCAAACAATTAAATATTGAAAAACTACAGACCACAGCATTTCACGCGATGGGAAATGGCGTTTTAGAACGCGTACATAGAGATTTAAAAAATTTTCTAAGTCATTATCTTAATAAATTTCAAACAAACTGGAATGAATGGGCACCATATTTCGAAATGTCCCATAATTTTAGTATTCATAGCTCTACAAATTTCAGTCCGTACTTTCTACTGTATGGAAGAGACCCCATATTTCCAATTGACGATGTCCTTAAGCCACAGAAAATCAAGTATGATGTCGACACAAACTTCACTTCCGAAGTTTTGGCTAGACTTCAGATAGCGTTTAGGGAAACTCGCCAAAATATTTTCGAATCATCAAAGAAGCAGGCTTTACAATATAATAAAACTGCTAAAAATAAAGAATTTCAATTAGGTGACCTAGTTTATGTCTTTGATCCAGCCACTAAAATAGGCGTTTCAAAAAAACTTTCCAAGCCCTGGATGGGTCCATTTAGGATCATAGAGATATTAGGCCCTGTGACGTATAGAGTTCGTCAGTTAAACAAAAACTTCGAAAAGGTTATTCACGCCAACAGGCTAAAATTTTGCAATGGTTTTGAGCACGAGCAAAATAGGCAAGTCCAAGCCATTAATTACAGTTATCATCCCTTAAATTCAAAATGGCCTACAACCGAAATAGAGGAAGATCAGCAAAATTCTGATCCCGGTCAAGCAGCATTAATTATTTTTCAAATGCTCGATCAAATAAATGCTGACCAAAATATTGACAAATTTCAGGAACAGGTACAAATACAGGTAAAGTCAAAAAGGAAAGCGTCCGTTATGGAGGACTACCGTCCTTCAAAACGTTGTAATAAAAAGCTTCCGATAGGTAAAAAGACTTTGGAACTGATTAGAAAAAATAAGGAATCATTTAACGACCTTACTAAATCAGGTTCTATAAACGATAAAGGTTTAAGGAGATCAGCTCGCCTTAAGCGACTACAATAAGTAAAATTTAAGATAGGTCAAATGATAGGGTTAAAATTAAGTAAGATTAGTATTTGTAATAAACTGTTTAAATAAATCAACAAAAGTTATTTTGTAAAATTAGAATAGGTAAAAATGAAAACAGGCTCTCAGTATTTGTCATCTTAAGCCGCGGAGTTGTACGCGAGTATAGTGATCGCTTACGATATCGAGGACAATAAAACAAACATTACAGTGGTCGCGTTGAATGACATTGCCCTGTGCACACGAAATGGGATAAAACCATATAAAACGTAGAAAATCAAGTGATGGCTTTCATAATCCAAGAAAATGAACTCAATAAGGTACAAGAAGCTGGGTGGGAGTAATTCCACATATCCTACCTAATATCAATATCGTAGGACCTTCGAGAAATCGCAATTAATGGAACAACTCACATTCGGTTCCGATAGAACGACGTTACATGTTTTTATGGTGCCAAAATAAATAAGTTTGCTCAAACAACTATGGCGCATATTTATGGATAGTCTGCGACATTTGGGAAAACTTTTATAAAATATAATTGGAATTTATATAATATTACGAATAGTTAAATACTTATTTGGAGTGGTCCTCAACAGCATTACTATATATAAAACGTTTGGTTTTGGATTCAAACTTCTAGGCAGCGTATGGAACACATTAACGCTGTGGTTAATTCAAAATCAGGACAAGCCTAGCACAGCTCCAAAAGAAGTTCCGGCTAGACCCAGTTCTATAAGTTCAATTAGAAGAAGTCAATCGGAAGCAAACATATTAACAAACGAGCGAAATCAACAAGGAGGAGCTGCAGAAACAACAAGTGGTTATCCCAAAGTTAGCCACTGGGCAAGTGACACATTTTAAAAAACCGCGAGTGATAGTGCGCGTTTAATAAACAGTAAAAAGGCCTTTTTCGTAGTTTTAGTGCGACATTTGAACAATATTGATACTGAGAGTATAAAGAAGTATAAGGAAATATAGACAGAAAGTTTAATAGAGGACATTAAGTTATAGATTAGGATTTTTTTTTGGGTATCATTTAATTAGCAATCATAGAAAATAGCTAGAGTTCATTTGAAACTTCGTATTGTTATAAATAAATAAAGTAAAATTTGCAATGTGCTACAGTTTCAGAAAAACATGTGTGTAAGTTTGCTGACATTGTTTTTATTATTATCTTTGTTTATAATATCATGTTCAATAGGTTAATGAAGTGACTCTTACCTACCTAAACGTAGTTTTTATATATTTTTTATTATTAAGTTTATGTAAAACAAAAAGCTATGCTTTTGTTTTCTTTGGCAGGGAAGAGTGTAACAACCAGCAATTTGAATATTTGAAATATTCTAAATTTTATAAAACAAATTAAACAATTCAATTATTAAATTAAATAAATGTTACTAAAGTTCATTTACGCGGGAAGTCAATTTCCTGAACTTATGGGAATTGCAGTATAAACAATCAAATAAAAATGTGAAGTCAATAATAAAGAAATATCATAAGTTGCAATTCCCATGAATTCGTTCAGGAAATTACTTAGACGTTTATTAATTATATTTAAACAAATTGCTGGCTGTTCACTTTACCTATGTCTGCGTTTCTTGAACTATAGAAAAATTAATTACGTAATTACAATTTATTGCTGATTCAATAATCAGGATCATAAAAAAATAGTTCAAGAAACGGCAGTCGTCAAGAAACCATAATTTCGTAAAGATCTAAATTTAAAGTCGGTTGAAACCCATAATCGTGGAAACACTAAGTTTAAAGTCGTCGTGAAAGTCAATATTTTTAAAAGTTATTAAAAGATTGTTAAAACCAATTTTGATCCGGTACGTGGTACTTGTTTTATATAATTGTTAAAGTCGTCGGTCGAATCGTAACTAAAACTCAGTGGATTATAATTTATAAACTCCATAAGGATTATTTTGTACCAGAGGGGTAAGTGTCCTATAAGTTATTTTATATTTTATCTTTTGTTTGGGTTATATTGAGTACCGTTTGTGTAACCTTTATTAATTGAAGTTAAAAATAAACGAAGTAAAAATATCTTCGAGTTTCTATATATGTGCAAAACGTAACAACCCCTACGCTACCAAACATCCATAAAAGAGGAAGGGAACAATAACCAGAAAAATCAAGGGGGTTCGTTACAACACTACGGCTATCCGATGTTTTCTTGAAATCTGGTTCCCTGCCTTCTCACTTGCCTTTACCAGCCGACAGGAGTGAAGTCATGATAATATTATACCCATCAGGGGCGGAAGCGGAAGTTCTAAAGGTAATAATTCTGAAGTAGCGTTTAGTGAACGCTCCTTAGTTACTACTGCTAGTGTTTTCTCTCTGCTTTCACAGGGGATATGTTAGGCTTTAGTTGGAAACTCTTCCTCGTCGAATTTCCAAAATACGCCACTGAAGTTAGGTCCTAACACTAAGCATGCGGTTTTAGCACGATGCATTAGGGCACCGTCCCATTTTTCACTAGCAGTGCGAAGACACTCAATGGCATTGAACTGAACACAGCGGTTCTATTGCGTGACCTATACACTAGATTAAGCCATAATCTATTTTCTTGAAGTTGGGGTCAAAATCTAATCAAACAAAAAGTGAGAATATAGGAATTTCGTCCAAATGATTTATTAACAATGAACTGTAAACTTGAAAGAACTAATGCTCGGCTGAGAATTTGTACAAAAAATTCAATAAATCATCACCACACGTTCGTTTCGCAAAAATTTTTTTGCGTCGCAGGACTAATCATTCTTAAAGTTTTAAACTGCTACCTGTTTTCTTAACGTATCCTACGATGGATGAGGTCGTCATATGGAAGGTAAGAGTATAAGAAAGGCTTTTTACTTAGTTTTTGGCTCAAAACCTACACAGAAACTCTTACCTTAGAAGGTCTTCTAAGCAATACACATTTGCTTTCCCTTTTAACCTTTTCCAATCCAAGAAAAAGTTGTTATAATCGAGAAGTTATAACAACGTTGAGTTCCCTGATTCCAAAAATGCAAATAGTTATTTGTTTTATAAGGAGACAAAGTGACGTTTTGTATTGCCTGTATTGCCTGACTCGCTCGCTACGCTCGCTCTTCAGCCAAACACAGTCTTGTCACACAAACGTACTTTGACTCCGTATAAAACATTATATTTTTTCTGCAAACGTAAAGCGTAAAACTGAAAATTTTGATTTTTGAAAGAGCACCATCTCTTGTCAATTCCTTGTAGTTCAATTGTCTAATATTTTTTTAAAGTAACTTTTTAGCATTTCTTCTTGGCTATAAGATAGTACATGTGAGCCCCAATTATAAAAAAAATTCACAATTTTTTTATTCAAAATAGAACGATTGTTCCATTTTGTGTTTTTTCCCTTATAACTTGGCTGGTAATTTTTATTATAAAAATTTCAAAACGGCAATGAACAGCCAAAATATAGAGCTTTCGTCCTAAACAAATTGATTTTGAAAATTGTTTCAAAATTTCCTACCTTTAAGGGGCCAAAGTAGGTCAAAATTTTGAAATGGATTTTCTCAAAAACTGGTCCGGCCGATTTATACAGATTTGGATATGTTATAGACAACGTGATTCTCTATCTAACTCTAAAGTTTTAAAGACTTGTATGATGCGGATTCGGAGTTATGATATTTTGACTTCCAGGATCAAATTTCTTCATTTAAATGGATCACCCTGTATATTTTGTCAATATTTTGAATTAGCTTTCTGAAGATAAAAATAATGTATATTTTGAACTTCAATTTATGCCAAAATTATAAAAAAATTAAAGTTTTGAAACAAGATTATACCTAAAAATTCTGCTTACACACAGAAGTCCCAGGTTCAATCCCTACATTAACATAAAAATACATAAATTTAATACAAAATTACAAGATTTTTTTTATTAAAATTTAATTTGATCTCTTAAACAAAATTTTAAATTATAAACTTTTAAAGAAATGCACAAAAAAAATACAACAGGAGAAAGTTCTTCGTATGGCCACATCCGTTGTTTTTTGATTGCAGAGGTCATCCCTAGTTCTAGTATAACGAGAAACTACAAATATTCATAAAAATATTTACCAGGTGGTCCATTATAGTTTTACTACGACAGCCACAACTTCTAGGTACGCTACTGTTTGTTTATCAATGCGTACGACAACAAACTTTTAGCACCCCCTAAGCTAATAGCAACCGTGTATGTGAGATTTAATTCAAACCACATCAGAAGAGCACTTTCAAACGTGTCTACCAAAATTCGGCTTCAGTTGCTATTGAAGACTTTAATTTGGCCAACTTGTAAGGACTTCAAAGTTCTAAGAATTTATTTTGGAATATTTTTAGTAGCTTAAAACCTTCAAATAAAACGTAAACAATAATTTTGAGTTCAATGATATCTCAATTTATTGCGTGCAATAGATTAAGCAATTTTAAGTGACTCAAAAACTGAATTTTGACTTTTGTCCTTTGCAAGGTTTACACAACCTTTAAAGTGACCATCAATAAAAGCGACACTTATTAGGATTATTATTTAAAATTTTTTTGAATTTTTAGCCGATTTAATTCTTTTGAAGCTAAAACAGTAAGTCAACAGGCAGTTTCACTATAATGACTATAGTCCAACAGAATTAGCAAAAATTCGATGGTATACAAAACAAAATTAGGTCCGTATTGAGACCTTTCTTAATATGTTAATTTGTACCTATACTTTAAGAATCCGATGAGTCCCGAGCTGGGTCACAGGCGCGCGCGTGAATAAATGGACTTGAAGAGGAAAAAAATGTTTGTGCGTAAATTTCTCGGAAAGGGTGCAACCCAGCGAAAAATGACTAGAGTACAATTTTATAGATGAAGCATTTTTACAAAACAAATCTTCTATAAAAAGTTTTCGTTAGAGCAATGGTGTAACCACAAAATTTCTTTTAAGAAAGATATGTTTTCCAAAATAATTTTAAGCAGGCGAATCAATGTCGTACAAAATAATTGCACGCTGATGGACGAAAAACTGTTTTACTCCTAGACGAACAATGATAAAATTACAAAAATAATTTCAATTTGAAGCTGAAGATTTTGGCTTTCATTTTTGTATATTTTTGATTTACTTTTGTTACATCTTGTACTATTAAACAGCTAATGAAATTTTCTTTGTACCATTTATTAAATAGTTGCAGATATTTTGTTGGATGAATTATTTTAGAAATTTTTCATTAAGGCATATCGTTCCTTATGAATCATTTTTTAAAGTTACAGCATAAAAAATCGATTATACATTATTTTATAAAAGCGTAGTGACTTAAAACTTTTGGATTTTTAAAACAATTTATTTTTTTAAATATTATCATTTAAAAGTTTCTGTAAAATCGTTAATATTTAACAAGTTGAAAAAAACCTAGGACTAATTTTGAAGGAAAATAAGTTTACTTTTTGATGCACTTATAATAATTTACTTACAATGTCAAGTTTACTTTTTATATTTAGTACAGTTGAGAAGTGGAAATATCGACGACATTTTCTTAAAATCCCTACTACATTTAAAGTACTGAAGTTTCTTCAACTTTCGTTTATGTAATTGACACATAATAACCCATACTTTAGTCTATGAAAACCACAACTGACTCAGATGTACTAGTACTTAACAACCGGCTGTTGAATTCAGGTAAAGAAGTGGAAATATTTGGACTTAAAAATCAGTCTCACAAAAATATTTTCAAAAAAGGCTTATTATGCCTTTTAGAGCTATTTACTGCGATAAGAAAATATAACTGCATAAGCGAGCACATATACAGGCTGTTTTAAACGAAGTGCGCGCATCATTGCTAACTTTCTTATTATTGGAGCTACAAAACTGGTTAAATTCGCAAAGAATCATAATTTTTTCCGCTGATTACGATGCTCAACACTAAAAATCAATTGAACATACAGGGTGTTCCAACGCTCCGTTATCGTAGAATTGTGACTTTTCTTATAATTTAACAAAAAAAGTTTAATGCATGGCTATAGTTTTCTGAGAGCTGCACCTCTTTAAAATATTTTTACATATACCGGGTGATCTATTTTAATGCTATAGGCCACACTTGTATTTTTTTAATGGAACGCCCTGTATATTTATATATATATGGATTCCCCTTTCGAGAACTATTATAGTACTGTATGGTTTAATGGGTCTACCGAGGGGTCTACCGTAGATTTGGGCCAAGATACTGCGAATTTTAGGAAAATACAAGTCAACTTTGCTTATCTGCTATAAAGTAACGAATTAACATTTTTGACTGCGGTTTGCATTTTGACGTTATATGTCACTTTGAAAGATACGAGTAATAAGGAAAAAAGACGATATTAGCATTATTTTAACTCAAACCTCGGTCAAAAATGTCAATTCGTTCAGTCACAATCAGCGGTAAAAATTGTGATTCTTTGTTAATTCATCCAGCTTTGTAGCTTCAATAATAAAAAAGTTAGCAATGGTGAGCACTTCGTATAAAACAGGCTGTATATGTACATAGAGTCCTAAAAATAACAATAAAGATGAAGTGCAATATGACCAGATGACAACCCCGTTTACACTATAAATATTGTGATCTGATAGAGCTTAATCGGTGTCTTAACTTTAACCCGCTATTTCAGGACCCCCTGTTTATATATATGTGCTCGCTTATGCAGTTATATTTTCTTGTCGCAGTATATAGCTCTAAAAGGCATAATAAGCCTTTTTTGAAAATATTTTTGTGAGACTGATTTTTAGGTCCAAATATTTTCATTTCTTTACCTGAATTCAACAGCCGGTTGTTGATTACTAGTACATCTGAGTCCGTTGTGGTTTTCATAGACTAAAGGAGGAGTTATTATGTTTCATTTACATAAACGAAAGTTGAAAAATCTTTAGTACTTTAAATGTAGTAGGGATTTTAAGAAAATGTCGTCGATATTTCCACTTCTCAACTGCATTAAATATAAAAAGTAAACTTGAGATTGTAAGTAAATTATTATAAGTGCATCAAAAAGTAGACTTATTTTCCTTCAAAATTAGTTTTAGGTTTTTTTCAACTCGTTAAATATTAACGATTTTACAGAAATTTTTAAATGAAAATATTTAAAAAAATAAAAATTTTTTAAAATCCAGAAGTTTTAAGTCACTACACTTTTATAAAATAATGTATAATCGATTTTTTATGCTGTAACTTTGAAAAATGATTCATAAGGAACGATATGCCTTAAGGAAAAATTTCTAAAATAATTCATCCAACAAAATATCTGCAACTATTTAATAAATGGTACAAAGAAAATTTCATTAGCTGTTTAATAGTACAAGATGTAACAAAAGTAAATCAAAAATATACAAAAATGAAAGCCAAAATCTTCAGCTTCAAATTGAAATTATTTTTGTAATTTTATCATTGTTCGTCTAGGAGTAAAACAGTTTTTCGTCCATCGGCGTGCAATTATTTTGTACGATATTGATTCGCCTGCTTAAAATTATTTTTGAAAACATATCTTTCTTAAAAGGAATTTTGTGGTTACACCATTGCTCTAACGAAAACTTTTTATAGAACATTTGTTTTGTAAAAATGCGTCATATATAAAATTGTACTCTAGTCATTTTTCGCTGAGTTGCGTGCCTTGCCGAGAAATTTACCCACAAACATTTTTTTCCTCTTCAAGTCCATTTATTCTGGCGCGCGCCTGTGACCCAGCTCGGGACTCATCGGATTCTTAAAGTATAGGTACAAATTAACATATTAAGAAAGGCCTCAATACGGAGCTAATTTTGTTAGGCAAAATATCTAATTCTGTTGGACTACTAGTTGTACAGTGAATGAGATATAAGTTATATGACAGATCAATGTGAAACTAACAAACTTTTAAAAATCTAAAGCCTGCCAGACTACTTTCAAAAATTAGTTTTTTTCAAACTGAAACAATCAGTGAATTTGTAACAATTTTATACCCACAGGAATCCAAATTGTTGAATATAAACGAACCAGAGCACTTAAAATTGCTTAAATATATTAAAAGCTAAAATTTTGCTAATAAAAAGAGATCATTAACTGTTTCAACCCTTATTCCCATTCCATTAAATTTTTATCTGCTTTTTTTAATAAATTTAAATTGAATAAATTTTGTTTATAGCATAATCAACTTTATTTTTTTTTATTCAACAATACAGTAAAGACGTGCTAAACATTCAAACAAGTTGCCTACACCCTGTATTAATACAATCCAACAAGGTTATTCAAAAAGGCATCGTTTGCTTAAACAAAAAAGAACAAAAAATTGACATCGATTTCAATTTTTGCAAACAAAAAGTGAAAAAAAATGGTCACATCAAGTCAAAAAAAATTAAATAAAATACACTTATAGCTAAAAGATTCGAAATCAGAAATAAATATTTTTCTCTATTAAAAATATAAATTTTCTACTTCTAAAATGCAGTTCTACTAATAAACATGCTCAAAATAAAATATTGCGTGGGATTTAATACTTATTTTAGTACAGTTATAACGTTCGATTGGTTACAAATATTTATTGTGCAATTTTTGTTTTGGTAACTAAAGAAAATAAGACCGATTTGGCATTATTTTTTTGTGCTTTTTCCCACGCACTTATATTTTAATTAATAATTCAGCTACTTAAGTGGTAAAAATAATACCCAATTAATTACTGATAAATATCACTCATACCTCTTATTACAGTCTTCCTTTTATAACACTTATGCATTTTGATTTATAACGAACGTTTTAAAAAAAAAACGTCCATTTACAGCTATAAATATTTCCTTTAAAAATGTGTTAAAATCCCGGTCACAATCGGGATATGTTTGTTTATGTAAATAAACTACATTTAGTCAAAATTTACTAAAAAATATTTATCGTAATATCAAAAATAAACGTTTTGGTTTTGAAATTGTAATTTAAAAAAAATAAGATTTAGTTAAATTATTTTCCAAGTTTGTGTTTCGGTACAGGATCCGGAAAAGCTTCACGTGGCGGCGTAAAACTCAACATCATTATATGTCTCGTGTATGCGGGAGTCGCTCTGAAATTCGTATCGGTACCATGCAAACGATCCAATACTCCCAAAACACCAAAACATTGATTAAACCTAAAAAAAAATTATAAAATGAAAATATACAAGGTGTATCAAATTTTTAAAAGAGCGCGAAATAAAGCTAGGGGTCTTTTATAGGGTGATCCTTATTTGTTGACTAAGATTTTTTTGAAATATGGACAGTCTCACCCCTCTAATGTTTTCCTAATAGAAGGAGAACTCATATTTTTTTGTTTCCGTCGATTTTCATTTTTACGGGACGCGTAGGTACTTCTAAAAGGGGGCCCCAAAAAAACTTTTTTGTTAATATTTTAGAAACCCATTGACCGATTTTTATAAGATTTGGTATGCGACCTAATCAAGTGCATTAGCGTAAGTACCAAAACCTAAATTTGTAAAAGTCGCTAGAGGGCGCCAGTTGCGAACAATTCGTATTCGTTTTTCTACAATAACTTTCGTGTTAAAAACATTTTTGATTTTTTTAATACACAGTTAAACGTAGGATTTCATTTTCTACAATAAACTATTCTTGTAATTTTTCCGTAAGACACACCGTTTTCAGATATCCAAGATTCAAGATACACTCATTTCGAGAAAAAAACTACAATTCAATAACTAAATGTTATTTTCAATAAAGATCACGAAGGCGAGTGTAGTAGTATACCTATGGGGAGTAGTAGTAGTATACCTATAGTAGTATACCTATGTGACGTCACGTCAGAATAAAAATGGCGGGAAATTCAAATATGGAGGCAAGAGGGCGTGTTAATTTAAAAATGCAAGATGGTGTCGAAAAGATGGTGTGTGAAGTAGGTGTACGAATTTAAAAAAAAAGATGGGAATTTAAAAATTCAAAATATAATCCGTTCACTATTTATTTGCACTATTTGGTTGGCCATGAACTTTTGTTTTTTAGTTTGCCAAAATAAAAAAATGACACGACCTTTGACAGACCAACACAATTGAATAAAAGCCACTACTCTACAATACTTAACCTAACCGATTTTTTTCTAATTTATACCGGGTGGAATCTGTCACCCTAACATGGCCAACCATAGCGCAAATAAACAGTGAACGGATAATAACTGCTTTCTTTCGTCGCGAAAATTGTGATTCACACGCGTTTGGATCACGGATTCACCAATCATGGCCGTGTATTTAGAATCATGATTCGAAGTTGTTTAGCGAAAGAAAGCGGCTAACGGCCCTTGGTGGTAATTTGGAGAGTGGGATGTGGGAATTGGGATAGTGGGATGTTAAAATGGCCGTAAATGAGGCGTAACAATCTGTAACGGAAATGACGTCACAGGTAGGGAGATTTAAACGTGGGGGCCTTAATGTTAAGTAAAAATGGGGGCAACGACTTAAATATTTAAAGGAGCCTTCGGTCCTTCCATCAGACTGAAGAATGAAGGCCTTGAGGCCCTGCATCCAACAAGGGTCTTCTGAATGGGGGATCCAGCATCGGAAGGGGGTCTGGGGCTTTAAACTTTTAAATAGGGCTTTAAACTTTCAAAAGGTGGTTCCAAATGGGGGCCACGTTTTCTAACATGACACAACATCTGAAGGGGGCCTGAGGCTTAAATAATGTTTTATCTTTATGTCTTCTAATCGAATTTTGAGAAGTTCCGACACTTAAAACTCGATAATTAATTTAACACAGACAGGAGGGGTACGCTACATCCGGGCGGTCATGTCCCGTTTAATCGTCAGTTACTAATAAACTACGACAGTTAGCGGGATGCGACTTTGGCAAACTATTATAAATACATCAATCAATCTGATTTTGAAATATTAGCAAAATACTCTAGCATTGGTTTGGTGTGACAAGGCGCGCCTATGCGAGGGTTAAAGTATTACTTTATCTACCCTTGCGGTTAAAGTAACACTTGATCTGCTATTGTGAGTTGAAAAAAAGCAAACTTAAGATATGGAATAGAAAAAAAATTTTCCCTTCTAAAACCACAACTAATTCTATACTCCGTTCAGCGACTAGAAATAGCTAGGCCACCTCCCACAAATTTCTGTCAATTTGTCATGTAAATTCTTGTGCGATTGTTCAAAATTCTACCAATAGAAAAATTCTATTTGAGTATCACGCGCTTTTTGTGGGAGTGGCTTAGTTATTTCTGGTCGCTGAACACAGTAAGACATCTTATAGTAAAGCTCCAACAACCAATTTTGCGTTACGGTAAATATGTCAATTAAAATAATTTTATTTAAAATATTTATGCGGGAAAATATTCGTCCAATCAAGAATTCAGGTTAGGTACAGGTTAAAAGTCGGTGTATCTACAACTAATTTAGGTTATGATCAAATCTTTCAAAATGACAGTAAGTTGTACTTTTCAAATTCACTGTCTTAATATTAACCTATATTCAATTTTAGTGACAGTTACTTGTCAAATTTAGCGACTGAAATACTTTGAAGTCGTAATGTACTTCAAAATGTATGACAGCGCTGGCCCCGCCCCCTAAACTCGCTAGTAAAGTTGCTGTATATTTCAACCTCTGTGAGTCACAGCTTTCCATTATTTAAATTTTTCAGAGACTTATTTATGTGAAAAAGGAGAGTCTTCAGAGGGTGTAATAATAAAGGACCACCCTAGTCTTCTAGAAACTTCTACTTACTTCAAATGATGATAATCGTGTGCTTCGGGAGATGGGAAAAATGGCATGTGATAACCACAGTGTGAATTTAAAGTTGATAAAATTGCCAACGAAAACCACAACCAAGAAGTAGCTACGTGCGAACCCATAATAAAAACTCCTAAAAATGGTGGTAATAGGTTCGAAAATACGTGTTCGATTGGATGTGCATAAATTGCTGTTACTGCAATCGGAGCTGTCCATTCGTGATGTTGCTTATGGATGTATTTGTAGAAAAGCTTGCTGTGTAGAAGTCTAAAATTTGAAATTTAAATTTCAAAGTCCTCAATTTTTCTCCAATTAAAATACCTGTGAGAATAATAAAAACCTATTTCTTCCAATAAGATGTGCATAGCAAGCTCGTAAAGTACCCAATGGAAAGTCGGCAACTCTCTAAAAGACGGATAACCACGCCATTGCATAATCCAATAACTTAAAAACGAAAAAGGTAAGCTCACTAAAGTTTGATTAATCAAAACTTGTCCGATGACCTAAAATTATTAATTTTTCAAAATTTGGTGTGGTCGACTCGAAAATAAATACCTTGAGTAATCGTTTGGTATCGACAGGTTCGTTAGTACCTGGTTGAATTTTATATTTTCGTAGAAATGCAGGTTTATTTGTTACGTCTAAAACTGTATAAATTGCTCCGAATACCCAATAAACAATCGTGGTACTTAATAAGGAACAATAAACCCATAAAACTACAGGATCTTCGCCTATAGTATCCAAAAGTCTATCCCATTGGGCTTGCCAAAAATCACCAGAGGCCCCCCAAAATTGCTGACAGTACCTAAAATAATATTCCTTTTTTAAAAAAAAAAGTAAAAATGTTTTTGTAAACTCACCATGTAATTGTATTTCTAGCACAAGCAAAAACGATAAGGGCTGTACTTATTACAATTAAAATGCTACGTAATAGGGATAAAATTGTCGTATTTTTTTGCCCATTTTGAACAGACGTTAAGTTACGTTTTATTGGTGTTACTTCGACACTCGACGACGATTCTTCTTCATTATCACCCAACATTTTTTCTGCAGATCAAAAATTTTTTTAATCAAAAAATTGAAAAATATGTCAAATTTGAAATATTGATTTTTTGTTTGGAAATTTTTCAATTTATATACAAACCGATACAAACCGAAAAACGTCAAACATAAAATTAGAATTATTTCAAAAATAAAATGCTAAAATTGTAATATCAAATGTAGAAGGTAGAAGCTTAATTTGTTGCAAATTAATTGGCATTTGAAGTGAATTTTATTTTAAAGAAAAAATATTTTTTACCTTCTAGATGAGCTTTAATTATTTTTAAACGACTTTGAACTCTTGCTTAATTAATAATTACCTACATATTATGAAAAAAGTTCAAACGTATAGAATTTTTTTGTTGTCTCATTCTTGCATTAATTATTATTACAAAAAGAAATACTTTTTTCCGAGTCCAATTACCTTGATACGGTAAATTGATAAAATATCTCACTCATTTCGATTGGAACAAATTATTAAAATAAACTTATTCATAGATAATTTTTGTGTAACAACCAACTATTACAACAGCCCAATCTATTTTTAACGCAAAAGAATTTCCCAAAATTTGAATTCAATACCGTTTCCACAGATGAACATATTCGAATGCAAATACCTAAACAACACTTCATTTTTCACTTCCAAAACCGTCCAAAACTTTACGATCTGTCACAATATGGAGGCGGTGTGTAACGACAAAAAAACAGAATTTCAGAGAAAAAAATTATAATAAATGAGAAAAACTGTAAGTCACAGTACTTTTAGAACAGTTCACTTTCGATTGTTATCTAAATTTTATAAAGAATTTAATTGTAGAATATACAGGGTGTTCTATTAAAAAATTGACATAAAACAGATTTTCGATTAGTGGTTGTGAGCAATCACAAAGAACAGAACTAAAAGTGACAATATTTCCAGAACGGTCCACTTTAGGCAAATAAAACCTTATACTTTTTTTGAAATAAACTGTATAAGCAATTCAATCGTAGAATAATATACAGGGTGTTCTATTTAAAAAATCGAGATAAAACAGATTTTCGATTAGTGGTTGTGAGCAATCACAAAGAACAAAACTAAAAGTGACAATATTTCCAGAACGATCCACTTTAGGCAAATAAAACCTTATACTGTTTTTGAAATAAACTGTAAAGCAATTGAATCGTAGAATAATATACAGGGTGTTCTATTTAAAAAATCGAGATAAAACAGATTTTCGATTAGTGGTTGTGAGCAATCACAAAGAACAAAACTAAAAGTGACAATATTTCCAGAACGGTCCACTTTAGGCAAATAAAACCTTATACTGTTTTTGAAATAAACTGTATAAGCAATTCAATCGTAGAATAATATACAGGGTGTTCTATTTAAAAAATCGAGATAAAACAGATTTTCGATTAGTGGTTGTGAGCAATCACAAAGAACAGAACTAAAAGTGACAATATTTCCAGAACGGTCCACTTTAGGCAAATAAAACCTTATACTTTTTTTGAAATAAACTGTATAAGCAATTCAAGCGTAGAATAATATACAGGGTGTTCTATTTAAAAAATCGAGATAAAACAGATTTTCGATTAGTGGTTGTGAGCAATCACAAAGAACAAAACTAAAAGTGACAATATTTCCAGAACGATCCACTTTAGGCAAATAAAACCTTATACTGTTTTTGAAATAAACTGTAAAGCAATTGAATCGTAGAATAATATACAGGGTGTTCTATTTAAAAAATCGAGATAAAACAGATTTTCGATTAGTGGTTGTGAGCAATCACAAAGAACAAAACTAAAAGTGACAATATTTCCAGAACGGTCCACTTTAGGCAAATAAAACCTTATACTGTTTTTGAAATAAACTGTATAAGCAATTCAATCGTAGAATAATACACAGGGTGTTCTATTTAAAAAATTGAGATAAAACAGATTTTCGATTAGTGGTTGTGAGCAATCACAAAGAACAAAACCAAAAGTGACAATATTTCCAGAACGGTCCACTTTAGGCAAATAAAACCTTATACTTTTTTTGAAATAAACTGTATAAACAATTCAATCGTAGAATAATACACAGGGTGTTCTATTTAAAAAATCGAGATAAAACAGATTTTCGATTAGTGGTTGTGAGCAATCCCAAAAAACAAAACTAAAAGTGACAATATTTCCAGAACGGTCCACTTTAGGCAAATAAAACCTTATACTGTTTTTGAAATAAACTGTATAAGCAATTCAATCGTAGAATAATACACAGGGTGTTCTATTTAAAAAATCGAGATAAAACAGATTTTCGATTAGTGGTTGTGAGCAATCACAAAGAACAAAACCAAAAGTGACAATATTTCCAGAACGGTCCACTTTAGGCAAATAAAACCTTATACTTTTTTTGAAATAAACTGTATAAACAATTCAATCGTAGAATAATACACAGGGTGTTCTATTTAAAAAATCGAGATAAAACAGATTTTCGATTAGTGGTTGTGAGCAATCACAAAGAACAAAACCAAAAGTGACAATATTTCCAGAACGGTCCACTTTAGGCAAATAAAACCTTATACTTTTTTTGAAATAAACTGTATAAACAATTCAATCGTAGAATAATACACAGGGTGTTCTATTTAAAAAATCGAGATAAAACAGATTTTCGATTAGTGGTTGTGAGCAATCACAAAGAACAAAACTAAAAGTGACAATATTTCCAGAACGGTCCACTTTAGGCAAATAAAACCTTATACTTTTTTTGAAATAAACTGTATAAGCAATTCAATCGTAGAATAATATACAGGGTGTTCTATTTAAAAAATCGAGATAAAACAGATTTTCGATTAGTGGTTGTGAGCAATCACAAAAAACAAAACTAAAAGTGACAATATTTCCAGAACGGTCCACTTTAGGCAAATAAAACCTTATACTTTTTTTGAAATAAACTGTAAAGCAATTCAATCGTAGAATAATATACAGGGTGTTCTATTTAAAAAATCGAGATAAAACAGATTTTCGATTAGTGGTTGTGAGCAATCACAAAGAACAAAACTAAAAGTGACAATATTTCCAGAACGGTCCACTTTAGGCAAATAAAACCTTATACTTTTTTTGAAATAAACTGTAAAGCAATTCAATCGTAGAATAATATACAGGGTGTTCTATTTAAAAAATCGAGATAAAACAGATTTTCGATTAGTGGTTGTGAGCAATCACAAAGAACAAAACTAAAAGTGACAATATTTCCAGAACGGTCCACTTTAGGCAAATAAAACCTTATACTTTTTTTGAAATAAACTGTAAAGCAATTCAATCGTAGAATAATATACAGGGTGTTCTATTTAAAAAATCGAGATAAAACAGATTTTCGATTAGTGGTTGTGAGCAATCACAAAGAACAAAACTAAAAGTGACAATATTTCCAGAACGGTCCACTTTAGGCAAATAAAACCTTATACTTTTTTTGAAATAAACTGTAAAGCAATTCAATCGTAGAATAATATACAGGGTGTTCTATTTAAAAAATCGAGATAAAACAGATTTTCGATTAGTGGTTGTGAGCAATCACAAAGAACAAAACTAAAAGTGACAATATTTCCAGAACGGTCCACTTTAGGTAAATAAAACCTTATACTTTTTTTGAAATAAACTGTATAAGCAATTCAATCGTAGAATAATATACAGGGTGTTCTATTTAAAAAATCGAGATAAAACAGATTTTCGATTAGTGGTTGTGAGCAATCACCAGCAATCAAAAGAACAAAACTAAAAGTGACAATATTTCCAGAACGGCCACTTTAGGCCTATGAAACTTGATGGCTCCCTGGGGCTCAATTTAATACAAAATGCAATAATACAAATTTGCAGGGAACAGGGTAGGGTGTTTTTACCAAAATAAAAAAAAACTACAAAAATGCGTCCTTAAAATAAATAAATGATTGTCCTGACCAAGTAAGTAATAAAAGGATACTTTTCTATTCCTGGATTATTAGTCAACCCTACAATTTAGGGTAGTAATATTGATCAAAATTTTCTATTTCATTGGGGAAATTTTTCAGCCTAATTTTTATCAATGCTATCATCTACGTCACAATTTAATTAAGTTAACCGCGTTTAGACGTCATGTCGTGATTTTCCTGTTTTCCTAACGCACACACAATTTGTTTAATTATAAAAAAATTTTCTATAATTTCAATTGACATTAAACATCAGATTAATGGTTTATTAATGAGCCTCGTGTGTATGTACAAACGTATATTATGTTTGTTGGTTCTTTGTTATGCCGAATGATAAATTCACCTTGAAATTGTTCATTACAACAATGTAACTTTTATATAATGAAAAAATTGTAACAATAATTAGTCTTATGTCTTATCAGATAATTATTACAAGTATAATACATAAAATGTAATTGGCTTTGCAATAATTTATTAGTTTGCTGATAATCGATTTGATTTTGCTATTAAATAATTCAGAAAATGTTTATTGGAACAATTATTGATATAAGTATACATGTGGGGGGAAATTGATTATAAAAATTTTTTTTAAGTTAAGAAATTAAAATTTTATTTTTAAATACACAATTTAAAAATGTAAATTTTTGTAAAATATTGGTGACATTAATTATAAAATTTTTTATAACGTGAATTATAATAATTATTTTAAATTTTGAAAATTCTTGTATGTTAATTAATTGTAATTTAAACAGGAAATCTTACAATTTGAGGGTTAATGAGCTTAAAATTGACTTTAGCCCCTAAAAAACTAAAACTTTCTAGTTTTAATGTCCACACTAAATGCTAAGGAAAAATTTAAAGAAATCAATAATTTGAGGAAAAAAACTTGGGAGAAAAAAAGAAAGTTTTGTTAAATTGTGTTTTTGGAATAATAGGTTCTTACAAAAGCTATAAAAAAAATATACCACCTTGGTCCTTTCCACGTATAAAGGATAAGGGTACCTGATGGTTGTATGCTCAACCATTTTTAAAATGAGGTGAAAAAATATACCTTCAGATGGGAAAAAATTTTTTTAAATAAAAACCAAAAACCCAAGTGAACTATTTTTCTATTAGAGAAATTTCCAAAAATTAAAAATTGTATTACCAACAAACCACTAGTTGAATTTTGAAAAAAATTGGTTTAGAAACAAACAAATTTAAGGGTTTTTAGAGCCATGTGGAGATTAAAAATAATATTTAAAATTTTTAAAAAATTGAGTAACATTTGGCTCAAGTTCCAAATTTTTTAAATCCATCAACTGTTAACCCAATTTTTCGTTCTAAATTTAACACCAAACAAAGAAGAAAATGTTCCTCATTTATTCAAGATCAAAAATCTTCACTTTTAAGTTAATTATACTTTCAAATCGATTTTAAAATTAACATAAACTCTACCTCCTGCTTCCTACTTTAAATAAATCGAGTAAAACTTCTTTTTTTATTTAATTTAAATACGTACTTTTTGTTACTTCCTTTCTTTTATTCCTAAGTTTAACCATATTCGTAGTTGTTTAAAGCACTAAAATTTCACTACCTATTGGTAATACACCAAAAGAAGAACTAAACATATAACTGTATAATGTTTCACCTAAACATTTTACCATTAACTCGGCATAAAATAAAACAACATGTGAACGAGTCGAAAGCAGTAAAAGAATAATTATTTCTAATGAAAGTAGACCAATATGTACATTGTATAACACAAATAATAAAGTGGAAGAGTACTGGTATCTTTCGGTTTAGGTACTTATCATAATTAATGGTAATGTAACGAATTAAAATTTATGACATTTCATAAGGTAATGAGGAAATCTTTTTTTAAAATTACACGTTGGAAGGCAGACCTTTTTGTTTACAAGGTCAATAGTAATGTTTAATAAATTAAACATGCACCACAAATAATTTATCAACCATGCACCGCATGCATTACATCAAGCAATTTATCCAATTTAAATTTGGCGCTCAAATTTCAAAAATTTTGTTTTTATGCAACTTATTTATTTATAAACGTCAAAAACTTGGCCGACGTAAAATATACGTAATTAAACGACCTTCAATAAAATTCAAAATAACAACAAATAATTATAAGATAATAAGTGCATTCGTATTTCTTCTACGATAAAGCCCCCCTCTTTCATGTTTTACGTATTTTCGTTAATAAAAATTTAACAATTTTGTTTATTAGCTTAAACGACTTAAATTGATAAATAATTACTTTTTATTAACATAAATTGTTATTAACAACCTATATTAAATTTTTTTTAATTGTAAAACGTAAATAAAATGTAATCCTTTGTTATGTTTTGCTGCGTTGATCTTCATTTCTCAATTCTTTTTTAAATAAACGTTCACTACTTACTCAAAATCAGCCAAACGATGCTTTTGCTAAAAAAACTATTTAATCTGTAATAATATTAACTAAATATAATATTTCTATTTTCATTCGATTTGATTCTCTAATCACAACATCAATATCACTACACCCAATAATTCAAGTATCATACTACTAGCGACATCTATTGATGAATTTGTCAAGTCGTAAATGACATTTAAAAAATAAAAAAGTTTTAATTTTAATTTTGAAATTTATTTTTTAATAACAAAAAATAAATACCTTAAGACTATTGATTTAAATTATTATTTTTTAACGACACATTAATAATTTTAAAATTGTACGAATACTAATTGCTACCAGTGGCGACATCTATTGATGAATTTGACAAGTGGCAAAAACATTTAAAAGTTTAAAAAAGTTTTAATTTTAATTATGAATTTTATTTTTTAACAATAAAAAATAATTACCTTAAGATTAGTGATTTAAATTAGTATTTTTTAACTACAAATTAATAGTTTTAAGATTGTAAGAATATAATTTGCTACTACTAGCGACATCTGTTGACGAATTTGTAAAGTTACAAATAACGCTAAATTTAAATTAAAAAATTTTTTTTCTATAGCAAACGTTAAAATGTGCTTTGATCAACTAAAATTAGTCGATAAAATAGAATTTTAACAGCAAGGATAGATAAAGTAATACAACCCCAATATCAACCAAGAAGTTATAGCAACCCCACTACTCACATAGCAACCGCACACTACTCAAATATTTTTGATAAATTTTGTAAATGATAATTTAATTTGTAATTGGTTTTTCTTTAACATTTGCTATAGAAAAAAATAGCATATTATACAGGACGATAAAGGTTCTTTAACTACCTCGTGAAAGTTAATTCACTCGTGGCTAACGCCACTCGTGAATTAACACTCTTCCACTCAGTAGTTAAATTATCCTTTTATCGTCTTGTATAATAAATAACTATTTATCCACAATTTAAAATTTTATTTTTGAACTATTAAAAGCAATTACCGTAAATTTATTGATGTAAAATTATTGTTATAATTTTTTTTCATCCAAACACATAATTAAAAGCACTAATCGATTTCATTTTATTTATTTTAATATTGAAATTCTTACCCAAAATAATTATATAGTTTCAACTTTAGGGCTTATTTTTTAAATTCTTGAGTACAAATGCACTAAATTAAAACTGTAAAAGCTTCAAGCTTGGAAATGTGAAAATTTAAATGTTGTTCTGTTTACCTAGACTGTGTCTATTTATCTTATGTAAACGTCTAGTTTCAAAGCGCTTTTTCTTATCATAACTTTTTCTACAAAATTTTGCTTACTCAATAGAAAATTGTTTATTTTCTTTCAAAAAATGGCAGAAAATAATCCTAGACACGTAGATAAGTAAAATTTCTCAGGGGTTTATCAACATCAAAGTCCAAACATAGATTTTGTAATTTATACACAACTCGATTTTGATTGTTTATTTAAATTTTAGGTAAATATTATTTATCTTTAGAGCCAATTTAGTATCTCGTTAAATCAACTGATGAGTGATGATGATCAATTACTATTGATAAGGTCGTTTCGGTTCAAAATAGATTAGATGTGACGTATAAATGGAAGATCGATATTAAAACAGACGTAACAATTAACTTTGGGGGTTCGAATTTGTCAAATAGTAGCTTAATGAGCAATGAGGGGTGGATTTCCATAAATAGTCAATTCATGTTTAATTTAAGCTTACAAAGGGTATGAAAATAGCCGCTAATAGCATTGATGTTTGTAAGCACTTTCGCCACTTTCACACATTAATTTAGGCTTCAAACTCTTGTCAGTTCTTATTAGTAAACTCCATTTAGATTCCACCATGACTTTATTTGTCTATCTACAAGACCTACAAATGATCTCCAGGTGTAAGGTTCATCTTGTAACAACTTTCCAAGCTTCAGCACCTATTAGAAACAAGTAGTAAGCCCTAGAGGACGAAGTGCAAGAGGCTTCTAATGCTCCCGTCCTAGTAGACAACAATCAATTTTTAATCCAATTTATTACTTTTAAAATAAATATTTATGTAGGAGATTAAAATTTGGCTATAAATTTTCTCAAACTTAACTTTTATTTGTCTAGTTTATCACAATAAAAATGCAAAGGTCTTTAACCGTAAGAGCCGACGTTTAATAATAGTTATTGATTTGTTTGTTGGAATTTTTGACAAAAACAGATAAGCTTGAGGATTTTTAAAGTTTTTATAATAATAAAACGAAACGTTTCTCATCTTTATAACTGGATTTGCAAAATTTTTGATTAAGTAGCAAAAGTTTGTCCGATAAGAGGTTTATACGAGAAAAAAGTTTTTTTTTACAGATGACCGAGTTAAGGTTTTATAAGGAAAAGGGTTAGTTTAGTCAAGAGTTATTAAATTAATTAAAGATGAGTTTACACTCTTGCGTAATTTGCTTTGACTTTATATGCCTTCGTAAATTTGAAAACAAAACTTCTTCTATGCATTGAATAGGTTGTAATTAGTCTAGAGACTCTACTTGTATGTTTTGATCTAAAATGAGTCCTTTAAGACTTATTTTATACGTGATACGAGATAATTAGTTTATATTTCATCAAAGGTATAAGGGAGATATTTTCATCCTTTGGTTGGTAATATCTCATCAGTGGGTAGCTACAAGGTACAACCAGTACACTGATTATAGATTTAAACAGGGTGTTCTATTTAAATTAAGAAATTTGATACCATTTCCGGTTAAACCGGAAGTTCAAATATAAACTGTTTGGTATCGTGTAATAGCTAATTTTACGAGCTTTCAAATTAAAAATATATAAAAAATTCCTCAAAATTTTAATATTTTTTAAATTTCCGGTTTAACCGGAAGCATTTTGTTAACCGAAAATAGTGTCAAATAATAGATTTTTATAGATATCTATTTTCAAGTTTTCATTTCTATTACAAAAGAAATTCGAGATTTTTGAAGTTTTGACATTCAAAAAATCATTATTTCAAAACGGCTCTAGCGATTTTTATAAAAATTCATATTTCGATAGAGAATTACGTTGTCTGTAACATATCCAAAAAAAAAAAAATATGGTAGAGGAAATTTAGAGAAAATCCATTTCAAAATTTTGACCTACTTTGGCCCCTTAAAGTTAGGCAATTTTAAAACAATTTTGAAAATCGATTTCTTTAAGACGAAAGCTCTATATTTTGGCTGTAAAATGCCGTTTTGAAATTGTTATAATAATAATTACCGGCCAAGTTATAAGAGAAAAACTACAAAATGAGACAATCGTTCTATTAGCCGCTATTTTGAATAAAAAAATTTGAAATTTCTTTTTTCAATTGGGGTTTACATGTACTATCTTATAGCCAAGTAGAAATGAATTTGGCCCAAATTTGCAAATATGCACCCAAAATAACCACCTTATTTTTGTTCACCCTGTATAGATTTCTTATTTAAGCTATTTTTGCCGATGACATAATTTTAAGGTGTCATTTCCATTAAAATCGCTTCAGTAGTTTTTGCTCTAGGGGGGGGGCATACAGAAGGACATATTTTTTTTTTTTTTCTCGATTATAACAACTTTTTCTTGGATTGGAAAAAGTTAAACAATCCAAAGAAGCTTCAATTTCCTGCAAAAAATTTATATGAATGAAATAAAAAAACCATCATTACTTCATAGTTTATTTCTCTTTTAAAGAATTGCTAATATCAATGTTTTAAATGACAAAAGGACGGTGTACATGTATTTATGATAAATTAGTTACAAAAAATTCACTTAAAAAAAATTAAAAAATACAATGAAGGCACTTGAAAAATGACAATAATTACAAATAAATAAAATCTCTCTTTTTCACTATAATTTTATACATTAAAATTGGTCAGTTTTTACATTCGAGGGTAGCTAAGGCAAAAGGTTAAAAACCCTATAAAATAAAGTTATATTAGGAACTGCTATAAAGCTTATAATTATTAAAGCTAATTTTCAAAATATCATCCCTTTTTATTTAATTTTTTGAAAATGTCTTTTTTGAATGGTCCTTGAGTTTGTTAAAATTAATTTTTGACACCAGAATGTAAATAATTAAATGACTAGCAAAAACCTGCCTTTTTCTCTTTATATACAACAAAAAAAATGTACACAAATGTTCAAACTGAAGCATTTAAACACACACCAAACCTTAACAACTATATAATTTTCTTTTCTATATCACTGGGTAATGTTCTCTCACTAAAAATCAATTAGCAAGCTTTACATCAATATACAAAGACTGAAGCGTTTTATTTTGTACTCTAACTTTGGGCAAGATCTGGCAATGCACTATATTCATAAGAACAATTAACTTGTTTTTTTATTTTGGTAATAATTTGAGGCTTTATTTATATTTTCTTTCATACATTTACATTATTACCAAAAACTCACCTAACATCTCCACAGACTCCTTCAAATCTTGCAAAATGAAGAGTTTGGCTTAAGCGTTTATGTTAAGGCTTTCGTTGCAACATCATAGGTCGTATACTATTAAATTAGAAACGTTTGACTCTGAGCTCATTTAAAACAATTATCTTATAAAAAAAATTAATTTAAAAAAGTTTAGAGCTTTCTTAAAGAGGTTCAAAATTGTTCCAAGAAGCTTAAACCGTCTTCACCACAAGAGAAGACTTTTGAAATTCCTCTAAGAAGCTTCAGTTATATTAAAGACTTCTAAAGACTCAAAAAGCTGGGAAGAATTAAAATATGTCGGAATAAGCTTTATGTTTCTTATAAAGGCTTCAATTATTTCTAAGAAGCTTCAAGTTCTTTGAAAAGAGCTGAAAAAGATTTAAATACTTTTACAGTTTGAAAATACTTTAGAAGGACTTCAAAAGGTCTAAGGCCTTAGAAAAAGCTACAAAGGCTTAAATTGTTTTAATACACTAGGGAGGACTTAACTGTGTTGGAATACATTAAAGCTTCTTTAAAGGGACTTTAAGTCGGTTTAAAAAACTTCAAGTTCTTGTAAAGAAGTTAAAAATGCTTTAAAAAGATTTCAAAAGGCTCAAGTCTTTAGAAGAAGCTAGGAAGACTTTTAATTTTTTCTAATGATCTAGGAAGAGTTTAGAATACGCCTTAAGCTTCTTAAATGGACATTAAAGCTTTCTTAGAAGCTTCAAGTTCTTTTGAAAACGCATAAATTCTTAGAAGAACCTACGAAGGCTTAAAATGAGCAAGGAAGCTTTTATATGAGTTAGAATAATTCTTCAGCTTCTCAAAAGAACCTCAAGTCTCTTTAAGAAGCTAAAATGCTTTAGAAGGAGATCGGAAGGCCTTAAAAAATTTTTAACGAGCTAGGAAAAATCTATACGGGTTAACTGAAGCTTTAAGCTTTTCAAATAGAATCTTTCTAAGAAGCTAAAAAACGCTATCCAGGAATTTAAAAAGAGTCAAGGCCTTAGAAGAACTACGAAGGCTTAAAATGAGCTGCTTCAGCTTCTCAAGGGAACCTCAAGTCTCTTTAAGAAGCCAAAGCTTTAGAAGGTAAACCTTTAGGAAGAATTTACATGAGTTGGCAGAAGTTTTAAATTTCTAAAATAGACTTCAAGTTTTTCTAAGAAGCTAAAAACGCTTGACAGGGATTTGAAAAGAGTCAAGTCCTTAGAAGAAGCTACGAAGGATTAAAATGTGCTAGGAAGGTTTTATATAAGTTAGAATAATTCTTCAGCTTCTCAAAGGAATCTCAAGTCTCTTTAAGAAGCTACAGCTTTAGAGGAAGCTTGGGAAGGCTTGAACCTTTTTTTAACGGGCTACGATGGATTTACATAAGTTGGAAGAAATTTTATGCTTCTCAAAGAGACTTTAAATCTTTCTAAGAAGCTAAAAACGCTTGACAGGAATTTAAAAATAGTGAAGTCCTTAGAAGAACAACAAAGGCTTAAAATCAGCTAGGAAGATTTTATATGAGTTAGAATAATCCTTCAGCTTCTCAAACGAACCTCAAGTCTCTTTAAGAAGTTAAAAAAGCTTTAGAAGAAGTTTAGGAAGGCTCTAAATTTTTTTTAACGGGCTACGAAGGATTTTCATGAGTTGGCAGGATTTATATAAGTTGGCAGAAGTCTTAAGCTTCTTAAAGAGACTTCAAATCTTTCAAAGAAGCTAAAAATGTTAGACAGAGATTTAAACAGAGTGAAGCACTACGAAGTCCTTCAGCTTCTCAAAGGAACTTCAAGTCTCTTTAGGAAGCTAAAAAAAAGCTAAAGAAGAAGCTTAGGAAGGTTTTAAATTTTTTTAAGGAGTTAGGAAGGATTTATATGAGTTGGCAGAAGTCTTAAGCTTCTCAAAGAGACTTCAAATCTTTCTAAGAAGCTAAAAACACTTGACAGGGATTTGAAAAGAGTCAAGTCCTTAGAAGAAGCTAAGAAAGTTTTTTAACGAACTAAAAAGAATTTAAATGGGCTTTTAAGCTACTCAAAGGGACTTTAAATCGTTTGCAGAAGCTTCACTATACTTGAAATATTGTTAGGGAGTCTAAAACTATTTTCAATGCACTTGAAACGGTCCAAGTCTTTAGAAGAAGGTGGAAAAGATTTAAATTCTATTGATAAGTCGTAAGCATTTGTTTCAGATTTTTAAGAAGCTTGAAGCTTCTTCGAGCAAACAGGTTTTACAACTTTCTAAAAAGCTCTTAAAAAATTAATTTCTTCAGTTCTGTTTTGAATTAATAATTAATTATATAAAAATATTAAAAAATGGGAATGCTTAAAAAATTATCCAGGCACGTGAGCTTCATGATCTTTTTTATCGACTAATAAAAATACGTTCATATTATCTTTTCCTTTAACATAAATGGTACCTCTCGGTTCAAAATTATATTTATTTTCTAAAACCTTCAAACAATGTTCTCCCACTTGAATTCGACCATTAAGGCCTGTAGAATCCATACGAGAGGCGATATTCACAGCGTCGCCCCAAATATCATAATACAATTTGGTATTTCCAATAACAGCTGCCGTAACATCACCGAAATTATAACCGATTCTCAAAATTAAATTAAATTCCAACAAATCGCGATTAAAATTATCTATAACGTTTTGCATGGCGATAGCAAAATCCATAAGAGCGTACAAGTGGTCGTTAGTATCGTTTTGTTCTAATCTCATAGTCGAATTTAATCCGCTTGCGGCCATAAAAGTGCTACCGATGGTTTTAATCTTTTCGACACATCTAAACTCGGGTAAAGTCAACAGTTCGTCAAAATCGCCTATGAGTTCGTTTAAAACGCGCAAAAATTCTTTACCGCCCAAATAGCTTTCGTCGTACATTTCGTTAAAATTAACGATACTCGCAAATATGATTGCTACGTCTTTGAAATTTTCGGAATATTTGGCATTTTTTTTCAACTGATGAGCCACGTGTTCAGGCACAATGTTGTAAATTAACCAGTCGGCTTGATTTTTTAAATGTTGCACGTGAATTTTGTCCCGATTGGCCACGAAGTTGGCGTGGAAACTTAACCGATAACCAATTTCGAATTCTCGATTTAAAAGCCAAACTAAAACTAGTAACAATAAGACGTCTAGCACAATTTCGGAATCGTACAAATAAACTACATTTACCGAACTTATAACATTAAGCGTATAATTTGTTTCGTTACCTAAATTAGTTTGTAAATTAATATTTTTATCGATCCAACAAGGATTTAAAATTAAACAGACGAACGTAACGCCAAAAAGAGTGGCTAAAAAATTTTTCATCCAACAATTGAGTTGCATGAAATTACAAAAGTGTATAAGACCAATAAATAATAAATAACTATACAAAAAATCTAAATTTTTCGAAATGTAAAATACTCTCGAACAAACGAAATTGCACAAAACGCCGATAACCGGCAAACTAACTAAAATACCGCCAAAAGTATTCCAACGATACCAACGGGAACAAAACGAAAATATACTTTCGGATATATTAATAACTTTTTTAAAACATAAAGCTATGGCGCAAATTTGTACAATAAATAAAACAACAAACATAACCGTCCACAATATCGTTACTTTATACAACAAAAACAAACAAAAGGAAATTATAAAAAATATAACAGCCGACACGAACACATCGAAATAAGTGTTAAACCTCGAGCTAGCCAACGTGGCTATAGTCTCCCTTTCTGGTATCGAGTGCACATTTTGGCGATATTCCTGTTCCATCTTTTTATTTTCAAAAAATAAAGTCAACTTCGACAACGGCGGTTTTATAAAATAAGAACGTTCCGATTCTGAATTCTTTTGAACACATTTTATTAATTGAAGATCAGATTGTTTACGTAAATTATTTATACCTTTACCAATTTTTTCAAACAATGGATCCGACGGACGCCTTATGTTTACATAAGCAGGTGAAATTATAGATGTTTGACTAGATGTGAAGTAATCTGATACGCGTTGTTGTGATGTATCGGATGGCATTAGTTGCGCTTCGATCTATAGAAACAAAAAAATATTTTAATTAATAACACAATGTAACTATCTTAAGAAATATTAACACGATCGTGCAAGAAATAAGGATAATTAACTTGAAAACCTTTGATGTCGTTATGGGGACAAACCATTGAAATGGGAGCAACCAATACGACTTCCAAGTAGAAATTTATACAATCATAGCAGCAAATCAAGAGAAAGTAAGGAGGAACTACCAGTCGCTCCGACCAAGTGATGTCCCATTGATTCTGAAACACCCTGTATATAAATCGAAAGCTGAGCATCAAGAGAAATACGTCACTAAACAACTCAATTTAGTACTGTGGAACCGAGATGGAATATTCAAAACAAAATCTCTAATCAATGAAAGACCCCTTTTTTGAAACACCCTGTATATAAATCAAAAGTTGAACAGTGGCTTGATAAAAAGAGTGAATGCTAGCAGCAAGAAAAATACGTAACCAAACAACTCAATTTAGTACTGTGGAACAGAGATGGAATATTCAAAACAGAATCTCTGACCAAGTGTTGGGAGACCCATTCTTTTTGAAACACCCTGTATATGAATAAAAGGAAAGTTGAGCAGTGGCTTGATTAACAGAGTAAATGCTAGCATCAAGAAAAATACGTCACTAAACAACTCAATGTAGTGCTGTTAACCCGATATGGAATATTCAAAACAGTTAGTATCTCTGACCAAGTAGTGGTGACTCATTATTTTTGAAAAACCCTGTATATAAATCAAAAGTTGAGCAGAAACTTCATAAATGGAGTGAATGCTAGCATCAAGAAAAATACGACACTAAACAATCCAATTTAGTACTGTGGAACCGAAATGAAATATTCGAAACAGAATCTCTGACAAAGTGGTGACCCATTCTTTTTGAAACACCCTGTATATAAAACAAAAGTTGAGCAGTGGCTTGATTAATAGAGTGAATGCTAGCATCTAGAAAAATACGTCACTAAACAACTCAATGTAGTGCTGTTAACCCGAGATGGAATATTCAAAACAGTATCTCTGACCAAGTAGTGGTGACTCATTATTTTTGAAAAACCCTGTATATAAATCAAAAGTTGAGCAGAAACTTGATAAATGGAGTGAATGCTAGCATCAAGAAAAATACGTCACTAAACAATCCAATTTAGTACTGTGGAACCGAAATGGAATATTCAAAACAGAATCTCTGACAAAGTGGTGACCCATTCTTTTTGAAACACCCTGTATATAAAACGAAAGTTGAGCAGTGGCTTGATTAATAGAGTGAATGCTAGCATCAAGAAAAATACGTCACTAAACAACTCAATGTAGTGCTGTTAACCCGAGATGGAATATTCAAAACAGTATCTCTGACCAAGTAGTGGTTACTCATTATTTTTGAAAAACCCTGTATATAAATCAAAAGTTGAGCAAAAACTTGATAAATGGAGTGAATGCTAGCATCAAGAAAAATACGTCACTAAACAATTCAATTTAGTACTGTGGAACCGAAATGGAATATTCAAAACAGAATCTCTGACAAAGTGGTGACCCATTCTTTTTGAAACACCCTGTATATAAAACGAAAGTTGAGCAGTGGTTTGATTAATAGAGTGAATGCTAGCATCAAGAAAAATACGTCACTAAACAACTCAATGTAGTGCTGTTAACCCGAGATGGAATATTCAAAACAGTATCCCTGACCAAGTAGTGGTTACTCATTATTTTTGAAAAACCCTGTATATAAATCAAAAGTTGAGCAAAAACTTGATAAATGGAGTGAATGCTAGCATCAAGAAAAATACGTCACTAAACAATTCAATTTAGTACTGTGGAACCGAAATGGAATATTCAAAACAGAATCTCTGACAAAGTGGTGACCCATTCTTTTTGAAACACCCTGTATATAAAACGAAAGTTGAGCAGTGGCTTGATTAATAGAGTGAATGCTAGCATCAAGAAAAATACGTCACTAAACAACTCAATGTAGTGCTGTTAACCCGAGATGGAATATTCAAAACAGTATCTCTGACCAAGTAGTGGTTACTCATTATTTTTGAAAAACCCTGTATATAAATCAAAAGTTGAGCAAAAACTTGATAAATGGAGTGAATGCTAGCATCAAGAAAAATACGTCACTAAACAATTCAATTTAGTACTGTGGAACCGAAATGGAATATTCAAAACAGAATCTCTGACAAAGTGGTGACCCATTCTTTTTGAAACACCCTGTATATAAAACGAAAGTTGAGCAGTGGCTTGATTAATAGAGTGAATGCTAGCATCAAGAAAAATACGTCACTAAACAACTCAATGTAGTGCTGTTAACCCGAGATGGAATATTCAAAACAGTATCCCTGACCAAGTAGTGGTTACTCATTATTTTTGAAAAACCCTGTATATAAATCAAAAGTTGAGCAAAAACTTGATAAATGGAGTGAATGCTAGCATCAAGAAAAATACGTCACTAAACAATTCAATTTAGTACTGTGGAACCGAAATGGAATATTCAAAACAGAATCTCTGACAAAGTGGTGACCCATTCTTTTTGAAACACCCTGTATATAAAACGAAAGTTGAGCAGTGGTTTGATTAATAGAGTGAATGCTAGCATCAAGAAAAATACGTCACTAAACAACTCAATGTAGTGCTGTTAACCCGAGATGGAATATTCAAAACAGTATCCCTGACCAAGTAGTGGTTACTCATTATTTTTGAAAAACCCTGTATATAAATCAAAAGTTGAGCAAAAACTTGATAAATGGAGTGAATGCTAGCATCAAGAAAAATACGTCACTAAACAATTCAATTTAGTACTGTGGAACCGAAATGGAATATTCAAAACAGAATCTCTGACAAAGTGGTGACCCATTCTTTTTGAAACACCCTGTATATAAAACGAAAGTTGAGCAGTGGCTTGATTAATAGAGTGAATGCTAGCATCAAGAAAAATACGTCACTAAACAACTCAATGTAGTGCTGTTAACCCGAGATGGAATATTCAAAACAGTATCTCTGACCAAGTAGTGGTTACTCATTATTTTTGAAAAACCCTGTATATAAATCAAAAGTTGAGCAGTGGCTTGATTAATGGAGTGAATGCTAGCATCAAGAAAAATACGTCACTAAACAATTCAATTTAGTACTGTGGAACCGAAATGGAATATTCAAAACAGAATCTCTGACAAAGTGGTGACCCATTCTTTTTGAAACACCCTGTATTTAAACGAAAGTTGAGCAGTGGCTTGATTAATAGAGTGAACGCTAGCATCAAGAAAAATACGTCACTAAACAATTCAATTTAGTACTGTGGAACCGACATGGAATATTCAAAACAGAATCTCTGACCAAGTAGTGGTGACTCATTATTTTTGAAAAACCCTGTATATAAATCAAAAGTTGAGCAGAAACTTGATAAATGGAGTGAATGCTAGCATCAAGAAAAATACGTCACTAAACAATCCAATTTAGTACTGTGGAACCGAAATGGAATATTCAAAACAGAATCTCTGACAAAGTGGTGACCCATTCTTTTTGAAACACCCTGTATATAAAACGAAAGTTGAGCAGTGGCTTGATTAATAGAGTGAATGCTAGCATCAAGAAAAATACGTCACTAAACAACTCAATGTAGTGCTGTTAACCCGAGATGGAATATTCAAAACAGTATCTCTGACCAAGTAGTGGTTACTCATTATTTTTGAAAAACCCTGTATATAAATCAAAAGTTGAGCAAAAACTTGATAAATGGAGTGAATGCTAGCATCAAGAAAAATACGTCACTAAACAATTCAATTTAGTACTGTGGAACCGAAATGGAATATTCAAAACAGAATCTCTGACAAAGTGGTGACCCATTCTTTTTGAAACACCCTGTATATAAAACGAAAGTTGAGCAGTGGTTTGATTAATAGAGTGAATGCTAGCATCAAGAAAAATACGTCACTAAACAACTCAATGTAGTGCTGTTAACCCGAGATGGAATATTCAAAACAGTATCCCTGACCAAGTAGTGGTTACTCATTATTTTTGAAAAACCCTGTATATAAATCAAAAGTTGAGCAAAAACTTGATAAATGGAGTGAATGCTAGCATCAAGAAAAATACGTCACTAAACAATTCAATTTAGTACTGTGGAACCGAAATGGAATATTCAAAACAGAATCTCTGACAAAGTGGTGACCCATTCTTTTTGAAACACCCTGTATATAAAACGAAAGTTGAGCAGTGGCTTGATTAATAGAGTGAATGCTAGCATCAAGAAAAATACGTCACTAAACAACTCAATGTAGTGCTGTTAACCCGAGATGGAATATTCAAAACAGTATCTCTGACCAAGTAGTGGTTACTCATTATTTTTGAAAAACCCTGTATATAAATCAAAAGTTGAGCAAAAACTTGATAAATGGAGTGAATGCTAGCATCAAGAAAAATACGTCACTAAACAATTCAATTTAGTACTGTGGAACCGAAATGGAATATTCAAAACAGAATCTCTGACAAAGTGGTGACCCATTCTTTTTGAAACACCCTGTATATAAAACGAAAGTTGAGCAGTGGCTTGATTAATAGAGTGAATGCTAGCATCAAGAAAAATACGTCACTAAACAACTCAATGTAGTGCTGTTAACCCGAGATGGAATATTCAAAACAGTATCTCTGACCAAGTAGTGGTTACTCATTATTTTTGAAAAACCCTGTATATAAATCAAAAGTTGAGCAGTGGCTTGATTAATGGAGTGAATGCTAGCATCAAGAAAAATACGTCACTAAACAATTCAATTTAGTACTGTGGAACCGAAATGGAATATTCAAAACAGAATCTCTGACAAAGTGGTGACCCATTCTTTTTGAAACACCCTGTATATAAAACGAAAGTTGAGCAGTGGTTTGATTAATAGAGTGAATGCTAGCATCAAGAAAAATACGTCACTAAACAACTCAATTTAGTACTGTGGAACCGACATGGAATATTCAAAACAGAATCTCTGACCAAGTAGTGGTGACTCATTATTTTTGAAAAACCCTGTATATAAATCAAAAGTTGAGCAAAAACTTGATAAATGGAGTGAATGCTAGCATCAAGAAAAATACGTCACTAAACAATCCAATTTAGTACTGTGGAACCAAGATGAAAACCAAGATTCAAAACAGTATCTCTGACCAAGTGGTGACCTATTCTTTTTGAAACACCCTGTATATAAATAGAAAGTTGGGCAGTGGCTTGATAAATAGAGTGAACGCTAGCATCAAGAAAAATACGTCACTAAACAACTCAGTTTGGTACTGTGTAACCGAGATGGAATATTTCAAACAGAATCTTTGACCAAATGGTGACTCATTCTTTTTGAAACACTCTGTACATAAATCGCAAGTTGAGCAGTGGCTTGATTAATGGATTAAAGGCTAGCATCAAGAAAAACATGTCACTAAACAACTCAATTTAATACTGTGGAACCAAGATGGAATATTCAAAACAGTATCTCTGTTCAAGTGGTGACCCATTCTTTTTTAACACCCTGTATATAAATCTAAAGCTAAGCAGTGGCTTGATTAAAGGAGTGAATGTTAGAAGCAAAAAAAATACGTCATTAAACAACTCCATTTAGTACTTTAGTATCCCGAACGCGGGACGCGTCTAGTGCTAGCCACACTATCTTCATTATAAGACCGAGCTCTGTACTAACTTATTCTTTTTGCGAACGAAGCCCTTTAACTAATGATTGATATGATAATAAATACAACTGAGAAGTTAATTTAAACGAAGATCCTCTTAAGCGCGAACGTGGGTTGATCGAAAACCTTTGAAATGCTACCCTTATTTGATATTTATATGACAAGACAAACATTCAAATTATGGCTTGTACGAATTTTTCACAAAAGTATTTCAATAAAAAAAAGTAGGTAACATAAATAATAAATTCCTATTAAAAATTGTATTCAAACATCAGTGGCGTGCCATACATTTTATCCGAGACTCGAGAATTCTTCAAATTCAACGCATCCGACATACTTTCACGAGGAAAGTAATTAAAAAAATTTTAATTTTTAATTTTGGGGACACCTGGATGCAATCGATAAAAACAAAAGACGAATGTGATCCCTAGACTAAAAGCAACAGTTTGTTTTAAAAGTTGAAAGAAATTGAAAGAGAATAATATGGCGCCTCTTTTCTCGCCGCCTACTTATTGATCTAAAAAATTTTATTACACTCCAACTTTATACGGGTCTTGGGAAAAGCTTACACATTACCTGGTGAATTAATCCCCACTTTCTCTTTTTTCATTAACAAAACAATCAATGTCCGACTTTTAACGCATATTTCAGTTTACTCAATTTTGCAATTAGTGTCTAGTATTTTATTTTTGATTGTCTTCAATTGGAGAAATAAAAATTTTAATGTTCGTTTTAAAGGGGATCATTTACCCCTAAATGGGATCACCTAAAGGTTTAGTAATTACTCCATTTATGACGATAATTTTCCAAGATCTGTTATGCCTATCGAAATCAGTAGGTAAATAGCTGAGAAGAAAAATAAGTCAGTGATTCAACTGGGAGGAGAATGCTTACATGAAACGATAGCTTGAGATTTATTTATAAAGTAAGCGTTCGACTTCAAAACTAAATTTTTTCCTCCGACCCATAGAAGAGACTATTTTGGACGCGTTCTTAAAAACAGAACGGAGCTTTTCGTGCCAATAGGGGTACACGCTATCAGCCTGCAGGCTAGGACGTCTAAACCATATAAATAATATTGTTACTGTTCCTTGAACATGTAAATTCCAGTTAAGGATGACGAATTAAAATAAGAGCATCAGAAGTGGGATAGTGCAAAGACAAGTGCTAAGAAGTTTAAAGAGACTTTACTAACCTGTTGTATGCTACTTCTTCTACTGTTGCTTTTAATTCCCGAATCTTTACGACTATTCACAGAATATTCAATACTGAGCTGATCATCGACAAGTATGGCGGACAAACGCGAAGTTGGCGTCTCTAACGATTTCTTTGGTCTATCTAAAGTTGTGGTAGCTACGGTAGCACATCTCGTCCTCTCGACTGGCATCATGTCAAAATTATTTGGCGAACGTCCTCTACGCGATCTATTGCTACCAACACGATTTAATATGCAATATTCGTTCGGCGATCTTCCATATTGCGATTTGTAACTCCCAGATCTAATAAAGTGAGAAAAATCGTTAGGATGGTAATCGTACTGTCCGACGTCGCTTCTAGACTGACTAATATAAGACTTGACATCGATGGTATCTTTTTGTTCTTCTATAGAAAGACTGTTAACCATCTCGCTTACTTCTTTCGGTTTGTTTTTATTTTTTAAACTAGTAGGACTCGCATTTTGTACGATTGTTGGAATCGGTTGATAGCCGCTTGCTACAAGAGTTGGTTCTTCGACTGTCAAACTCAAACAGTTGCGAGCTTCAACCGACGTACAATCCCCAACATCAGTCTTAACAGGTTCTGATTTGCGTAAAAAACTCGGAATTTTCCACGTGCGTATTTTGACGGAATAACGACCAGAGCTAGCCGTCGAAGTTGGCGTTTTGACAGCTTCGCTACCTTCGCCCGAATCTTTATCGTTTTCCATCTCTTGTTCGTCCAAAATGCTCGGTAAGCTGCTAGCTTTGATTTTACAAATGTCCGGCGATAACATGTTCGGATTGTGCGACGCTTTGATGTGCGAATTGTCGCACGATAGAACGCGCGGACGAGTTTGAGGCGAAGTAACCGGTGGAGTCGTCGGAGGCGAAATTATCAATTGTAACGAGTGACTTTGAGGTTCGACCAGTTGTTGTCGACGATCTATAGCTTTAAAACTTCCATTGTACGTTGGTATAATTTCACATTTACGTCCCAAAATGAAGTAAGTTTTTAATCCTAAAAAAAAGTTTAAATTAAGGTGAGTTTGGTTCGATCAGATCAAATTATAATAGGTCAGGTCAGATTATGTTAGGTCAAGTTATGTTATGTTACGTTATGTTATCTTATGTTATGTTAGTTGGATTAGGTTAGATCAGGTTATGTTATGTTATGTTACGTTATGTTAGGTTACGTTGTTAGGTTACGTTATGTTAGGTTACGTTATGTTAGGTTACGTTATGTTAGGTTACGTTACGTTGTTATGTTATGTTAAGTTACGTTCTGTTACGTTATATTATGTTAGTTGGGTTAGGTTAGATCAAATTATGTTATGTTAAGTTACGTTATTTTACATTATGTTGTCATGTTACGTTATTTTAGTTGGGTTAGGTTAGGTCAAATTATGTTATGTTATGTTACATTATGTTGTCATGTTATGTTATGTTAGTTGGGTTAGGTTAGGTCAAATTATGTTATGTTATGTTACGTTATGTTATGTTATGTTACGTTATGTTACATTATGTTGTCATGTTATGTTATGTTATGTTAGTTAGGTTAGGTTACTAACGTGGTACTTACCGAATACTGGTTGGCCTTCTTCGAGTAAGTATTGGTTTTGTAAAAAGCTGCAGGTTTTTTCCGAAATATGAACCATGCCGGGTTTGCCTGTGGATTCCATTCGATTGGCCAAAGTTACGTCGTTGCTCCAAACGTCGAACTTGAACCTTTTCGTGCCGACGATTCCGCAGAGTACGGTACCCGTGTGAACTCCGACTCTCATGTTGACGCCTTGATTTTGTTCTTCGTCGAATTTTTTGATTGCTTGTATCATACTCAAACCCATCTCGACGCAACATTTGGCGTGATCGGCTCTCGGTTGTGGACAACCGGAGATGCAATAATAACAGTCGCCTAAAGTGGAAATTTTTTCGCAGTGATTCTCTTTGCATAAAATATCAAATTTTTGAAATAACTTATTTAAAATATCAACCAATTCTTCAGCTGTCTTGGTGCTCGATATTTTTGTAAAACCAACAATATCGGCGAATAAAATACTGACGTTTTCGACGCGATTCATATTAAAAGGTCTAAATATTGACTGAATATCACTAGTTTCGTTTGAATTACGTGGTTCCATACCATTTTTGGCAAAACGTTCGTCTTCGTTTAACAACCATTGTGCAACTTTAGGCGGCATTAAAGAATGTAACATGGATTCTTTTAAATTTTTTTCGGCTTTTAATTGTTGTCCGACAAGTAAACTTTGTCCAACTTTCATAAACGTGTTACGCATTCTTACATTAGTCATAACGAGTATATGTAAACCAATCAAATGTATACAAACGTGCAATAAAACTCTTACAATTATTGTAAATGTATCGTAATTTTCGTCGTGTGTAAACCACGTTAATAATTCAAATAATATCGAATAAACGACTCCAATTGTTATGCACATGTAAAGCCTCAAAGGCATAACTGTGTAAATTAATAATACGATTTCTATGCATATCGAAAAGTGTCCTACAGGACTAATTTCTGAAATTATTTGATTCGTTTCGTTTTCATATCTTACAGGAATTAATACGAGAAATGCCAAACTTAATATACAAAGTGTTAGGGCAACGCTTATAACCACCACCAATTTATGTATGTTAAAAAAATTTTGATAAGTTAATAATATAACTGTTATTGTTAAAAATGCCACTATAGCCAATGTCGTGCATAATAATTGCCAATGTTCCGTCGAATTTGAAATTCCAGTTGAAAGAAAATAGAAAAACCACGATAGAGATACCAATAAGACGTACCATAAAGCGTATCTGCAATTATTAAAAAAATACTATATTAATTTAATTATTTAATATTTATGCGAGTCAATATTTTATTGGCCTATAAACTAGCTAATAAAATAGGAAAATTATTAATCGAGAGGTTTCAAAAATGTTCTTTTAGGTTTTGCTTTCGATCAAAACAATAACAAGAATTGTTTAATGAGGTTTAAAGGCATAAAATTGAAGAAATAGACAATAAATCTCTCTATGAGTTCACCATATCGGTTTCTGTCTTTAGTCTATGTTAAACCGCCCATCTCTATACACAAATGCATGGCAAATTTCGCTTGCGATTGGTAGATTCACAAGTGGCTCACTGCACACTCATAAATAAGCGAGTGGCTCGTCCACTCTTGAATCTACCCGGCAAACATTTGTCTAAACGGGTGGCTTGCTTACGACTACCATAACACGACGTTTCTATAGTTCAGTTTCACAAATGTAGACAGTTATGTCATTTATAGAATAAAGACGAGATTAGATCGAGATTTTTCGGTACAGCATTATGAACAATCGTTCGTACTCGGATCCACTTCTACTACTAAGCTTCTGTCAGCTTCTGTCAAATTATAGTAAAGTACGTTATTCTATTAAAGCGGCACGTATTTTCTGCATCTATCTCAATAGAAGCCGCGCTATAGCTAGCTAAATTTTGTGAACACATATTAGGATGAGTCACTATCAGGAATTGTGAGATTGAAGTATAGTCTGTACATGTCAAACATTTGTGAAGATGGGAGCATTATTTTTGTATCAGAATTTAAACAAACTGTATTGTGTTATTGGTAGACATATACCAAACATTCGTAAATAAGCGAGTGGCTCGTTCACTCTTGAATCTACCCGGCAAACATTTGTCTAAATGTGTGGCTCGCTTACAAGACAACTATCAACAACATGACGTGACTAGTCTCTACATGTCAAACATTTGTGAAGATGCAAGCATTATTTTAGTCCAGGTTTTAAACTTTTGCATTGTGTTATCGCTAGCCATATACCAAACACTCGTTAATAATCGAGTGGCTCGTTTACTCTTGAATCTACTCAGCAAACATTTGTCTAAACGTGTGGCTCGCTTACAACTATCAACAACATGACGTGACTAGTCTCTACATGTCAAACATTTGTGAAGATGCAAGCATTATTTTAGTCCAGGTTTTAAACTTTTGCATTGTGTTATCGCTAGCCATATACCAAACACTCGTAAATAAGCGAGTGGCTCGTTTACTCTTGAATCTACTCAGCAAACATTTGTCTAAACGTGTGGCTCGCTTACAACTATCAACAACATGACGTGACTACTCTCTACATGTCAAACATTTGTGAAGATGCAAGCATTATTTTAGTCCAGGTTTTAAACTTTTGCATTGTGTTATCGCTAGCCATATACCAAACACTCGTAAATAAGCGAGTGGCTCGTTTACTCTTGAATCTACTCAGCAAACATTTGTCTAAACGTGTGGCTCGCTTACAACTATCAACAACATGACGTGACTACTCTCTACATGTCAAACATTTGTGAAGATGCAAGCATTAGTTTAGTCCAGGTTTTAAACTTCTGCATTGTGTTATCGCTAAACATACACCAAACACTCGTAAATAAGCGAGTGGCTCGTCCACTCTTGAATCTATTACAATAAAACGTAAAACATTAATTTGATAATTTCTATTTATTTTTCAAACACGGTGTAAGATATAAAGGTGGCCCAACGAGAAATGCTCGTAAGTAGCGCAAAGTGGTTACTGTTTGTCCGCAAAGTGCAACTGCGGGGCGGGAGTGAGATAGACTATGCTACCCGTATTGATTGGTATATTAGCTTGAATCTTATAGAGAGCAAGTGTTTAGAGATTTACCTTTTATTTAGTATTAACTTTGGACAATGACTAGTAAATGTTTTGCCCTTAAAGGTTATGCGAGTAACAAAAATAAAGTGAGTTTATTTATTTTAAATAAAAACAATTTACAAAGTTGCAGTAATTCCGCTCATTTAGCTCTATGCATCAACCAGGTATCGTAGTGCATCTCACTCACATATAGCGACGGCTTGTTGTTCAACCTTCTTTATAATACACCGTGTTTCAAGGCAATCGCTATTTCTCCTAATTTTTTAGATTTTCAATTAAATTTCTGGCGTTATAAAGCAGCCAAAAATTAATTTTGTTTACTCATTTCGATGCAGAATTTATTACACTAAAACTCTTATTCAAAGATTTTTTTTTTTAAATAAATAGAAAAGCATGAAATTGCCCAAGAATGATTTTACATGTTAAATCCCTATAACAGCTCTATGTCCCTATGCTCTCAGTATCTGTTACTGCTCAGGCTAGCTTAGGTATCTCTGCCTATCGGCTTCCTATTTGTCCGTCTTTGTCGATTAGGATAATTCTAAAAGGTCTGGTTTAAATGTTGAGTGTCTCTGATTTTATTTTTTACGTGCGTCGGCCTGCATCAACCTCAGTATTTAAGTATCGGTGTTAAATGATTGCAATAAAACCTCATTAAACTATTTATTTTAAACATTATTAATTGATAGCGTTAGTAAAAAACACTTTAATCTCTTAAAATTCTTATCATTTTCGTCTTGGTCGTACTAAATGACCGTAACAAGTAGAAAAACATCCTGTATTAGTGTACCGGAGAGCAATAAGTGTTTACTTTTGAGAATCACTGTTTGATTCTTTTCCTGCCGTTTATTACCGACAATTAATAATAAATATTAAAATAAAACAGTTAATGCGCGAGATATCTAATTATGGAGCATCGTAATTAACTCTGTTATTAGGATAATGTGCAAATTAATAATAATTTAACTTTTCATAAAAGGAATAATTAAGTTTTAAAAAAAGTTAATTTCGAAAGAGGAAATTACAATGACAAGCAAACACCGCCATTTTTCAAACAAAAATTGTTTTTTTTTTGTTTACTAAAAAAATAGAGAGCGAAGCGGCAAATTTAAATAAGCAGTAAATGATTTAATTTTCAAATTAAAAGATGGTACAAAATGACAATTTGCAAAGCAATTATTTTGCTATTTTTAACTAAATTACAGAAAATTAATTTAACCTTGACATTATGTACTGAAAACTTAAAATGATTACAAAATTTTTACTTATTAATTGAAAATCATCCGATCTAACACCACCTTTTTTTCATCGACTTAATTGTAGGTGGTCTGTTAAATTTATTTGTCAATTACAACCTAATTAATTATAAGTGATTACAATTCTTTTGTTTTAAAAAAATCATACCTAAATTTGAGCCTGCTATGCGGCGAGACAGACTTCTTGAATTGTTCTTCGAGCACTTCCGAATCGAAAGTGGGATACCACCAAGATTTGCTCGCTGCCCTTTCGAACGGTATAGGCAAACACTTTCCCCAACAACCAGATTCTTGTGATACTTGCGATAGATAAGTTTGTACGTGCGGAGCCAAGGATAGTTGTATATTTTCTTCTTCGGTAATTAAATCGGAAGCTTGTTCCGATTTAGAAAAACTCACCGACGACGTACGTTTTTCGTTCATTTTATTTTATTTATAAAACGTACTTAGAATTGGCCAACACGAGAGGATGATTTGCTAAGTATACATTGTCTGTATTCTTATCACTTTATTAAATAAAGCTGTAAAATTAAATTAAGATAAGAAATTGTACTTAAAAATTTTTTTTATTTTCCTCACCTCTTTCGACGTACGTCTTTAGATGAAATTTATTAGTTATGAGGAACAGCATGTTTTGTGTAAATTAAACATTAGGGCATGTCAACAGAAGTTGTTGTATTTGCGCACCGCACTGGTTTAATTTAGGACATAAGTTCATAATTATTTATTTTTTTATCTAATTTAATTACAAACTAAGGCCTTTTTTCAATTTTTTTTATTAATTTACAACACAACTTTGACGAACACATTTACACATTGGCGGGCGCACTAAAGTGAACCGATTTGCAGTGTTTTTGATTGACAAATGACAGTGCCTTCCAGTTACTCCCCCACACACACTCACAAGTTTTTTTAAACATGCGCTACTGTAAAATCGCGAAAACGTTACATTCGTGAACTTAAAAGTGAGCACAATTTTTAAAAGTGTAAAGTTAAAAATAGTAAAAAAAAACAAACAAAAAACAGTTAATCAAAGCCAATCTGACTTATAATAATAATTTTTGTTTAATACAAAACAATTGAACTAACTTGAATCATTTGTTTAATTTTCGAATGAAACAAAATACTTGTCAAAACAGCAGCTTCTTTTACTTATAAAATAACAATTAATTAACAACTTCAAATTAGTTTTGTTAATTAACAAAAACGAAAATTTAAAACAGAACTGATAAAATGTAAAGACTGTACATTTTACATTTTGATAACAAAATGGCGGTAAAAAACAATGTTTTTTGAATGTTTACATTTAGAAACAAAAGAATGATTAAAACGGCTTCTTGAAAAAGTTTAAAGATCGATTTGATTGATTTTCTCAGAATTAAAACAAATATTTCACCTACATACCACAATAAAACGAAACAAAAACACTTCAATTGTTTATTTATTTAAAATAAATGAAAAAAGAAAATGGCGATTTTTTTTTAATTTGTATATTTACGAGCGAAACTTGGATTTTCTTTAAATTTAGGTAATTTTTAACATTGTATTTTAGATTAAAGAGGAAAAAACGTAAAAACATGACTATTTTAACCACAAACATGACCTATTTTGACCTAAAATAAATTGATTTAACCTGATTCGACCTCAATATTTAAGCTGCATTTTAGTTTAATTGGCTAGTACCAGTTCAAATTTAATAACCACTACCTTATAATTATAATTTAAGCGAGCAGTGGCGTTCTCAATTAATATTTTATTTATATTATCGTATTGTTGCATTTAAATTGTTTTTCATATACAGGGTGGGCCAATTAAAAGTTTTCTTCGCTATAATTTTGAAACTCGAAAATACCAAACTTGCATGTTATTTTATAATTATTTAAATTTAAACTCGTCTAATAAGATAGTACATCTCAGCCTTAATTGAATGAATATTTTTTCAAATTTTTAAATTCAAAATGGCGGCCAATATAACGATCGTTTAATTCGTGGGACGTTTCCTTATAACTTAACGGGTAATTATTATTACGATAATTTAAAAATGCTGTTTTATAGCCAAAATATAAGGCTTAATCATATTGTTGCATTTAAATTGTTTCTCATATACAGGGTGGGTCAATTAAAAGTTTTCTTGCGATTATTTTGAAACTCGAAAATACCTAACTCGCATGTTATTTTATAATTGTTTAAATTTAAACTCGTCTAATAAGATAGTACATCTTATCATCTTAGCCTCAATTAAATGAATTCAAATTTTTAAATTCAAAATGGCGGTCAGTAAAACGAATGTTTAATTTGTTAGACGTTTTCCTTATAACTTAACGGGTAATAATTATTACGATAATTTAAAAATGTGATTTTATAGCCAAAATATAAGGCTTTAGTCCCAAACTAACCAATTTTTTTAATTGTTGCAATATTGTCTAGCTATAACGGACCAAAGTTGCTTAAAATTTGGAAATTGATTTTCTCAAAATCGGCCGAGGCTGTCTCTTTCAATTTTGAATATGTTATAGATATCGCAGTTCTGAATCGAACGATGCCTGTTTTATATACTTTTACGCATCAGGACCGGAGTTATGATTTTTTGAAAGTCATCAAAATTTCAAAAATATGTAATTTCTTTTGTAATTAAAATGAGAATTTTAAAGTTGGCACATATACTAATCCAGAGAATATCTATTATTTGACATTATTTTTAATTAACAAATGCTTCCGGTTAAACCGGAAATTAAAAAAATTCACAAGTTTACAGGAATACACTCTATAATTTTAAATAGTTTGAAAACTCGTAATATTAGCTGTTAGCTGATACACTTCATACTTTGACTTCCGATTTAACCGGAAATGAGACCAACTTTTTTAATCTAAATAAAACACCGTGTATGTTTTGAATATTTTGAATGTTCAGAATATTAGCTGTCAGATGATACCAAACACTTTATATTTTTACTTCCGGTTTAACTCAATTTTCTCAAAATCAGCGGAGGCTGTCTCTTTCAATTTTAAATATGTTATAGACAAGACAGTTCTCAATCGAACGATGCCTGTTTTATTTACTTCTACGGTGCAGGACCGGAGTTATGATTTTTCGAAAGTCAAAATTTCAAAAATCTTAAAATAAAAATTTTAAAGTTGACACATGATTATACTAATCCTGGGAATATCTATTATTTGACACTATTTTTGGTTAAAAAATGCTTCCGGTTAAACCGGAAATAAAAAAAAATCCAAGTTTACAGGAATACATTGTATATTTTTGAATAGTTTAAAAACTCGTGATATTAGCTGATCGTTGTTACTAAACACTTCATAATTTGACTTCCTATTTAACCGGAAATGGAACCAACCTTTTTATTTTAAATAAAACAGCTTGTATTTTTTGAATATTTTGAATGTTCGGAATATTAGCTGATACAAAACACTTTATATTTTTACTTCCGGTTTAACAGAAAGTGGCACCGATGCTGCACTTTAGAAAGCGTTGATCTAGAATCAAACACTATAATGCTACGTAAACCAAATCTAGCATGGCATAACTAAATTGTAATTTTCTCTAGATATGTCTTAAGAGTTAAAGATTTATTGATTGAATCTTATTTTTGAATATCAGAAAGTATAGCCTCCTTGCCTCCTATTCGAAATTAAGTTTATTGAACTGTTTTTGATACTTAGTCGTGCTTCATTGGAACTTAAATATTTTATTTGTACTGATTTACTGAATAAATAATCCACAAATCCACCTCCTAAACGTCTCCGATATTGGTTATTATTTTTTTATTTCAACCGCTATGGAATACTTTTATAAATTTCTTCATAAGAACGTAAAAGCTGTAGGGCATGTTTTGCTACACAAAATGTCCCAAAAGCGTTAAACAAACATTGTATTTGAACAAAATTTTGGTATTACTTAATGATGTAGGCCATTTTATGATTTGACACAAATTTTTCTTTTTTTAATTTTGGGGAACCCCATAAATAGTTTTTTAATTAATTTGTTTATCGAGTCACGGTAATCAAACAAATGTAATTAATTATTCATTTACTCAACAATATATTCACGAAATTAATGTTTTTATCGACTAATCTGTTAACAAGAGCGTACACCGAAGTCTCTTATCTGAATTACCTACCCAATTAAATTAAATGCTCTTAGTGCAAATATTTACCGACGATCTCGAAATAGCAAATATGTGTATTAAAAATTGTTACACAACAGTAACAAAATGTTTATTTTTTATTTAAAAAAGTGGTTTAATGTTTAATAATAAATTATTGTACAATTAAAATAAATTTAGGAATTTCCACTTTAAAATTTTGTTGGATACATTATAAAATTTTATTTAAATTGAATCTTTTTCAAGTTTTGTTTACACCATAAGTACTAAATTTACACATTTTTTGTAAATCGATTTGGTTAAAATAAACAATTTGTACCTATAAATAAAAAACATTTAAAAAAGCTTCTTTTGTACGTGCGCTAGCACGGAATTTAATCTCAAGTTGAACCCTGATGAGCTCTTGATTTATCAAGGGTTCTATACAATCAAGTGGAGGATGGTCGCTTTCGCAAAGTACACCATGGGGATTATCTAAACCTGAAAAGGGCCATTAGATGTTTATTTAAAAAATTGCGCACATTTTCATTTTTCATACACTTGATCTTGAAGGATGTGAGGATTAATCCGCGATAACATGTGTCGTTTGTGAAATATCCTGAAAAAAACGGAAACCTTGCATTTTCTCATTTCTTTCATATCTTGTTTAGTACTTAAGCGAATGTAATAAAATTTGGCACATTTGCATAAGTCTATATGGGCTATCCATTGAATGTTTCAAAAATTTTCTAGACCTAATAAATGTTTACGTATTTAAGGATAAATTTGGGCACTGTTATTCGAGGAGCTGCTTTTCAGAACGAAAAGTCTCTGTCACGTGCTCTTTCACTGTATAATCTTGTGAAAAAAGCTGTTTCATAAATTACCAGTTTATGTTCAGGAGCCTCACCTATGTGTATAGACTAAAGAAGAGAGGATTTTGTGGAACTCCTCTTGAGGGAATCACTAATTCCAATCCAGACCTGCAACCGGCTATTTCTAGATTTTTCCGATATTATATGAGCAATTATTTAAATACTTAATTATTTTTATTAGACATGGTGACTCGACATCAAAACCGAGATACTGAAGCAAAGAGAAGAAAGAAGAAACCGCAATGCTTGATGTAGGTAAATAGTATGGAATGCCTTCAGTGGCGTAAATAACAGGCCCGCCCTTCCTAGAGGGGGCTAAGTCCCACACTACCATCGTCGCTACACATTCGAGACGGGAGCACTATCTGATCTCGTACACGAAAATAAAATCTTACCTAACCTAACCTGAACGAGACTGGCCTAACCAAACTTAACTTTTTTTACCAAGGCATGAGAAAATCCTTAAGCACGAAGACGTCCAATCCAAACCAGCAGTCCGCACTGGTGACTATGTGAGATTTTTACTCACTAAAAACTCCTCAATAGTCCATAGGAGACCGTCGGACAGTACCTGAGACCGCTAGAGCAGTATATCAGGTAGATGAGGATCAGGCAGATTAAAAAAGTGGTTTAAGAACTCGGAAACCATCGCGTTTAACTGTCACTGTCGCAGTCTCCGTTGTTGCCGCTACGGGTACCCCGACCACATATATAACATCTCCTCCGGTCTTATGACTTGGTGGGGCCCTACTGCGGATTCTTCATGTTTCAATGATTTCCATTTTCACGATACCATATCGGTTTTTGGCCTATTGGTTTACTTGTTAAGCAGCATATTTTCCGTAATACTATCTTCGATCAACGCCCGTCCAAGAAGATTAAAGACCGTTTCACTACTTATCGCGTTATCGCTCGTCTGAAACACTGGAAAAATGTATATTCTAGTGTGTCTTTCTCGCAGTAGTATACGCATTCGTCATCGAGAACCTTTTGGATATTATTTGTGTCCTGTAAGGAGTTACGTTAGGTAGTAGTTTACTTTCTCGCGATTTCTTCAAACCCAGACCTTTACGTCTTTGATAATTTTAGCCGTTCAAGAGGAGGTTTCAGACTATTGGGTGAGCCATTCACTTTTCACTTAGTAGCACCTTTCTCGCTTTCGTTCCGGGTGTCCCGCCGTGTACACTTTTTCTTTCTTTGTTACTTCCTTATCGCCGCAACTGTATCACTATACTAGCTGTTCTGTTAGGACTGTTGGCAGAAGCAACCGTAAATGCGGTGAATTTAGAAGTTTATCACACCCATCACTATTGGGGCTGCATAAAGTATAATCGAGTTATATACGGACGCCTATAGATTCTCCTCTCTCTGAACCGGAGACAGGGCTGGAACAAAATTTAGTACCGGGAAATCTGATAGATCAGGTTTATATTTTTGATTTTTTCAAATTATCTCAATTTTTGCAATTATTTCTTTCATTTTCACATTACGGGTCACCGGGAAATTACAGGGGGGCTACCAAGGCAGTCCAGCCCTGACCGGAGACCGTATCCGTTGGTCATCGGCACTGACAAGGTGATTACAGGTTACAACTCTGTCGGCTTTGGCAGTAGTTTCTGTAATACGTCTGGTGAAACTACAATTTCGTCCAAGTGATACTTCTACATATTTAACTGCTTCTTTCGATGTTATGGTTGCTCCTAGTACCTACCTCAATTACTATATTTTGGGGGGAGGAGCTTATTTCCCGACCTTTATCATCATCTTAACCTTTTCTGGTTCCACACTCATACCTCTTGAGCGTAACCACTCTGTTTTACTTTCCATTCTTCTGTAAGCTGTCGTTTGGAGTTCCTCGATATTCTTGGCGGTGATTAGAACATCGGCGCACGGCTCATCCCACGGTTTTTTCATTGTATGGGAGAGGCAGGCGTAACCTAAGCTAACCAGACCTAACTTGACATAACCTGACTTAATATGACCTAACATAACAGTGCAGAAGAGGAAACAAAATAACTAACACGACTACAAAATGAGTAAAAAATAAAAATTCAAATCAGAGTTTCTAACATGCACCAAATGTTTCAATGAACAAGACAGACCACTACCTACATAAATTCTACGACTGCGACGAACTACGAGAATAATTGACAACACCACAGTACGTAAAAGGACTTGAAGACTTTAGTAAGGTATCCCTCAAGGAAGGTGAACACAAAAGCCAGCTCCTCATCGCTAGCCTTGAGGAGTAGCTCATCGACTATATCCAACAGAACAGTTAACTTTTTAACAAAATAACTGGCCTCTGAGAGTCAATTTTTGGCAATGGTTTTCAACTTGAATTGAAAATATACGGTTAATAACTCATATACCTACCTAAATTTCATTAATAAAATGTTTTATATGGGTCACTAATGTGTAATGTAATAAACAAGTTAGAGTTAAGAGCATACAATTATTTGGCAATTATTGATTGAAAATTAAATTACTTTTGTAATTATATTGTAATTAGGTAGGTAGAGGTACGTTCTAAATATAAGTTAAAAGCTAATTACATTATTGGAATGCCAAGAAACAAAATAAAGTAAAAAAACGAGGAATCCCAATCATGGATTTGTACGAACGTAAAAATTGAAAAACAATAATCAAACATATCATTTATTAATCATTTAACATTAATTAATTATTATTAAAACTACCTATATGCTCTCAAAATAATGCATTAATAATTACATTTTGATTAAACCTTAAAAATTACCTACACTCTCACTAAAAAATTGTACAAAGTTTACAAAAAGTTTTCATCTTTACAACAATAATTCTAAAAACCATCATTTTATAAATGCCAACAAAATTAAGACGTATCACAAATAAATCCAAAATATAGGCACAATATTTAAATGTCGTTTACTTTGGGCGTACTCTTGCCCCAAAGCCAATTTAGTAAAACTTTCGAAGGACTCTGTACATCGCGTGCTGAAAAAAAAATTTATTAATATTTTTAATTCGAAAATTGTTCAAACTTACATAAGGTGTAATTTGCATCTTGTACAAGCCTAGCGGCCGCTTCGGCGGGCAACAATGAGGCAACGTCGCGATGTTGTTGCATAAGGGACAATTGCTGCCACCGCCTTTGTTGTTGTTCGTCCATAAACGTCTTATCTCTCCCATATCCAACAGATTTCAATTCAGATAGCCTAAAAGTTAAAAAGGAGTTAAATCAAGGAATAAGTTGCAATATATGTAAAAGGAGATTCGAGACCAAGAGGATGTCAAGACCAGGGGCGGATCTACATATGGACTAACATGGCTTAAGCCCTGAGCCCCAAGTGTCAAAGGGCCAACAAAAATTAAATTATTATAAAGCAAAAGTGAATTTTAAACCTACATTAAAGATTCTTAATCTAACAAAAAATGGGGCCCCATTGAACTTCAATAGCCCTGTCCCTGGGCCTCGAAAATCCTAGATACGCCCCTGGTCAAGACGGTCACATGGGATTATAAGGTTTGTTAAATGCGCACAGGTAGTGTTGGGAGTGTGAGCTTAGGAAGTACAGGAGCAGTAAAGCTGTAAAAGGTAATTGAGTGTGCAAAAGATGTTCACGCTCGGTTGCATAAAGGCGAATTATATTTTAATCCGAGAATTAAAATAATAATCCTTGATATGGCAATTGTAATGTCAAAGTTTGACGTTTGTAAAGTAAAATTAAAATTTGAGGTTAAGTTATTTTTGTGTTGAATTTTGAATACAGTTTGTCAGACACATTTTTATTTATTTATTTCTAAAATAATTTAAGTTGAGAAGCGGTAGGGACAAGTTCGCGCAGATTTAGCCACGCCCCTTTAATAATTTAAATACGTTGACTACTGCGTTGGTGGGGATAAATACCAATTTAGGTATCTGCGCATTCCCACCGCTCGTCAGCATAAAAAAATTATTGCAATATTTATTAATTTATTGTGTAACGTTGCCATATCTAACGAACGGTTGCATAAACGAAAATTAAATTTTAATCCGAGAATTAGATCTGCAATCCTTTGATATGGCAACGTTTGACGTTGCAAATAGTTTGACGTTTGTAAATAAATATTAAAATTTGAGGTCAAGTGCTTTTTGCGCTGAATTGTTAATACAATTTGTCAAACTTTGACATTTTTATTTATTTATTAATTTTTTTATTGTGTAACGTTGCCATATCAAAGAATTATTAATATAATTCTCTGATTAAAATATAATTTTCGCTTATGCAATTTAGGGTACGGATTATAAATCTAATTTTCGGCTTACAATATAATTCGCCTTTTTACACCCGAGCGTAAGTGTAGTATTAGGAGTGTAGAGGATGTTTTGATCACGTAGAGAAGGAGTTTTCAGAAGGTTAAGGTTGAAAAAGACTTAAAGAATGTAACAACTCACTTATTGGCAAGAGGATCTCCTTCGCGTCCAACTTCCATCGCTTCTTTAGCTCGTTCAAAAGTCGTTTCGTTTCCGCCTTCGATCGCGGCCGAAGCACCGGCGCCGCTAGACGATACGTCCAAAACAGCCACGCCACTCTCGTCGTGTTCCGAAGAAGGCAACTTTCTTCTAATTTCTTCTTTTTCGCGCAAAGCGTTAGAAAGTTTAAGTTGCAAAGTGTCTCTTTCTTCCAAAAGTTGTATCAACTCGACGGTCAACTCCTCGCACTTTACGTCACGTTGATGCAACATGTATAAAGCCAAATCTAATTCGGCGTTACTCAAAGCCTCTGCATTCTCACTTTCGGTTTTTACAGCAACTTGAGTCGCTTCGTTTTCGGGTCTTTCCTTACGGATGTCAATTTCGGCAATTAAAGAGTCGTAATCGTTGCTTCTTTCTAAAAGCTCGTGTTTGAGATCTTCAATCTTCATAACTTGATCTTCTATTATTAATCGCAACTCGTTCACTTGCTTATTTTCTTCTTCTTGTAAGGTGTTTTGTTCGTAAAATTTGCGTTGGGCTTCCTCACACTCTTGTACTTTTAAATCGAAATGGTGTCTGAGCTCGTTGACGATTTCATCTTTTTGGTTGAGCGTTTGAGTTAATTCGGCGCATTTAGAAATTTCGTTTTGTAACTGAAGTCGCAAATTTTCCAAATCTGCACTGTTGGCTGTTAGGAGTTCTTCGTAATGGTTTTCAATTTCTGCTTGTCGACGTTTCGTTGCGTCCAACTCTTGTATTTTTTCCAAAAAGGCGGCTTCGTTCTCTTGTGCCGTGGCCCCAAGATTTTGATTATATTCGCGCTCTTTCTCATTCAACAAATGTTCGTACTGGCCAATTTGAGAGCGCAATTGTTGCATTTCAAATTCGTTTGTATCGTTACGTTCTTGAAGACTACGATTACGGATTTCCAAATTATCGTTCGAATTTTCAATATCTTGCAACTTTAGCTCCAAGTCGAAAATTTCACCCTTGTATTTTTTAATTTCCGAATCCTTATTTTGGTCGGTTACTTCCAACCTTCGATTAAAATAATCAATTTGACTTTGTTTATTTTGAAGTTCCGCGTTTAATGTGTCGATCGTTTGACTCGAATTTTCAATAGCTTGCAACTTTAGCTCCAAGTCGAAAATTTCACCCTTGTATTTTTTAATTTCCGAATCCTTATTTTGGTCGGTTACTTCCAACCTTCGATTAAAATAATCAATTTGACTTTGTTTATTTTGAAGTTCCGCGTTTAATGTGTCGATCGTTTGACTCGAATTTTCAATAGCTTGCAACTTTAGCTCCAAGTCGAAAATTTCACCCTTGTATTTTTTAATTTCCGAATCCTTATTTTGGTCGGTTACTTCTAACCTTAGATTAAAATAATCAATTTGACTTTGTTTATTTTGAAGTTCCGCGTTTAATGTGTCGATGGTTTGACTCGAATTTTCAATTTGAGCTCGAGCATCGGTTAACGTTTGTTGTAAATCCAACAAACGTTGTTCGAGCGAAACGCGTTCCTCTTGACTCTCCTCCAAGTCCTTACAAGTTAAACTTAATTTTTCAAAGCTACTTTGTTTCTCATCCAACTCGCTTTGCAAAGCCCGAACGTTCTCCTGCAAGTTTGTTACAATTCCAACTTTTTCTTCAACTTGAGCGGTTAAAGTAGCAATTTTGTCATTTGCTTCCACGACTTTTGAGCTCAATTCGTCATTTTTACTTTGGTTTTCTTGTACGACGTTAGTTAACTCGTTAATGTAATGTTCGCGCGAAGAAATTTGTTGTTGAAGCGCCGCAATTTTATCGACTTCGTTACGAATTTCGGCATCGACGTTTTTCCTCAATTCGTTATTTTCGTTAACCAATCCGTTACATTTGGATTCTAAATCGGTCAATTCTTTCCTCAATTGTCCTTCCAATTGCGTAAATTCACTTTCGCGCACGTCCAAGTGTAACTTCCAACTTTCCGCAATGTCCGCTCCACGTTGATCGACTCGTCGATTCCATTCGACCTCGAGCTCTTGCATCGATGCTACCAAAGTGTTTCTTTCTATAACGACCTCTTCGAGTTGTTTGGTAACGGTTGCAACTTCAGAACTTTGGGATTCCACTTTTTTATTCAAGTCCTCATTTTGAGCTTCTAATGCGACAACTTTTTGTTGTAACTCACCGATGGAAGTGAATAAATTTTGATTTTCTTCAACCTTCTCTTGTAAAACTCTTTCCAAATCAGACTTTTCCTTCTCTAACCGACTTACGTTCGCTTGGTATTCTTTTAAATCGTCCATTAATGCTTTCAAATCGGAATTTTCCTTCTCTAACCAACTCACACGTTCCCGATGCTCTTGTAATTCGTCTTGTAAAACCTTCAAGTCAGAATTTTCTTTTTCCAAGTCCACAACTTTAGAAAATACTCTTGAAGAATCCTGCACTTCTTGGGCTAAATTTTCGTTATCAATTTGTAAACTTTGCATCTGTTGCGTTAAACTTTGAGCAGACAATTCAAACTGCTGCTTTTCCGTTTCCAATTTTAATTGCAGCTCGTTATAATTTTGCCGTAAACTCTCGAGCTCAATTTCCAAACTCTTCTTCTCTTCGGTCTTGAAAATTAAATCTTGTTGAAGCAACACCTTTTCGTTTAATACGGTCGTATATTCGGCTTCCGTTTTCATATTTTCTAAAATTGGTTCTACTGACTTGGCTCTTTCGGCTTTAACTCTTAAATTTCTTTGCTCTTCGAGCATCGCTTGTAATTCTTCATTATCTAAAGTAAGCTCTTTAATTGTATCTAGTAACTCTTGTAACTTTTTATCGTCTTCGCCTAAGTTGGCTTTTGGCACATTGGGGTCTCGTTTCGGACTATCGAATCCTTCTTTTCCCCATTCGAATTGTTCCAACTTCGACGTTAGCTCGTTATTTTGGCGTTTAAACGACATAATTTCAACTTCTTGTTTTTCTTTCAGTTCGTTAAATCTATCATTGGTCGTTTGTAAAGTTTCGACTTTTTTCAACAAGTTGACCTTATCCATCTTTTCCTTCTCTAATTCGCTCAAATTTTCTTTAATTTTCTTTTCCAATTGAACAATCTGCGACTTTAATTCTTCGACTATGGTATCGTTTAAATCACCAAAACCGTCCGATTTTTTCAAATCTGAATTTAATCTCTCGTTTAAAGTCTTGAACTCTTTCAATTTTTTAATTAATTTTCCCGATTTAATTTGTCCCTGTTTAATTTCTTCTAAGTGTCTTTCGCGTTCGAGCTGTAAAACGCGCACTTTTTCGTCCAACTCTTCGACTTGCGTTTTGAGAGTTCGATTAATTGACATGGCGTCCATTTTTTGTCTATGATCTTCCTCTAATTTGAGTTCGTCCATGCTGCAACCCCAACCGTCGTCATTGTCGTCAAAAATGTCCAAATTTGATGTGGTCGAAGCTGAAGCTTGAGCCTGTAAGAAGAAACAAAAATTATGAAGAAGATACTCCCACCAGCTTTATTAGCGAGCTGAGGGGGCGTGACCAGCGCTGTCATAGATTTTGAAGTACACTACGAGTTAACAGTATTTCAGTCGCTAAATTTGACAAGTAACTGTCACTAAAACTGAATATAGGTTAATATTAAGACAGTGAATTTGAAAAGTTTGCAAATTAACTAAAGTTGCTTAATAATTAATTACATAGGTAAACAAAGCTATATAAAGAAAAATATTAAAATAAGTAATGAACAAATTATTTAGTGACCAATAAAAGTATGTGTAGTCAGCGGACAACTTACTGTCATTTTGAAAGGTTTTATCACAACCTAAAATAGTTGTAAATATGTATACACTCGAATTTTTAAAAGACTACCGACACGTGACTTTTAAAATATTGAATAACTAATTAATTTAATTATAAATTTTCTAAATAAATATTTAATAATAATTAGCAATAAATGTATTAACTAAATTAACTAATTAAACTCACGAAATAAGTCGTTTTCATCTTTATTTATACATATAAAGGTGGTCACGTGTCGGTAGTCTTTAAAAAATTTGACTATATGTATAACTTTTAACTATGCCTGTACCTAACCTGAATTTTCGATTATGATTGGACATTGGACGAATCTTTTCCCGCAAAATAATATTATTTTAGTTGACACATTTTCCGTAACGCAAAATTGGTTAGTGGAGCTGTAAATGGTGGTTAGGACTTGCCCAACCAAAGTAAATACCAACGAAAAGATACTCTTGGAATTGGATAAGGGACAAGAAACGACACGGAGATGAAAAAGTTGATCATCGCCTAAAGCACATATCCGCTGGATATGTCAGTGCATGGGTTTGCCAGGTCAATGGCTTTCTAAATATAACGATTTCCGGTCAATTTCTCCAATAGAAATGGTGCTTATACTCCCACTTATAAGGAAAGATCATGACAGCCAATGTAAATTCGACGAAATGAATGAGTCATCCATAGAGATTTTTGCCTCGTGTCGTTTCTTATTCGTTAGGGTATGTTTCCCTTGGTTCTACTTGCTTTCCATCTCCAGTTCAGAAATTACTTTAAATTCACTTACCTCATCAGGATGACAAAGGTATGCAGATTTGCGCTTCACAACAGCCTCGACGCTAGTTTTGGCACCATCGGCACTTTCAAACTCGACATCACGTAATTTTTTCCCCTCTTCAAGCGACAACTCCGTATCTTCGGGTAAAACAACTTGCGATTCCACTTGCAACGACTTCTTCTTCTTCTTCTTCTTATCGTCTTCGTAACAAAGATACTCTGGTTTAAAAAGAACCGGTTCTTCTTCGACCGGATAAAGCCTAACGCTCTCTTCGCGCGGTTTACACTGTTCAAATTCCAAACGGTGCAACTCTTGGGCGTCGGTTTGACTTAAGCTCGTGTCTTGAGGCGCAACCACTTGCGCTTCGACCGAATCTGGTTGGTAACACAAATACGCCGACGTGGCAGTTACAATTTCTTCTTGATGCGAAACGTTCGTAAGAGCAAACTCGACGTCTTTTAGTTCTTGTCGTTCGTCTCCTGTTAATACTGCCGCGTCAGGCGAACAAATTTCCTCTTCTAAAGTTTGCGTATTTTGACGTTCGTAAACAAGTCTCGTGATTTCGTTTGTTAAACTTTGACACTGCAACAAAACGTCGTCCTTCTCTTGTTCAATATTATACAACATAAATTCGAGCGTTTTGATTTTTTTCAATAATTCTTCTTTACCGTCGTCGCGTTGTGGTCTCTTTGCTGGACTAGCTTCAACTACTGAAGTTTCGACACGTTGAGGTTGTTGTTGTTGGATGAAATCGAACGGATCGTCGTTAGATGACGTGGGCCAAACGAAAGTTGAAATATTTTGACTATCGGTCACATCAGCAACGCTTGGGGCTTCATCAATTTCTTTCTCTTTATTTTTAAGCTCATTTTGATAATTTAATATTTCGACATTTTTCTCAGATAGTAAGTCTTGGTATTTTGTAAGCTCATCTTTGGAAGCAGCTTGCAACTGTTCGATTACGCACAAATTTGTCTTGTTTTGTTTATCTACGTTATCGTATTCGCTCATTAGGGCATCAAAATCGGTTTGTTGCTGTTCAATCTTTTGTTTATATTCGTCTATTTGTTGTTGCATCGATTGTTGAGTTTCCCATTGACGTTTGAGCTCGTCTTGTAACTGTTCGCACTGATTTGATAAATTTCTACGTTGATCGTCGAGTCGTTCCAACTCACCCTGCAATTCGCTTTCTAACGTTTCGACTTCTTCTTTTTTCTTTTCGTGCGTGGCCCTTAAAACTTCGTGCTGATCGTTTAGATGATCCAAGCTATCTTTCAACTCTAAATTTTCTTTACAATAATTACTTAACTTTTCCTTCAAAGCGCTAACGTCCAGACTGTGATATTCGGCAACTTGCATTTCCAAACGATTATTTTCTTCTATTAACAAACGATTATTTTCCAATAAGTGTTCATTTTCGTACTTGGTCTCGTTGAGACACTTTTGTATTTTTTCGTCGTGAGCTTTGAGCGAAGCCAAACGTTTCTCGAGCATATCTTCAGTTTGCGACACCTCTTCAAAACTATTTGACTTCTCGCGCAACTGTTCGTCCAAATCAAAAGTTTTTTGTTCCAACAACAACCTTCCTTCTTCCATCAATGACAAACCTTCTTCGAGTTTGGTGATTCGTTCGCGATACTTTCCGATTTCGTTATCTTGACTTTCGACCACCATCTCCAGCTCTTGAATTTTGGCACCCATGGCGTTCGAGTGTACCTCTGCGTTGTAATTGCAAGAATCTAATTGTTGTTGTAAATTTTCAATCACGTAATTTTTTTCGCTAATTTCCACGTTTAAATTGTTACTTTCGTACGATTGGTACATTTCGCGCGCTCTCGCGTAATCGCCCAATTGTAACTCGTAATTATTTATGGAATTGCGCAACGAATCGTTTTCCGATTTTAAATTGTCGTTTTTGTTGTTGCACTCGTTCAAGTTGTGTTCTAGCGGAGCAAATGCCTTTTCTAACTCTTGGAGTTGTTCCGTTAACGATCGGAATTTACTTTTGAGTTCTGTAAGTTCTCTTTCTTTTGTTTCTACAATTTCTTCCAAGTGAGATTTTTCTTTTGATTCAGTTTCCCACTTTTCGCTATTGGTTTTGTATTTTTCCTCCAATTCTTGATACGCGACAGTCTTGCGCTTGAGGTTTGCGGCGATTTTCTTCATTTTTTCCAATTGTTCTTTATTTTTCGTTTCTAAATCTTGTATTTGGGTAGAGCTGCAAAAAATGATATTAGGTTAACACAAAAATAAATTGAGAGACTTGTGAAAAGTTCCACACATTCACACTTAAGAAGTTCCTAAATGGAGCTATTGATTAAATATACACACCCCTCCCGCTGTATGTTCCAATAGTTACGATTTTTTGGAAAAATGTGGCCATTTTGTCCTCCTATAACAATTCATATAGGCCTATTCTATCTCTACAGTCATATTCAACCCATTACAAGGGCGTCTACTCTGATACCTGGTACATAATATCTCTCTTTAGCACCAAATTAAATATGGAAGCTCCATAGAACATAAAAACCATTATTAAAATTCACGATTTGGTTCCTTTGGCCACTGCGGTAAAAATCAATATCCGTTTTTCCCACATAGCGCTTCACAAGATACGTTAAGTCCTCTGAGATCATCTGAGCAATCGTAAAAAATACTTCAGAAGTGGGATTAAACAAATTAACTCTCCAAATAATTTCTAACAGAACTCATAGTACTTGATTCAACACCATTGGGTGATAGTTATGTAAAAGATACAGCGTGGGACTATTAATAAACAACGGATGTGGCCATACGCAGTGGCGGCGCTACCTATTCTGGCGCTCCCTGCAAATTCAAATATTTGGCGTTTCCAAAATATTTAAAAATATACAGGATGTTCCTAAAAATTTTTGATATTTCTGTTATTTCCGGTTTAACCGGAAGCTTTTGGTACCCGAAAATAGTGTCAAATAATAGATATTCATGGGATTTATACATACATTCATTTTCAAGTTTATATTTTTATTACAAAAGAAATTAGAGATTTTTTAAGTTTTGACATTCAAAAAATCATTACTCCAAAACGGCTCGAGTGATTTTGATAAAAATTTATATTTCGATAGAGAATTACGTTGTCTATAACGTATCCAAAAAAGAAAAAATAGGGCAGAGGAAATTTTGAGAAAATCAGTATCAAAATTTTGACCTACTTGGGCCCCTTAAAGGTAGGCAATTTTAAAACTATTTTGAAAATCCACTTGTTTAAGACGAAAGTCCTATATTTTGGCTGTACAATGCCATTTTGAAATTTTTATAATAATAATTATCGGCCAAGTTATAAGGGAAAAAACCGAAAAAACACAAAATGGGACAATCGTTCAATTGGCCGCCATTTTGAATTAAAAAATTAAAAATTTTTTTTTAGTTCAGGCACAGATGAACTATCTTATAGCCAAGTAGAAATAAAATCAATATCCGTTTTCAGAAGGTACGTTAAGCCCTCTGAGATCATCTGAGCAATCGTAAAAAATACATCAGAAGTGGGATTAAACGAAATACCTCTCCGAATAATTTCTAACAGGGCTCATAGTACTTGATGGATCACCTATGAGTGATAGTTAAGTAAGGCACACAGCATGGGACTATTAATAATAGAAATAAAACGAAGCACTGAAGTCAAAACATGAAGGCCTTCACTCTAACGTCGATTCTGAAGTATGTGAGAAGGATCAGACTTACGTGGCGACGCTATAGCCTCTACACCACAGCCATCACCGTGGCCCAATTTACAAAAACTTTAAAAGTATCTACTCAACTACTTAAATCTAAATCAGAAATACTTACGGATTTTTAATATTCTGCAAAGAGTCGGCATTTTGTTCAATCTTTGTATGCAAGGCCAAATATTTATCCTTCAACTCGCTACAAGTTTTATGGAAGTTTTCTTCCTTATACTTCAACTCGTCGCTTAAATTGGCAATAGTTTGTTCTTTATTTTGCTTCTCTTCAAACAACCGAGCAATTTCAACATCTTTAACTTGCAACTCATCTTCCATCTCGTCCATTTTCCCATTAAGCTCACTAAGTTGGATGTTTAAATTGGATATCGTCTTGGTGTTTTGTTCAAGTTCAGTTTCGTAGACCTCAATTTGTTTGATATTTTCGTTTAGTAAAACTTTCAACTCTTGTAACTGATTCGACATTAATTCTAACGTTTCGTCCTGTTCTTTAATACGTACGTTTTCTAATTGAGCTATCGTTTCTTGTAACTGACTTATGTAAGAATTCAAGTCTTTTATTTCGGCTTCACGAGTCGTCGCTTCAATGTTGAGTTGGAAAATTTTGTCGCTACTGGCAATGAGTTCTTCTTTGTTTTGTTCTAAAATTGTTTTGTAATCTTCGACCTCGGTGAGGTTGGAAATTAATTTTTCTTCTAAAGTTTGTATGCGGCTTCTAGCTTCAATTAATTCGGTTTCGAGGACGGAATCTTTTTCGTGGACTGATTCGGATTTTTCTTTAAGTTTTTTACTCAAAGCTTCGTTTTCGCTCAGAAGCCCTTCGTATTTGGCTTCGAGAGTAGTGAGTTGTACGTTTAAGTCTTGATGGGCTAATACTTCAAGTTTTAGTTCTTGTATTTCGACTCTTTGTATTTCAGTTAGTTGCTTGTATTCCTCAATATTGTCGAGTAAATCAGATTGGTTCGTAGGTGTTGTTTCGAGGGGTAAAACATGTTCGAATTTAACGTTTTCTTCAACTTCTTTTCCTAGTCGAATTTCATTTAAATTGGCTTGTAAGGTTTCATTTTCTTTTCGTAACTCTTCTAAAGCACTTTCCAACTCCTAAGGGATAAAAACGTTATAATTTGATGTAAAATTTAAAAAACAACGAATGTGGCCATACGATGAACTTGAAAACAGTTCCTCGTATGGCCACATCCGTTGTTTTTATTATTAAATTTATTTTTACGTTATTATAAATTACATACATGATATTAAAAAAAAAGTTTTTAAATAAATAAGAATAAATTTTTTTTAAATTGCTTTGATACTAATTTCATTTCTGTTTAAATTTGCCATAAACTGAAGTTAAGAATATACATTATTTTATATGTTCAGAAAGCTAATTTTACGAGCTTTCAAAATATTGAAAAATATACAGAGTGTTCCATTTAAATTAAGAAATTTTATCCCATTTCCGGTTAAACCGGAAGTCAAAATATAAAGTGTTTGGTATCGTGTAATAGCTAATTGTACGAGCTTTCAAAATATTTAAAAATATACAGGGTGTTCCTAAAAATTTTGATATTTTTGTAATTTCCGGTTTAACCAGAAGCGTTATGTTAACCGAAAATAGTGTCAAATAATAGATATTCATGAGATTGATATACATATCAATTTTTAAGTTTTCATTTCTATTACAAAATAAATTATGGATTTTAGAAGTTTTGACATTGAAAAAATCATTACTCCAATAAGGCTCGAGCGATTTTGATAAAAATTTATATTTCAATAGAGAATTACGTTTTCTATAACATATCCAAAAAAAAAAAAATATAGCAGAGGAATTTTTGAGAAAATAGATATCAAAATTTTTACTTACTTGGGCCCCTTAAAGGTAGGCATTTTAAAACAATTTTGAAAATCGACTTGTTTAGGACGAAAGTCCTATATTTGGGCTGTACAAATGCCGTTTTGAAATTTTTATAATAGTAATTATCGACCAATTTATAAGGGAAAAACCACAAAATGGGACAATCGTTCTATTGGCCGCCATTTCGAATTAAAAAATTTTAAATTATTTTTTGTCAGTTGGGGCTCAGATGTACTATCTTATAGCCAAGTAAAAATGAATTTGGCCCAAATTTGCAAATATGCGCCCAAAATAACTATCTTATTTTTTAACACCCTGTATAGATTTCTTATAAAAGCTTAGTTTGCCGATGAAATAATTTAAAAGTGGCTAAAACCAAATTTCATCAAAATCGCTTCATAGGTTTTCGCTCTGTGGGGGACATACAGACAGACATTTCAGTTCAAAAAATCAAAATTTATTTTTGCATTTTTGAAGTCAAAACGTCGAGAAATGCAAAAAAAATATTTAATATTTTTTTTCTCGATTACAACTTTTTCTTGGATTGGAAAAAGTTAAAATAAAGGTCTCACCTCGATTCGTTTTGTTTCTTGCTCAAACTTCCCTTCCAACTCTTCCTTTTCATTTTGTAACTGTTCGTAAGTTTCGCTTAAAATATCCCTGTTATTTTCGACTTCTTGAATTTTGGTCAAAAGGTGGCTATTGTCAGAAGCTAAAGCTTCCATTTTATCCATAACTTCCCTCCTTTCTTCGGTAAAAAGTTCGATTTTTCTCAACAAATCGGAAGTTTCTTCGGTTAACTGATTAACGCTTTCGTTCAACTCTTGATTCTCAGCTAAATTTTCTTGACTCGTCTTAATTATACTCTTTTGATACGCTTCCAACTCTAATTTTTCTTGTTGCGTTAATCCTTCGACTATTTCGATACTTTCCGCCGAAGAAACTTTTTCAGTGCTTAATTTTTCTAATTTGTCGATTAAGTCCATGTTTTCTTGCATGTAACTATCGAGCTTATTTATGAGCTCTTGTTTTTCTTTATTTAAACAATCGAGTTTTTCCAAAAGTGCGTCCTTTTCTGCTGTTATGTTGTCTTTTTCACGCTGTAATTCTAATTTTTCTGCTTCCAACCGATCGTTTTGTTCTTCCAGATGTATCGATGTAATTTCAGACTCAACTTGCGATTTAGTTGGTGGTAACGTTTCGCGTTGGTTTACTTCGGCTACTTCTGGAAATAAAATTTATTTTAGAAACTTAAAAAAAATTTAAAAAACGTGCTACCTTGTGCTCTGCATTATGCATAAAGAAAAATCTCATTAAAACTAATAGAATTCAAAATTTTAACAAACTTACGTTTCTCTAAATCCCTAATAAGATTATTTTTCTCTTCCAATGATTCGGTTAGCGATTGCAACTTCGATTCCAATTCTGTATAGAAAAATTAAATTCACAACAAATTCATGCATAAAAAAATTTTTTACCTTCAGAAGAAGCATCCAAACAACCTTTGAGTTTAACAATTTCCTCTTGTAAACTTTCGATTCGTTCGTTCAGCTTCGTATTTTCCTCTTGGAGCTTAATAAGTTCTTTAGCACCTTCGTTATTTTTTAATTCGTCCATCTTCTTGTTTAATTCCTTTACTCTTGCCTTATGCTGTGCCTTCATTTTAATGGCATTTTTATTACTTTCCTCAACTTGCTTTTTAAGTACAGTTATTTCTTCGCTTTCATTTGTAGCTCCAGCACGACTCGTTTCAACAGTTTGAAGTTTCAAATTAAGCTCTTCAATGGTTAAATTTAATTCACTTATTATAGCTTCGTATTTTAACTTTTCTTGATCTACACTTGCAGTTTCAACTGCTCCTTTTTGATTCCTTTTACCTTTCTTACCCTTCTGAGGCGTTGTTTTAGTTTGTTGTAAGTCCAAATTAAGCTTTTCGAGCTCTTTTATTCTCGTATTCAAAGTTTCTATTTCTCCACCTGATTCTTTTGATTTTTCTAAAAGCTCGTTCAAGTTACCAATTTCAACTTGTTGCATCTCGCAGGTTTTCTCCAATGCATAATTCGTTTCATTCAAACGTTCGATTTCCTCAACTTTTTCTTCGAGCTCATTCATCAAACGACGTTTTTTGGCGTTCATTTCTATTTCTAAGCTTACAAAATTTTCCTGCATTTTTCTCATTTGTTCTTTGGTATCGTCTAAAGCGTCCAAAGTAGTTTTTCCTTTTTTGCTTAAACTTTCAGTCATCAATGTAATTGCTTTAGTTCGGGCATCGATTACTGAATCTTTTTCTTTTACATTTTCTTGCAAGTCTATAACGTTAGCTTCGAGTTTATGTATTTTAACATTTAAATCGCCTAATTTTTTGTCTTTTGTTAAGAGTAAATTAAATAATTCTTCCGCACTCGAATTTATACTGTAAGTTTCAACTTTAGATTCGTTAAGCGACACATTTAAAGATTGATTTATATAGTGTTGAGAGTCATCGAACTGAGCTTTAAGTTGAGTAACTGTCTCTTCAATCCCTTTTTGAAATTTCTTACGTTCGGCTAATTTTAATCTAAAAGAAATCGATTATGAACCGAAAGAAAAGTAAATTTTAAAACTAACTTGTTTTCTTCCATTTGTTGTCTAAGTAATTGGATTTTTTCGTTACCACTAGTTTCGGAAGTACCTTCAAACTTATCTCCTTCGGACCCTTTTTTCTTAGCTCGTGCTTTCATTCGTGTAAGAGTATTAGCATATTCTTCTAACTTCTCTTGTGTAACTGTGGTTTGTTCAGTTTTACGTAACATTTCTTTAAGTTGTGCTATTAAAACTTGCTGTTGTTCAAATTGGTCTTTTAAATCGTTTAATTCTTGATTATTTGTAGGAGGACTTGTGTTGTCAGTCCCCCCTGGGTCAGGTTCTGAACCTCCCCACATTACGACTACCTATTAAACAAACATAAATTTAAAAGTTAAAATTAATAAAATAACATTTTTACCTTAATAAATTAAGATATAAATTTGGCATATGTAAAATCTGTCATCCACGTAAACTGTCACTTTTAACCAGTGTCAAAAATCAGTGTCACCAACACGTAATATAGTTAGTTACTAACTTTGAAGTTCACATAACCCCACTTATTCAAAAATGTCACATTTTATCTTATCATAGTTAATTAATTATACATAAGTATGTAATACGATAGTGAATTTTAATTCTACATTTTTTTATACTGGTATTTAATTTAAAAACAAAATGTCGCAAGTTCAAGAAATAAGTTCATCGCATGCGAAAGATGGTGTAATAGATCTAATAGCTGGCTCGTTAGGTTTGTTTATCTTTAAACCATATTAAACTTTATTTACAATACAATTTGGTTCTATAGGAGGGACTGCCTTGGTATATGTAGGTCAACCTTTAGACACTGTTAAAGTAAAAATGCAAACTTTTCCAACTTTATACAGAGGAATGGTGAATTGTTTTAACTCAACGTTAAAAAGCGATGGTGTTGCCAGAGGATTATATGCTGGAACTGTACCTGCTTTAGTTTCCAACGTAACTGAAAACGCAGTCCTTTTTTTATGTTATGGTTTTTGTCAAAAATTAATGCAGAACATAACGAATACGGACAAGATAGAAAATTTGAGTACTTTGAGTAACGCAAGTGCTGGCTTTATCGCTTCTTTTTTTTCGTCTATAGCAATTTGTCCCACCGAATTAGTTAAGTGTAAATTACAAGCTATGTACGAACAAAACAAACAGGCAGCCGCAGCAGGGAAAACAGTAAATCGCGTTGGACCTGCAAAATTAGTTTCTCAAATTTTTAAACATGAAGGAATTTTAGGTTTTTTCCGTGGTCTTTTTCCTACTTTAGTTAGAGAAATGCCCGGTTACTTTTTTTTCTTTGGCGGTTATGAAGGTACAAGAGAACTTCTTCGAAAGGAAAATCAAAGTAAAGATGAGATTGGTATGTTAAAGACTATGGCTGCTGGTGCTGTTGGCGGAATTGTATTTTGGACATCAACTTACCCTGTAGATGTAGCTAAATCGAGGATTCAAGTTAATAATTTAAATGGATCTTTAGTTAGCGTAGTTTTAGATATTTCAAGAAAGGAAGGTATGGGTAGATTGTATAGTGGCCTTACTCCAACTGTAGTTAGAACAATTCCTGCTACAGCTGCTCTGTTTGTCACTTACGAATATAGCAAAAAATTTATGCATTCCTATTTATAACGAATTGTATAGTCAATATTTTGAACGGTTTTTAATACCGTTTCCTTTTTAGATTAATTTCATTAAATAAGTCCCATTACAGTATTCAAGACGATGACAAGAAGATTAACTATACTAGAAATTGTGGTTGTGATATGCATTTATTCCCAATAATTGATACTTGTAATGAAAATCACTTTGTGCCTTATTGATGATAAAATTTTTGACTATTAATATTTTTTAGTAAATTTTATATTTTCGATTGTTATTGATGAAATATATAAGTATGTACGTTACAGACTTTTTAAATTTTTTACAGGCGTCAAATCTCCATAGTCGGTAGTTTGAAAACTGTTAACATTGAAATTAATATGGTACGGTGATATTCCTACTTCATATCCATGTAAACAGGTCGTTGAATATCACTTTAAAATTTTTATGAGTTCTTGTGGTATAAAGTTGATTTTAACATACATAGATAATGGAAATATGATCTTTGTAGCGTCTGATGAGCAATATCATATTAAAATTCCGCTTGTGCGTTTTATGGTTACAGATCAAGTATCAAACCCTACATTGTATTTTAACGTTTGAACACGTTTAGCTATGTAATGATCTGATCTAACAATTTTCTTCAGATTATTTCAAAAAGGAAACGCCCAGATTGGGTCGCCGAGTCGGTGGATCCCTCTTGTTTGGGCCGAGCGAGACTACTCTTACCAAATACTTAAGTCTCTGAGGATCGATTTTACAATCATGGTTTAAGCTGGCCGCAGGGCCCCAGCTAAACCAGGTATGAACATTTACAGCGCATGCGCTTATGCGGGTTCATACCCGGTTTAGCTGGGACCAGCTTGATAAAGATTCTGTTACTCAATAGCTTAAGCCATGATTGTGAAATCGATCCTTAATTTTCATACTAAAAGTCTCCACCCCTCCAAGGGTAGGAACTTCCAAAATTGGGTTTTAATTTCTAAAATTACACTTATTTTCATATTTAGTGCAATTATTTCGAAAACTAAGTGGTAAACGAAAAATTATAAAGAGTCAAAAATTGAAGAGGGGAAAATTATACAAAAAGAATCTTATTTTCGATTTTTCAAAAAAAATTTATAGTTTTTGAGAAAAATGTAATGAAAGTCACGCGCAACGCGTGAAAGTGACACTGGGTGCCCTATTTTACGTTATTGGAAATTACTCATTACCTATCAGATCTAGAAAACATAAAAAAATACGTGGTTGAAGAGAACATTTTCAGCTTTAAACTATGCACAATATTTTGATTTTCAGCCAGTTTATCATTGAGAAAAAAATTAATTAATAAAACATAGCCCAATTTCTCTAAAAATAATAATCAAGCAAAGTAATTGAGGAAAAAAGAAATCCTTACAGGATTACTATCTTCATGATGTATAAATGTGTATACTTGAAAAAGGGGCCCCGCAATTTTCCCCAAAACTGTCGATTTTTAGCCACAATTTGGGTGTAGGGATCTCACAATAAGATCGCAGCGCCCTCAAAATAAAACCGTGAACTATGTTCTCCACAATCGAGTGACACATGTAAGTTTGGATTTCTCTTAATCCATGATTTACATTGAGACACTGAACAAAAACTCATATCGAAGAACTTATTGCTTTTAAAAAAACTACACAAACATGCGCCAAACATCAAATGTTGTGCGAGAACATAGTACAAAAAAATCCGATAGACGTCGTGTCGCTTATCAATCACGATATCCCTATTGCCTATAACCATAACTCGCCAACAATTCCGAATCGGACCTATTTTGATATAACTTTTTTTGCTCAAAATGACATAAGAAACACATCACTGAAGTTTGGCCAAGCTTGGCAGATGTTCCTCCCGGAACACCCTGTACAGCGCGTCCCACTTAGCATGCTCACCATGGGGATCTCGTAAAATGTAAGAGATACGAAGTCGATTAAATGACACCAAATATAGCCTTGTTAATGGCCAACTCAATACTGCTTTTGTTTTTGGAAAAAAGTTATTGGTACTCTAGATATTTAGAAAAAACTGAAAAAGTTCATTTTCTTTAAATGTCTATAACTTTTTTATTAATCAAGATAATGTTAATTTTCAAAAAAAGGGATAATAGGCATTACTAAAACCAATAAATTTAATAAACAAAAGAATTTTTTTAATGTGCCGTTTTGGAGATATGATGCAAAGTTATATTTTTTAACTTTTTCCAATCCAAGAAAAAGTTGTTATAATCGAGACAAAAAATAATAATAATAATAAAAAAAATTTTTTTTGCATTTTTTCACGTTTTGAGTTACGCTGATTCCAAAAATGCAAAAAAAACATTTTTCGATTTTTTGAACCAAAATGTATGTGTGTGTGTGTACAGTAAAAATATTTTAAGTAGACGAGCGGTGACAATGCGCAGATACCTAAATTGGTATTTATATTTATCCCCACCAACGCAGTAGTCAACGTATTTAAATTATTAAAGGGGCGTGGCCAAACCTGCGCGAACTTACCTCAAGTTAAATTTTTCTTACTGTATGTGTGTATGTCTGTAACTCTGTTGAGCAAAAACGCCAAAAACTACTGAACCGATTTTGATGAATATGATTTTAGCCAATTATGATTTGGGCCAAATTCAATTTTACTTGGCTATAAGATAGTACATCTGAGCCCTCATTGAAGAAAAAAATTTCAAATTTATTTATTTAAAATGGCGACCCATAGGACGATTGTCCCATTTTGTGGTTTTTCCTTTATAACTTGGCCATTAATTATTATTATAAAAATTTCAAAATGGCATTGTACAGCCAAAATATAGGGCTTTCGTTCAAATCTAGTCGATTTTCAAAATTGTTTTAAAACTGCCTACCTTTAAGGGGTCAAAGTAGGTCAAAATTTTAAAATGGATTTTCTCAAAATTTCATCCGCCATATTTTTTTTTGATATGTTACAGACAACGTAATTCTCTATCGAAATATAAATTTTTATTAAAATCGCTCCAGCCGTTTTGGAGTAATGAGTTTTGGATTGTCAAAACTTCAAAAATCTCAAATTTTTTTTGTAATGAAAAGGGAAACTTGAAAATGGATATATATATCAATCCCATGAATATCTATTATTTGACACTATTTTCGCTTAACAAAACGCTTCAGGTTAAACCGGAAATTACAAAAATATTTAAATTTTTAGGAACGCCCTGTATATTTTTAAATATTTTGAAAGGTCGTAAAATTAGCTGTTACACGATACTAAACACTTTATATTTTTACTTCCGGTTTAACCGGAAATGGAATCAAAATTCTTAATTTAAATACAACACCCTGTATATTTTTTAATATGTTCAAAGCTCGTAAAATTAGCTTTCTGAAGATATAAAATAATGTATATTTTGAACTTCAATTTATGCCAAATTTTACAAATTGAATGAAATTTTTGAAACAGTTTTTACCTAAAAATTTTGCTTACATACAAGTCTCAGGTTCAATTCCGGACTGAAGCAATTTAAAAAAAAACTTTTTTGTTAATTACTTAATTTACTTTTAAGTTAATTTACATTAACATAAAAATAACTTTAATAATAAAATACCGGATGTGCATGGCCATACGAGGAACTTTTTCCTGTTGTATTTTTTTTGTGCATTTCTTTTTTTATTAAAATTTAATTTGAAAATTTTAAATTATAAACTTTTAAAGAAATGCACAAAAAAATACAACAGGAAAAAGTTCTTCGTATGGCCATGCACATCCGGTGTTTTAGTATTAAATTTATTTTTATGTTAATGTAAATTACAAGACAAAAAAATACAACAGGAAAAAGTGGCTCGTATGGCCATGCACATCCGATGTTTTTCTTAATATCTAGAGTGCTAATAATATTTTTCAAAAAACAATAGTAGGATCGAGTTAACTATGAAAGAGGCTATATTTGGTGTTATTTAACCGACTTCGTATCTCTTTACAGTTTACAAGATCACCATGGTGAGCATGCTAAGTGGGACACCCTGTATAGTTGATGTTTTGGGATCTAGAAAAATCAGAGCACTCAGTTCAAAATTTAATAATTTCCAATGAGGCTTTGTGCCTCTAATGGCCAATGGCCCAGTTGAAGATTCTGCATGGATGTTAAGCTGTTAGACAAAATAGAAGCTCGGAACTAGGAAATTCAGCGTATAAAGATAGCGATTTCCGATAATTGCTCCATTTTCGTCAAGTTCTATAAAATGTCCCAGTGACGCACTAACCTTTTGAAATTTTAAAAACAAAGATAAAATTGTTTAATTTTTACAATTTTCAAGGCTCAATAAAAAAAATGACTAAAGTAGGTAAAGTTCTGACTATTAAACACGATAACGAGCGTATTTTTAAGCGTTTACACTTTGATCTTTCAATAAAAATTATTTATAATTAAACCTCAGCAACAAAAGTATATAAAAAAGATTAATTTAACAATTTTAAAGGTCAGTTACCTTTATTTTTGTCGAAAGTGAAAATTTCAAAATTATGTAGGAGGTGATAAACCGCAAGCGCGGTACTTGCGTCCTTATCATCGATTGTTGCGCTCATCAAGGAGTTCCCTTTCAATATTTCTCGCAGCACAATTTACCTACTACAATAGTGCGCTCGTATCATCTCATTTTAAATTTAGAATCATTAACGAAAGATTGTGGCTTTTTTGATAACAAGTGAAGTTCTTAAACGATGACGTAATAGTTAAAAAATAAAATATATTTTTCGATAAACATATTGCAGTTTAAAAATTTTTTAAAAATGGCCTTTGCGAACAGTTCTATTTTAAAGGCCCCGACTGCTTTGGAACAACTTTTAGAAGAAATAAATTTTCAAAGGACTAAAGAAATGAGGCAGTTATTAAAAGATGGTGAGTCATCGATAATTTTTTTGTTTTTAAAGCGCATCTCTAATTAATTGTTAATTAGAATCTGGATTTGTGATGCTCCAAGGTACTACTTATTGGACAGATTTGTTTGTAAGACACTTTTTGTTTCAAAACGAATCTACCATCGATGGTGACGACTTATTATTTTTCGTTAGAAAAAAACACGTCAAAGGATCTCCCAGATATCTTCCAAAGTTTGAGGTAAGGCGCTTATTTTATTAATTGTAAAATTTTAAAAATAAAATTTTTTTAGACTGAAGTAGACGTCTTTCGTAAGGATAGCCGAAAATTGCCTATCGGTGATCCTGATATAGACTGGGAAGAAACTGTTTACCTCAATTTAATTATTCATCAATTCGAATATACGTTAACGTTGGCAATTTGTACGAGAACGAGTCCGAAACAATTGCAAGTGTTAAAGAGACATTCCCAAAAAGTTTACGCCTCACCTAGTCGTCGAAGGATGGACACTAAAGGAGATTTAGAAGAAATTACTTATCCTCATATATGTTTTATGGTTGATAATTTTGACGAAGTTTTTTGTGATATTTTAGTTAGAGATGGTGAAATGGTTTGTGTCGAATTGGTTGCTTCTGATCGTGCTGGTACTGTACAAGGAGTTATATTTTTAGGATCCATTAGATACGACGCTTTGAAGAAAGTTTACGATGCTAGAGTAAGTTAACACGGCCCTCCTCGTTTACATTATTTTAAACTCCTCTCATTTTGTTTTCCATGGACTTGATTTGATTATTTGTAGCTTTGCCAACTATTGTTCCATCTTTTTGTTTTATTTGGCCGATCTTGCGCTCCAGAACTTTTTTGGGTCATGTCCTAGTTTCGAGTTTTATTTCTCTCTTATAAACCAATTCTAAATTGTTTCTCTGAAAATGCATCTGCAACTTTCCATTTGCAGATCAATAAATGACCACATTATTGATTTTTTTTGCGCAAACTTTGGTTGCGTTCCAACTTCCGACTAGAGCTTCTAGGGCTCTGTGGTTTGGCACAGAGGGTCTAGGGACCCCTTATTGACTCATGATATGAGGCTGTAAGACTAGCTGTTGGTGAGTAACGACACCACGGCTATCCGAAGTCTTTTTGTAAACCTGGATCTCGACTTCCTGCCTTGCCTTTAACATAAGGTAGTAGGGGTAGAACGTGGACAGCGTCAGAGTATTATAACAAGGCATCTGTCATATTTTTTCACAGGGCACGGCCCTTTCCAGGCATACTTAAACAGGATGGATCTGGCCCCCATTGATGCGTGCGCACCTGTGGGCAACGACAAACGTCCCAGCACCTGCTTCTGTGCTGTCCCCGGACGCTAAATCTAAAGGACCAGTATCGCGCTTCGTATGAGGGCGGGGGATGGGCACCGGATACGGGCAACTTGGAAGCGGTGGCAGCGCTGGAAAGTCTGTGCACGGGCGTTTGTGAGATTTCGAGACATATCGACTTGGTAGCCCAAGCAGCACCGCAATTTAAAAGAAAACTCACGGAATCTGTTCTGCACTGTTTAGCTGTCCATACTCTATTACTTTTTTTTTCTACTCTATTATCCTGTTCGATTCTATTATAACTTCTACACTCGGTTTTTATATGACAATGTACAAAAATTGAGCTGTCAATAGTAGTCATTTGCAGTTAATGGCAGCCGTAGCATATGCAATCATCTGCACTTCTGCAGTCAGTGGAGAGTGGACAAATTCAGAGCAGTGATTAAGTTGGCTAAGCTCTATCTACCTTTCAGCTCCACCATAACTCTTGCTTTGTCATCGGGTATTGTCGGTACCCGAACCCTTATTACCTTTTCGAGGGGTTTTTGGGGAAAGAATCCCACACTACCACATCGTACCGGGCGATGTGGTGTCTTTCGAAGATTCTCACCTCTCACTCGTAGAGAAAAAAAAGAGTATTATACCCATTGATCTACTATATTCATTATACCGCGGGGAGGAGGGGGTTAGTTCTAAAGGCATAAAATCCAAACTTGCAGCAAAATGCTCAAAGATTCAATACAAGAATTACGCCCTTCAAAGTATTCCAAAGCTTTTTCTTTTCTCTATGATTTTTCGAGCCTTTTTTCTACAAGTCCAGGCTTGGTGTCGTTAAAAAGAGACAATCGATGGCTGAAAGTTTAAATTGACATTTCTGCATCGTTCGCCACTTTCCACTTTGTTCAATGGCAATGTTAAGTGCTTGTTAATGTCATGTTGTGTTTGTTTGAACGTCTTCTCGCGATTAATCCACAGAACCTCCAGAAAGAGTCAAAATAATGAATATTTTTTCGACAGTATTTTTACAGTACCATCAGTTGTTCATTTTAAAAGGAAGTGTCTTTTGATTTATTTCCTAACATCCATGCCATTATGCCATCTTACGTTTGTTGCTTTTGCCATATCTGTAGTGCACTGGAATTTAAATAACTTTCTATTTCCGAATTATTTAAAATCAGTTTTGGGCTGATTTTACTTCCGTATGTATTTTTGATGACGTGTTATGAGTTTCTCAAATTATGTATTTTTTAGCAATCAAGTTTGAGTACAAAAATGGCACAACGAATGACATTTGGTTTATTTTCAAATTCCAACGCCCAAAGATGCGAATTTGTTCGAATGAAAGGTCCTCAAGGTAAAGGACACGCAGAAATGGCGGTGACTAAGCCGAAAGGTTCTGGTGCGGAAACGCCATCGTCCGAACCTGGTTATTGCGCAACCGACATGTGGGATTCCGATTGGGACGAAGATCCAGACGATTTTTTCATGTATAGACATCAGAGAAGATTGAGCGATCCGAGTTCGAATTTAAATAATTTCGTACGTGGTGGTTGGAAGTCTAAATTGGATATGAAGTCGAGATCTGAAAACGAAGGGTTGGATTGTATTGATAATGGTATTAGCGAAATTGAAGCTGGCGACGTGCGAGATGGTAAGTTTGATTTTTTCTTATTTTTTTTTGGTAGTCATTTTTATATTATCGGGCAATATTTGGTGCAAGAAGCAGGACTGGAATTTCAAAATTTGTGTCGTTTTATTATTAGAGTAGACATTTTTTGTTTTTTTTTTACTAGTAATTTTATAATTAACATTAATATTTTGGTTGTAGCTTCTGGTCCTGCTTCTATGTCTAAAGCTGGTTGCTGCAACTGTTTTAAAAGAAAGAAGCGAGATTCGATAGCACTTTCTGATATGTATTGCCGCACGTGTCCATCTCACAACTTTTGTGCCGAAAGAGCACCGTTGGGTCCTTTAAACGATCAGTGTGATTGTACAAAAGTACAAAGCTTATTAAACGAATCCGAATATGAGCTTGGAAAGGAACAGTCTAAAATTAAAAGTCATCAAAAAAAGAATCGCGATCATCATAATAATTCAAATTCGAGGGAATTTGAATTTGCAGATGACGCTATAAGTTTAAATGGGGATGTTATTGCTGAAGAAAGGCCGCCTAGTAGAACTTCCATTAATAGTTGTAAATCGTTTAAAGAAACTACTTTTACTGAAAATCCTTATATTAATGTAAATGGAAAAGAAGAGTTACCTTGCGAAGAAGAAATGTGTAAATATCCCATATCAGATGACGTATCAAATATAACAGATAAGGAAGTTGATGTATCAAATACTAAACTTATCAATAATTATAATATCAATTCGAATGAAAAAAAATTGCCTAATTTTGATTCTAACGATAATAAGTTAATTTATAATAAGTTACATAGTTATTGTACTTTACCTAAGCAAAAAGTTAGGGATAGAGGTTCGTGTAAACCTTTAGCTGTACCTCCGCATAGATTAACACCAGATGGAACTCATATATTCTACTGGTGCGATTTTCCTAAAAAATCAGGTAAATTTTTGTGTTTAGGCGTATATTTTTATTTTTTAATAATTCTACGTCATAATTTCTCCTATTTTCCTTTTAGAGCTTGATGATGGCGCATATAATCCATTATGGACGATGAGAGGTTTTACTCAAACTTTTCACTTTTGGAAAGAAAACAAACGCGCTCAATCTGCCCCACTAAACGCTTTTTTGACTTACGTAACTTTACCTTGGTGGAGTATTGCCAAAGGTAAGTTTCTTAGACGGAGATAGAGAAATCTCTTAACTGTAATATAAATCGTAATGACCCTGTTTGTTCAAAGTGCCGCGATTTCGTGCGATGCGGGCGTTGCGTGCAGTTTAAAACGATAAATGCGACGAAAATAAATAATATTTTATATTTCAAATCTTGAGTGTGATGCGATTTATGCTGTGCGGTGTTATAGCATTGCTTTTAATGCTTAAAAAAATTTTTTTTTTAATTTTTACCGTTGTTATCGTTGAAAATGGTCCGCATTGCACGAAATTGCGTCTACTTAAAACATAAGACACAGGGTTAAGAGTATCAAAATAACGTGTTATCAAGAAAGCTTAGGATGATTTATACCAATTACTTACAAAAAGTGCGACAAACGCCTTTGATGATCCGTGTTAATTTTTCTTTTGTTGCAGATATTTTGGATCATAGAGAAAGTCCAATTTTGACCTTTTAGTGACCAATTTAATTAAGCCTTTGATTATTTTTGGATGTTAAACATAATTTGTTCAGTAGAAAGAAAAAAATCTGTTTTTAACAGTTCAAGTTAGTTTTAATGCCATATTGTGGACTGTGATAATATTTTCTTGTTTGTGTATCTTATTTGAAATAAAGTGTAAATGCGATTAATTTTTGAACTCTTAAACGTTTTAACTATACTACAACATCAATACTTTAATAATACTTTTTTTTATTAGGGGACAAGGTGGCGTTTTGTGTGACGAGACTGTGTTAGGCTGAAGAGCGAGCGTAGCTAGCGAGTCCGGCAAAACAGGCGAGTCACACAAAACTACTTTGACTCCGTATCACTGAATATATATGATAACAATCTCATATTTTATATATTTACCTTATAATTAAATAAAATAAATTTCGAAAATCACTTCAAAATAAAAAAAATTTGTCAAATATTAGGATCAAGTTGTTCGATTTTAACCTAAGTAAAAGATTGAGCTTTTGTACTGTCGAGTTGCTTTTAATAATAAATTTCGAAAATCACTTCAAAATAAAAAAATTTGTCAAATATTAGGATCAAGTTGTTCGATTTTAACCTAAGTAGTTTTTTTACCAAATAACAATCTCAAATGGATTTTAGTCAAAATTAATAATCGAGCTGTCACATGCAGTGGCGGCGCCAGGGGAGGGCGAGATGGGCCTTCTTACCCACCTCATTCTCGCTATGGTTCAAGTGGCCTCTAAAAACCAGAAGAAGAAAGAAGAGAAAGAAAGTTATTTGTCTTGCTGTAGAACAAAAAATAAATTAATTGCTGTCGTAGAGCGTAATATGATATTGAAAAGGAGAACCATAACAAAAAATTTTTGAGGCTCTCCTATCCGAAATATAAGATTATTTTTATAAGTTTAAAATAAGAAGTGAAAAAAAAATATTACTTTGTTCAACAAAACTGAGGCCAATTGTGAACTACTTTGTGAGAGAGAGAAAGCATATCAAGGGTAATTGTCGCGCTAATATAAGACAGAGAAAACATATCAAGGGATATTATTTGCACCAATCAAATGCGGATAGTCGCGTTTAATCAGTCATCGAAAGCTTCAAGTTTTGCTTTAACTTAGAAGGACCGTCGGCATATCTGTTATATTTATCAAAGGTAATATAGTAATAAAAAATGTGTAGTTTTAAACCGTTAGATATATTTTTCTTTTTGCAATTAGTTCAAAGAAATAGTTTCTTCTGAAATTGAGCTCGGTGCTAAATTGTGATTTAAATGCTGTTGACCATGAGGCATGAAAATTTTTAGCCTGCGGCGCTATAAAAAATTTGGCCTCTTTTCATCAATGTGTACCCAGGGGCCACAAAAACCTAGCGCCGCCACTGGTCACATGTCATTAAGTTTCAATTTTATTCCTCAAGGTCTCATTTTAATTCTCAAATTGCATTTTTACTGACAATTTTTTTTTGTACATAATCAGTAATCACGTTACCTTTTTAAAAAAAAATTGTCTTATCGAATATAATTCGACCTCATTTTTCAATCTACAAAAAATTGACATTTGCACTCAAGTGCCAAAATGCCTAAGGTAATTTATTTCGACCTTTTTGAGCATTATTAATGCTCAAAAAGGTCTCAATAAATGTACCTATGCATTTTGGCACTTTTGTGCAAATGTCAAATTTTTATCAATTGAAAAATGAGGTCTTGTTATATTATAACTGAATAAACTTGTTGTTTAATAAAACGCCAAAAAGACGTTTTAAGAAGACATCGTTACAACATGCCCTAACCTTAAAATCAAAATTTAAATTTAAACTCAAATTAGTTCATAAATATTAACGAATATCTCTACTTTTGTACTGTCGAGTTGCTTTTAATATTTACCTTATAATTAAATAAAATAAATTTCGAAAATCACTTCAAAATAAAAAAAATTGTCAAATATTAGGATCAAGTTGTTCGATTTTAACCTAAGTAGTTTTTTTACCAAATAACAATCTCGTCAAATGTATTTTATTCAAAATTAATAATCGAGCTGTCAGATGTCATTAAGTTTCAATTTATTCCTCAAGGTGCGCGACGGTCCCATTTTAAATTTCAAATTGCATTTTTTACTGCATAAACTTGTTGTTTAATAAAACGCCAAAAAGGCGTTTTAAGTGGACATCGATTTTAAGCAAGGATTTTAAGCGGCAAAATTCTCAAATTCTCAGATTCTCAAATTCTCAATTTCTCAATTTCTCAAATAGTTTTAACCCATTACCAGCCGTAATTGAAACTTTTTGAAAAACTTTAAATTTTGATAAAAATGAGTTCATTGTAGACTAAAGTAAATATAATAATCAAAAGGCAAGGCAAGGCAAGGCAAGGCAAGGCAAGGCAAGGCAAGGCAAGGCAAGGCAAGGCAAGGCAAGGCAAGGCAAGGCAAGGCAAGGCAAGGCAAGGCAAGGCAAGGCAAGGCAAGGCAAGGCAAGGCAAGGCAAGGCAAGGCAAGGCAAGGCAAGGCAAGGCAAGGCAAGGCAAGGCAAGGCAAGGCAAGGCAAGGCAAGGCAAGGCAAGGCAAGGCAAGGCAAGGCAAGGCAAGGCAAGGCAAGGCAAGGCAAGGCAAGGCAAGGCAAGGCAAGGCAAGGCAAGGCAAGGCAAGGCAAGGCAAGGCAAGGCAAGGCAAGGCAAGGCAAGGCAAGGCAAGGCAAGGCAAGGCAAGGCAAGGCAAGGCAAGGCAAGGCAAGGCAAGGCAAGGCAAGGCAAGGCAAGGCAAGGCAAGGCAAGGCAAGGCAAGGCAAGGCAAGGCAAGGCAAGGCAAGGCAAGGCAAGGCAAGGCAAGGCAAGGCAAGGCAAGGCAAGGCAAGGCAAGGCAAGGCAAGGCAAGGCAAGGCAAGGCAAGGCAAGGCAAGGCAAGGCAAGGCAAGGCAAGGCAAGGCAAGGCAAGGCAAGGCAAGGCAAGGCAAGGCAAGGCAAGGCAAGGCAAGGCAAGGCAAGGCAAGGCAAGGCAAGGCAAGGCAAGGCAAGGCAAGGCAAGGCAAGGCAAGGCAAGGCAAGGCAAGGCAAGGCAAGGCAAGGCAAGGCAAGGCAAGGCAAGGCAAGGCAAGGCAAGGCAAGGCAAGGCAAGGCAAGGCAAGGCAAGGCAAGGCAAGGCAAGGCAAGGCAAGGCAAGGCAAGGCAAGGCAAGGCAAGGCAAGGCAAGGCAAGGCAAGGCAAGGCAAGGCAAGGCAAGGCAAGGCAAGGCAAGGCAAGGCAAGGCAAGGCAAGGCAAGGCAAGGCAAGGCAATCTCAAATTCTCAAATTCTCAATTTCTCAAATAGTTTTAACCCATTACCAGCCGTAATTGAAACTTTTTGAAAAATCTTTAAATTTTGATAAAAATGAGTTCATTGTAGACTAAAGTAAATATAATAATCAAAAAATTTTTTTTATTATACTTGCATTATAATCTGCCAATTTCACACTAAAAAGCGTTCATAAAATCGTCTTTATAGCACAAGTGCTCTATAAAGTCGTCTAGGTAACAACAATAATATTAACTGTTGTGCGACTGTTGTTCTGCAATGTAAACACAAAGCATCTCTGTGGCAACAAATATATCCAAAATCGGCACGCTTAATTTTCAAATTTTAAATACAGATTTTTTCTCTTTTATAGAGGTTTTAGTTGCAATTATAATAAAAAATAGCGTATAATACTCGTGTAAAAGTAGACTTTATCGCATACGCGCCGTTACAAGCACTCGCAAGCTCGTGCTTGTAATTTTCGTCGCTAATGCGATAAAGTCTTTCTTATACACATGTATTATAATATACTATTTTGTAATTTTCAGCTACGGAGAAACAGGGCGTCCCATTTTTGGGACAATGGCTGGAAGTGACTTAAGGGTTCAACTTTATTTGTAACAAGTTATCATATATTAAGTTTTCATGCACTTACATTGCAATTTTGTAAGCCAAAATTTCAAAATCATTCAAAATGTTAGCGTCCCAAAATTATGACATTGGCTGGTAATGGGTTTTAAGCAGGCAAATTGCTATGGTGAAAAAAACATGCGCTCTGAAGGACATAAAACCGTTTTACTCCGAGACGAACTATGATAAAATTACAATAAAAATATGAATTTAAAGCTGAAGGCTTCAGCTTTCATTTCCATATCTTTTGAATTTACTTTTGTTACATCTTGTAGTATTAAATAGCAAATGAAGTTTTTCATGTACCATTTTTTAAACAGTTCAAGATATTTTGTTGGAAGGATCATTTTAAAAAAATTTCCTCCAAGGATATTGTTCCTTATGAGTTATTTTTCAAAGTTATGTCATGGGAAATTAATTACATATTGATTTTAAAAAAACATAATGATTTTATATTTTTTCACTTTTGGTAAATTTTATTTTTTACAAAAATGATGCCTTAAGGTGCTGTAAAATGGTTAATATTAAACGGATTAGAGAAACTAAAAACTTATTATGAAGGAAAATATGTCTACTTTTTGATACACTCGTTAGATTGTACTTATTATCTCAAGTTTCCTTTTTCTATTGAATACATTGAAGAAGTAGAAAAATAGGCGATTTTTTCTTAAAATTCCTTCTAAATTAAGAGTACTGTACATTTTTAACAATCGCTTAGGCAAATGAAAAATTATAGCTTATACTGTAATATACAAAAATTAGAAAGCTTTAGGATTTACTGGGGCTGCAGGAGTAGCTGTTAAATTTTGTTAAAAATTTCGACAATATCCAATGGTGTGGAGATATTTCAACAGTATCATGAAACTATTCTAAAAACAACGGATGTGGCCATACGAGGAACTTTTTCCTGTTGTTCTAGATATGTTACAGAAACGGTAATTCTCTATCGAAATATAAATTTTGATCAAAATCGTTAGAGCCGTTTTGGAGTAGGGGGAAAGCGCTATGAAAAGGACGCGTTATGAAACGGACAGTATCAGTATCTTGAAAACCAAAAGGCATTTAAGTTTGAAATTTTAGTATATGTAACTTAATATACTTATAAACAAACTATGACGTGGACATAGTCCTCTCGTTTAATACACCGGAAGTAGAGTGTTTTGTTTTTTATTCATATACAAAGTAAATATTGTTGCAAGTTTTGGAAGCTTCAACATAGGGATGTATTTACTTATTTTACTTACTTTTATGGCAAAACGTATATCAAGGTATCTATTTATATGGACAACTATTAAAAACAAATTTGGTTTTTGCATTTTAGTTTTGAACAAATATTCTTAAAAAATGTCTCGGTGTTATGAAACGGACAGTTCATGGCGCATTGAAACGGACGTTAGTTTTAAAGCGTGTAAAAGATAGAAATTTTTAATACATTGGAAATAGATGTTTCAAAAACAAAAAATATTTCTATTGTTTTCAGATGTGTTCTGCACACGTAAATTAAGGCCACAAAGGAAATTTAAGCTTTTTTTGCAAAAATTTTTTTTTAAATATTCTAGATTGTTTCTTTTATTATTATTAATTATTATAGCTTATTTTTTAAAATTTTTCTTTTTGAATAAATTTGTAAATGAATCTACAAATCAATGATATTAAGTTTCTTCAACTTTTTTGTGCGAATGTTGCAAAACTAAAAAATGTCCGTTTCATAACCCCATGTGTCCGTTTCAATGCGCAGGGTGCCATGAAACGGACATTTCCCGATTTTACTTTAAAAGCTTACAACTTTTCAGTTTTGATGAAAAACTTAGTTTTTCTGCTTGGTATGTTATTATGAATAATTGTTTTGTTACGTTACCAAATATTTATTAGAACTTATGTTTTGTTCAGAAAATAGAGCTATTTGAAAAAATGTGTCCTTTTCATTGCGTCTTTCCCCTAATGATTTTTTGAATGTTGAAACTTCAATAATCCCTAATTTCTTTTGTAATAAAAATGAAAACTTGAAAATGGATATATTTATCAATCCCATGAATATCTATTATTTGATACTATTTTCGGTAAACAAAATGCTTCCGGTTAAACCGGAAATTAGAAAAATATTAAGGTTGACACTTAAAAAATCAGAGTCGCGTGCTCCTGTGTCCATGTCCATGGACGATTACGCATGAGCAGTTAAAGACCACGAACAAGTGAAGCATTTTTAGCGTAATAACTTTTGTTTAAAACATTTCTTCAAAAAATCTATAATAAAAAAGTTATAGCCTTGTTGCGTTACTTTTTCCCCACCCTGTATATTTTTTATTAAAATTTAATTTGATATCTTATAAATGAAATACATTAAAGAAAATTTCAAATTATAAACTTTTAAAGAAATGCACAAAAAAATACAACAGGAAAAAGTTCCTCGTATGGCCACATCCGTGTTTTATTAAAATTTAATTTGATGTCTTATAAATGAAATACATTAAAGAAAATTTCAAATTATAAACTTTTAAAGAAATGCACAAAAAAATACAACAGGAAAAAGTTCCTCGTATGGCTACATCCGTTGTTTTTTGTTCATCAACTCGCACGGGCATTTTTATTAGATATTTTTCGGGAAAACCGTTACTCTAACGGAAAACTTATGCTTCATCTATAAAATGGCGGTCTAGTCATTTTTCTCTAGATCGCATACTTTTTGAGATATTCTTAAAAAAACACATTTTTTCCTCTTCAGGTCCATTTTTTTCGATGAAGCAAACTTTGTTGCATCTTTTTGCCATGCCTTAATCTATCTGAATACCGAATTTTTTTGCACTTTCCTAATTTTCTGAGGTTGAAACCTTTGGAAACTGGGCTATATTTAAGGGTTGATTTTTTATATCGTAATATGATCTGATCTCTAAAATTACTGAAATTATTGAAATAAAAGGTACTTAAGAAAAGGAAGATACGAAGACGTAGAAAGGCCATTTATTTATTCACTTTTAATTAAAATTTTTTTTTAAATTATTTTCGAGTTACTCATCTCGAAATTTTTATTATTTTTTTCTCTCGATTATAACAACTTTTTCTTGGATTGGAAAAAGTTAAAAAATCACGTATAAATTAAAAAATCTTTACAATTTCAATTTAATTTCTATTATGTTACTAATAATTAAGAGATAAATAAATAAATTTTATTGCAGTTAAAAAATTCTTTAAATTTAATTACATATTGTAGTTTTAATTATTTTCATCAACTCGAACATTTTCTATAGCAATTTTTAATTAATTCGTCTAATTAAAACTTAACTTTCACATGACAAACTTATTTATACATTAAGAAGCTCAAAAATACAAATTTAGCGTTACTGGAAATTAATATACATAGTAAACCAAAACGTTGTTTGGAAATAAATTAATAATAAGTTACGATTAACAGATACCCGGATTATAAAAACAGAACACAACATAATAAATCTTGGGCACATTAAACGTAGTAAGTAATTTAAATTTTATAACATATTAGAAAAGTTAAACTTAACGAATTAATTTCGGCCCCTTTTCTATACTTCCTAATTCTAAAGAGTTTGGTTAATAAACCAAAGGTCCCAAGCAATGGGTTACATTAAGTTAAACAGTAGTTTAACTTAACGTAACCCATTGCTTGGAGAAGACGTCCCTCTTTCCTCTGTGTTGGTGTTTTAACTATGATTTTAACTTTTTTTTAATCTCTGCTTTCTCCTGATCCTTTAATTTGCATGTTCGTACTAATCAAATGTATAGAAATGATTTGATTTGTTTTCTTAGAACTTCATCGACTTTATAGATTTATGAAAACTAACATTAAAAGTGCACGAATTATGCTTTACTAATGCTTGTCTTGTGTTTGCTATTTAGAAAAATTCTTTTAAGTCATACTTTTTTAATCAATACAGGCAACCTACTCAAGATAAAACATCAAAACGTGTAGATGAGGAAGGTCAACTTCAAACACCCTCAAAACGGATAAAAACGTTCCTTCTTTAAATTTAAGTCATAGGCGACCATCTTCATTAGTAGAAGGTGAAGGGGTTGCTCAAATTGGTGGACAATTAATAGTTCCTGTAGAGGTACACGCTCCACTAACGCCTGTAGTAACAGGAACGATACAGCAAAGCATTAGGTAACATTTGAGTTGCTCGTTAATTTTGTATAGGTATAAGAAAGAATATTTTATAGATAACTATCAAAAGAAATTTTAACCACGCCAGTCGGAAGTACTGCAATAAGTGTTCATGTATCGGAGGATCTAATCCAACCTTGCACTGTAGAAGTTACTGCTCCTCCAGCTGCTGAAAGAAATTTAGCACGAGCAAAGAATTAAGTTAAACACTAGTTTAACTTAACACTTTCTTTGCTCGTGGTAAATCCCTTTCAGGAGCTGGAGGAGCACTTCTACAGTGCAAGGTTGGATTACATCCTCCGATACATGAAAACTTATTACAGTACTTTATACTGGCACGGTTAAACTTTCTTTTGATCGTTCTCTATAAAATATTCTTTCTTATACTTATACAAAATTAACGAGCAACTCAAATGTTACCTAATGCTTTGCTGTATCGGTGCTGTTACTACAGGCGTATGTGGAGCGTGTACCTCTACAGGAACTAATATTTGTCCACCAATTTGAGCAACCCCTTCACTTTCTACTAATGAAGGCATTTGAGTTACTTCTTGAAGTATGCTTCTACTACTCGATCCTTTAGATGGTCGCCTATGACTTAAATTTATAGAAGGAACCATCAAAGTACTTCTTCCTCTATAAAAAAAACTGTTATAACAAACTGATTAATTATTAACTAATTATTCGTTGCGTTTAATAATTAGCTTCTTTTTACAAGTTCAAGTTAATTTTTAAAAATATTTGACAATTGAACTACAAATAATTTTCAAGAGATGGCGACACTTCAAAAATTTTTAATTTTGGCTTTTCTTAAGTTTTTACGTTTGAAGAAAAAATTAAATGTTCAATACGGAGTAAAAATACTTTTTTTGGCTCGTCAGTCAAGCCCTACTGACTAGCCTAAAAAAAGTGACATTTTTACTCCTAATCAATCAATATACTATTATTATTATTTTATTTTTCATGATTATAACAACTTTTTCTTGGATTAGAAAAAGTTAAAAGTTTAAAAACTAGATAAAGCAGCTACCTGATCTTTTCTATTAATATTAAGAAATCTTGGTGCATTTTAAATGCTGATATTTATTTTGTTAACTTTAGGTCTACGGACTCGTCTAGATTCGATATTTTCAGCTTCAGGAACAACTTTCTTGTTGTTCTCACTTTCTTGAGATAATTTTCTTGTTCATCATCATTTAATACTTGGATTAAATTTTCTTGTTCATCGTCTAGCGGAAATACTCTAAATACGAGTTGATGTCCTTATCCGTTTTGAGGGTGTTTGAAGTTGACCTTCCTCGGCTACACGTTTTGATGTTTTATCTTGAGTAGGTTGCCTGTATTGATTAAAAAAGTATTACATTACTTAAAGAATTTTTCTAAATAGCAAACACAAGACAAGCATTAGTAAAGCATAATTTCGTGCACTTTTAATGTTAGTTTTCATAAATCTATAAAGTCAATGAAGTTCTAAGAAAACAAATCAAATCATTTCTATACATTTGATTAGCACAAACATGCAAATTAAAGGATCAGGAGAAAGCAGAGATTAAAAAAAAGTTAAAAAACATAGTTAAAACACCAACACAGAGGAAAGAGGGACATCTTGTATTATAGGTTCAATATCTGGAAATACACCGAATTCCGAACAAGCAATCTACAAAAATTAAAAAGTGCAAAATAAAATTTACATTATTAGTGGAATAGAATTAAGATTTGTACGAATGTTGGCTCCCATTAGCTATTTTATGCTTGAATATAATTGAGGACGATGTCCTGAACAGCACCTTATAGTTTTGTCAATCCAACTAGTGCCGGAACATTAACAAAAATGGCCTTCTTCTTGAACTTTCACGTTTTCTTTCTTAAAATGACAAATAACTCGAGTTGTAATCAACGGATAGAAAAAAGTTATGATAAAGAATTATTTGGGATTTAATACCGAAAATTTCTAGCCCAATTGCGAGACTTTTAATTCATTAGATTTGGCTATAAACCTTCCCGAAGTTAAGAGGTTGTCAAAATTTGTTTTCTTCATTTATTCTGGAAGAAGTGAGGCAATTTTGCCGATATTGCACAAAAAGACGTTACTTGACTAATACAATTAGCCTACCAAATAGGAATTTTAAAAATTGATCTCAACAGCTACATTATGGATTTCTGCACAATTTGTTGAAAACGCTTCCATTTTGTGAGAGGTTATAGAATTCCAACAATTTTTTTTTTCAAATTTCAATTTTTTGATGTACTTTATGATGCAATAAAAAACGATATTTTTTTCCTCATTTACTATGCCTTTTAGGTTAGGCCTTTTTGTCAAAACACGTTTTATAAAAACTGTTTTATCTCTTCCCATTTCAACTAAAACAAATTTGTATATGCCTAGTCAAAAAGAATTTTTGAAGACCTTTCGTTTAAAAAAAGATTGGTTCAGTTTGGTCAAATAGAAGAGTAGAGAGTTGTATTTTCGTGTTTTCAATTGCAGTAGCTGAACGCCTAACTTTTTTTAGGTTATTTTTGGGTCAAATGAAGGGCAGAATATTTCTTCATTTATGTATATCATTTTTAAAAATAGTGCTTTTTTAAATTCAACACCAGAATAAGAAGAATGTGTCGAAGCGCAAGAAAAATTTTCTAAATCGACTAAAACTCGCGGAAACCATGGTAAAATTTGATAAACGAGCATTCTCCCACTACCGACGCGTGCATGTAAATTTTAGGGAATATGCGTTTCTAATCCAATGGTTTCATATTTTTAATATTTAATGTCTTTTTAGAAGTAACTGCTTTAAATATTATTAAAATCATAAAATACCTGCACATTTGGAATGTACGTGACAATTTACCCTCTAAACATAAAAAATATTAAAAATAATAAAGCATTCTGTTACAAACGCATATCCCCTAAAATTTACATGCACGCGTCGGTAGTGGGAGAATGCTCGTTTATCAAATTTTACCATGGTTTCCGCGAGTTTTAGTCAATTTAGAAAATTTTTCTTGCGCTTCGACACATTCTTCTTATTCTGGTGTTGAATTTAAAAAAGCATTATTTTAAAAAATGATATACATAAATGAAGAAATATTCTGCCCTTCATTTGACCCAAAAATAACCTAAAAAAAGTTAGGCGTTCAGCTACTGCAATTGAAAACACGAAAATACAACTCTCTACTCTTCTATTTGACCAAACTGAACAAATCTTTTTTTAAACGAAAGGTCTTTAAAAATTCTTTTTGACTAAGCATATACAAATTCGATTTAGTTGAAATGGGAAGAGATAAAACAGTTTTTATAAAACGTGTTTTGACAAAAAGGCCTAAAAGGCATAGTAAATGAGGAAAAAAAATATCGTTTTTTATTGCATCACAAAGTACATCAAAAAATTGAAATTTAAAAAAAAAAATTGTTGGAATTCTATAACCTCTCACAAAATGGAAGCTTTTTCAACAAATTGTGCAGAAATCCATAATGTAGCTGTTGAGATCAATTTTTAAAATTCCTATTTGGCAGGCTAATTGTATTAGTCAAGTAACGCCTTTTTGTGCAATATCGGCAAAATTGCCTCACTTCTTCCAGAATAAATGAAGAAAACATTTTTTGACAACCTCTTAACTTCGGAAAAGTTTATAGCCAAATCTAATGAATTAAAAGTCTCGCAATTGGGCTAGAAATTTTCGATATTAAATCCCAAACAATTCTTTATCATAACTTTTTTCTAACCGTTGATTACAACTCGAGTTATTTGTCATTTTAAGAAAGAAAACGTGAAAGTTCAAGAAGAAGGCCATTTTTGTTAATGTTCCGGCACTAGTTGGATTGACAAAACTATAAGGTGCTGTTCAGGACACCGTCCTCAATTATATTCAAGCATAAAATTGCTAATGGGAGCTAACATCCGTAGACCTCTATGACCGTCCCATATCTCTATTCCACTATATGTACATATTAGTTAAAAGTTGAAATCAAAAAGAAACGTACATCGAAACGACCAGTATTGTTTACCAAATCCTGCTTCAGTGTGATAAGGTCCGCGTCTGCTTTTGATTACGAACGCTCACTTCTAACACAGATTCCATATTTAATACGTCGGTATGAGCTAAAACTTCAAGTTCGTTCTCTTGTGCGAGTCTCACTGCTCGGCGCTTAGGTTGTACTCTTGGAATAGGAGAATCGGGAGTACCTTGTACTATATTAACTTTAGAATTTAAAAAATTACATTTAATTACAAAACTTACGACTTTCAGTTATTTCCGCAATACTTGGAGGTTCTCGTACAGTAGTCAAAAACTTAACAATTTCCTCTAAAATTAAAATGTGTGTGTAAATATTAAAATATCAGTTTGTGAAAGTTCATACCCAGCACTATTTCTACTTGTCGACGATGAATTTTAACAGTTCCATTTAGAAGACGAGACGACAAACTTAACGAGAGCCTCAAAGACGGCTTTGTGGATGAGGTTTCGATCATTAGCACAACATCGGCACTAAATAATTATTCTTATTGTTAATTAAAATTAGTATAAATAGTTTTTTTCTTACCAAATTTGAACTATATTAGCTGCGATAATTTTATTTTTTGGTAGGTAATGGATACCTCGAGTAGCTGCCAGCCAAGGATCACAAAATTTACCTCCATGCTGACGGATTAAAAGATTTAAACAATAAAACAGCTGATATATTTCTATAACTATTAGTAATTAACACAAGCACAAACTAATTTAAATTTACGTATTTTTACGATTTAATAAAATTATTCTTAAATTTAAATTGAACGAATAGCACCAACATTAATAAATAACCGTTAAGAAAACTATCGTTACGTTACAAGCACAAAATCGAAAATGTTACTAGATATATGAATCTAGGGTCCCTAGAAAGAAATTCTAACCTATAAAATTTAGACGTCAAAATTAAACAAATTGTAAGAAAAATACGAGGAACTTTTTCCGTCCGTCAAAGCTTTTTGATTATTATCAAAATATCTTCAGAAAGCTAATTTTACGAGCTTTCAAAATATTGAAATATATACAGGGTGTCCTATTTAAATTAATAAATTTGATTCCATTCCCGGTTAAACCGGAAGTCAAAATATAAAGTGTTTGATATTGTGTAAAAGCTAATTTTACGAGCTTTCAAAATATTGAAATATATACAGGGTGTTCTTAAAAATTTTTGATATTTTTATTATTTCCGGTTTATTTTCCGGAAAATTTTTTCTGAAAACTATTTCTTGGATAAGAGTAAAATTAAACAATAAACCTTCGTAACGAAGCATTTTTGACTACTGTCGCATCAGAAAGATATTTTGAAAATAAAAACAAACAACGGATGTGGCCATACGATGAACTTTTTCTTGTTGTATTTTTTTTGTGCATTTTTTTTAAAGTTTATAGTTTAACATTTTCTTTAATGTATGTATTTCATATAAGATATCAAATTGAATTTTAATAAATATTTTTTTTATTAAAATTTAATAAACTTTTAAAGAAATGCACAAAAAAAAGACAACAGGAAAAAGTTCCTGGTATGGCCACATCCGTTGTTTTTAAATGTGGCATAAATAAAAATTCAAAATATACATTATTTTACATGTTCAGAAAGATAATTTTACGAGCTTTCAAAATATTAAGAAATATATAGGGTGTTCCATTTAAATTAAGAAATTTTATTCCTTTTCCGGTTAAACCGGAAATCAAAATATAAAGTGTTTGGTATCGTGTCAAAGTTAATTTTACAAGCCTTCAAAATATTTAAAAATATACAGGGTATTCCAATAAAATTTTATTCTAAAAAAAATAAATCCAAAAAGGGTATTCCATTTCAAAATTTTGACCTACTTGGGCCCCTTAAAGGTAGGCAATTTTAAAATAATTTTGAAAATCGACTTGTTTAGGACGAAAGCCCTATATTTTGGCTGTACAATGCCATTTTGAAATTTTTATAATAATAATTAATGGCCAAGTTATAAGGGAAAAACCACAAAATGGGACAATCGTTCTATGGGTCGCCATTTTAAATTAAAAAAATTTTTTTCGATTAGGGCTCACATGTACTATCTTATAGCCAAGTAAAATTGAATTTGGCCCAAATTTGCAAATATGCGCCCAAAATAACCACCTTATTTTTGGACACCCTGTATAGATTTCTTATAAAAGCTTAGTTTGCCGATGAAATAATTTTGAAGTGGATAAAATCAAATTTCATCAAAATCGGTTCAGTAGTTTTTGCTCCACGAGTTACAGACATACACACATACATACAGAAATTTTGGTCCAAAAAATTAAAAATTTTTTTTTTGCATTTTTGGAATCAGCGTAACTCAAAACGTCTAGAACTTCAATAAAAAAAATTATTTTTTTTCTCGATTAAGTATAACAACTTTTTCTTGGATTGGAAAAAGTTAAAATGACTTATTATGCCTTTTTAGGGTTGTATAATGCCTCCAAAAGAGTTAATTGTGTAAACGAGCACATTCAGTGAGATTTATTTAAGACTGGCCATAGGATTTTACGTGTTAATTTTTAAATGCCTTGGGATATTTTATTCTAAGCGGAATATTTAAGGAATTTGTGCTATACAGTTGCAAGATGATATGAAGTATAAAAACAATTCCAATTTATCCTCTTGCAAGTAACCAAATAGCTGCAAAAGAATAATTTTCGAACTTCGTTAACATGTTTTTTTGGTTAGTTTTTAATTTGTAGAAGGCTAAAATTTCACTTGACGTTTGTAGTTTACATCTGTTAAACGTCAAGTAAAATTTCAGCCTTCTACAAATTAAAAAGTAACCAAAAATACAAGCTAAAGGAGTTCAAAAATTGTCTTTTTGCAGCTATTTGGTTACTTGCAGGAAAATAAATTGGAATTTTTTCGATACTCCATATCATTCTGCAACTGTATGGCACAAACAGTTTAAATATTCTGTATAGAATAAAATATCCCAAGGAATTTAAAAATTAACATGTAAAATCCTATGGCCAGTCTTAAATAAATCTCACTGTATATACAGGGCGTTTGATATATTGTGTCACAGCAGATATTTCGACTTTTGTCAAAATTTTAAATACATATTGTAGTAGGTAAATGGGGAACTGGACTACAATCGAATTTTGTACTTTTTTCTATAAAAACGTAAAGAACTAAACAAAAAACTTATCACTTTTTTAAATTTTTTCTCTAACTGGAATATTAAGCCCAAAATAAATTTTTTAAAAAAGCTATGACGTAGCTACTACTAACGCACTAACCGGCAATCTCACATAGGAAGAAGAGAGCTGGATATATATTAGTAGCTACGTCACAGCATTTTTAAAAAATTTATTTTGGACTTCATATTCGAGTTAGAGAAAAAATAAAAAATTCTATGAGATCAAAATAAACTCTAGTTTCAAAATAAAAAATAAAAAAACAAGTGTCCAGTTCCCCATTAGGGTGCTGATGCTGGTGCAAAAGATGAACTCCTGAGACTTGGTACTGGTTGGTCTCGCATCTTCTTCTCCATTCCTTCTTATCCATCCATTTCTCGTCTTCTAACTCGATGTCGGCCCCAAGCTCGAAGGAAGAAGGAGGAGGGGAATGAGTTACGTGAAAAAACCTGAGTTCAGCGGACTCCGAATGATAGCGCCTAGTAAGGGTCTCTCTTGACGGTTACCCGTGAAAATTCAGTCAATCCTAAAGCTTTCTAATTTTTGTATATTACAGTATAAGCTATAATGATTCATTTGCCTAAGCGATTGTTAAAAATGTACAGTACTCTTAATTTAGAAGGAATTTTAAGAAAAAATCGCTTATTTTTCTACTTCTTCAATGTATTCAATAGAAAAAGGAAACTTGAGATAATAAGTAAAATCTAACGAATGTATCAAAAAGTAGACATATTTAGGAAAAATAACTCATAAGGAACAATATCCTTGGAGTAAAAATTTTTAAAATTATCCTTCCAACAAATATCTTGAACTGTTTAAAAAATGGTACATGAAAAACTTCATTTGCTATTTAATACTACAAGATGTAACAAAAATAAATTCAAAAGATATGGAAATGAAAGCTGAAGCCTTCAGCTTTAAATTCATATTTTATTTCCCTTCAGTCCGAGACATCACTTAATAATTACAAGGTAGTGGTGTCTCTTCGCGCCGATATTCGCTATGTTTAAAGCATAAAAACTGTCCGTTCTCGTCGACTCCCACCCAACCCCGCATATCTTAGTCCTCATTGTGTCTTTAGCGCTGACGCTAGTAGGTTCGCGTTTAATTACATTGTTATTTTAAAATAGTGTTTTACAAATACATGGTTTCCAAAAGGTTCTTAGGCCTTTTTGGACACTTAGAAGACAATTTTGGAAAACTTGTGATGAAAATGACTAAAATTTCTTATAAATTTAGTTGTTCTACAATTTCATTTTATACGTCGTAAAACATCATCGACTACCAGCATCATCCCGAGAGGCCCGTGTTGGGAGCGGGGCAATATTATGGTAGACGTGCACACTGGTTATAGGTACATGCTAACATAGTAAACGTAAGTTTTACTTTTTTAGTCGCAGCATGATGGACGCTGAAGCTTTAACAGTTCCTTACAATGTCTTAAGTGCATTGTTTAATTTGCGCAACTTTGTTTGTTTTGAATTAACAGATTTTTATCTAAAAACCCTTTACCACGGTTTTGGGTTACTGTTTGTGTTACAGTGTAGTAGTACGTTGTGGTACGTACTCTACAGTGCGCAATTACTATTATCTGTTTGGAATGACAGATTCTTATCATACAACCCTCTACTAGGGTTTTGATTTACTGTTCGTGATAACAGTGTAGTACGTCGTGGTACGTACCTTCCAGTGCGCAATTACTATTGTCTGTTTCTAATAACAGATTTTTTTTTCTTAAACCCTATACTAGGGTTTTGATTTCCTGTTCGTGATAACAGTGTAGTACGTCGTGGTACATACTTTACAGTGCGCAATTACTATTATCTGTTTGTAATAACAGATGCTTATCATACAAACCTCTACTAGGGTTTTGGTTTACTGTTCGTGATAACAGTGTAGTACGTCGTGGTACGTACCTTCCAGTGCGCAATTACTATTGTCTGTTTCTAATAACAGAATTTTTTTTTTTTCTTAAACCCTATACTAGGGTTTTGATTTCCTGTTTGTGATACCAGTGTAGTACGTCGTGGTACATACTTTACAGTGCACAATTACTATTATCTGTTTGTATTAACAGATGTTTATCTTAAAACCCTATATTAGGGTTTTGCTTTACTGTTTGTGATAACAGTGTAGTAGTACGTTGTGGTACGTCCTCTACAGTGCGCAATTCCTACTTTTGGTCTGTTTGTAATAACAGATTCTTATCGTACAAACCTCTACTACGGTTTGGGTTTACTGTTCGTGATAACAGTGTAGTACGTCGTGGTACGTAACTTACAGTGCGCAATTCCTATTGTCTGTTTCTAATAACAGATTTTATCTTAAAACCCTATACTAGGGTTTTGATTTACTGTTTGTGATAACAGTGTAGTACGTCGTGGTACATACTTTACAGTGCGCAATTACTATTATCTGTTTGTAATAACAGATGGTTATCTTAAAACCCTATACTAGGGTTTTGCTTTACTGTTTGTGATAACAGTGTAGTAGTACGTTGTGGTACGTACTCTACAGTGCGCAATTCCTACTTTTGGTCTGTTTGTAATAACAGATTCTTATCGTACAAACCGCTACTAGGGTTTTGGTTTACTGTTCGTGATAACAGTGTAGTAGGTCGTGGTACGTAACTTACAGTGCGCAATTACTATTGTCTGTTTCTAATAACAGATTTTTATCTTAAAACCCTATACTAGGGTTTTGATTTACTGTTTGTAATAACAGTGTTGTACGTCGTGGTACATCCTTTACAGTGCGCAATTCCTATTATCTGTTTGTAATAACAGATGTTTCTCTTACAACCCTCTATTAGGGTTTTGCTTTACTGTTTGTGATAACAGTGTAGTAGTACGTTGTGGTACGTACTCCACAGTGCGCAATTCCTACTTTTGGTCTGTTTGTAATAACAGATTTTTATCTTAAAAACCTTTACTGCGTTTTTGCTTTACTGTTTGTGATAACAGTGTACTGTATGTTTTATGCTAACAAATATGGATTTGGTTGCCTGTACACTACCAGTGTACGTCGTACAGTACGTACTTTACCCTGCGCACTTACTGCTATTGTCTGTTTGTAATAACAGCTTACTATATTAAAAAACATTAGTATGGATTTCCAGTGATTCTGGTAAGCTCATCAATTGTTTGAGGATACAGGTTAGAACTTACACTGCTTGAGCTAACAGTTCCCTGTACTGCCCTGCTATGTTACACTGCTGGGCAAAACTTTTATAAAATATAAGTCGTGGTATGCATTTACACTAAGTTCTTGCATCTTTTGCTGTTTGTGATAACAGGTTTCTTTTACCTAATACATTTCCTTACTATTTTCTCTACTGTTTGTGATAACAGTATACATCGTGGTATGCATTTCCCCTGAGTTATTGCGTTCTTTGCTGTTTGTGAGAACAATTTTCTTTTACACAATACCTTTAATTAGTCTTTGTCTACTGTTTGTGATAACAGCATACGTCATAGTACGCCCTTAACATTGCGCAATTTCTAACTTTGTGTAATAAAATTTTGACGACAGTAATTATAAGGAGTCATAAAAACTTTTATGACAAATATTGGACAAACCTTCCATTCTATCCTTAATTTTTTCTGGCTGGTCACTATTTTAATTGTTTCATTTTCTATGCTTTCATAGATGATGACACTTCCTTGCGGAGCGCAGAAGTTCTGACCTTGGTGTCAATGGAGGGCATTACTTTTTGCAAATTGGGCTAGGTGGACCACCTACTCCACTTTGCGTCTCTCTTTTATTACAACTACAAAACCAACTCGATGCTGGTTTCTTCGCCATTGGTATTCCCTTACCCTCACGCTTAAAAAAGAAGGGGGGGGGGAACAGGCTATATCTCCAGAGACTGGGAGACGCCGAGAGATTACTTTCTGATATTAATTACTCAGAAGAGAATTGGTAGATTACACTTCTTCTGTGATAAAATGTTAGCCCTCTTAATACTTTCCTGGATAAGGGGTTATAAAATCCCCTTTTTTTTTCCAGACACTATGACAGGCACAGCTTCCTACAAGTGAGAAACGTTCACAACAGGAGCAATTACAATTTTAAAAGTCAGTAAACGACTTGTTATAACTAGGGGCAATACAGGTCTGTGTACCACATTCCGAGCGATTTTTCTCTACAGCATACTGCACCTTTTACATTTACCAAGCTCATGCCCTTTATACAGTTTCTTGGAATAACGGGTATTTTTGCGTCAATTACCTAGACGAATTTTTAATCGTCGCAGCTTCGTACTCGGAGTGTTCGCAAAATACCCGCCACCGTAGGGTGGAACTCTTAAATTCCTTGGGGTTCCTTATAAATAAATAAAAAATAAATAAGGAACACAGTTCACTGCAAACATATCTCAGGGCAAAATGGTTTTTTGGGTGTGTTTTTAATAGCAAACACGTAAACTACAAAGTTCCATTCAACTCAAGGAGTGTGAAAAGTTAAATGCCAGACTTTAAATATGTCACCTCATATGCTTACAGATTCAATCCTGTTTCTGTTGGTACACAAAAAATTTTCTCTATGAACATTGGTCAGGCATACGATCAATGTCTCTGATACACTTTTGATAAAGAGTTGTAATATCAAATCACACGTTTTATCATACCAACGCAGGATCGGTCTGCTAGCAGTGTGAAACATTCACACGGAGGACTTACTTCCATAGTTCGCTACTACTTTAGAGCGACAGAAACAATTAAAGATTTTGCGACTAATTAATAGAACTGTTGACGCTATCATGATTATTATAAAACAATCCACACTGACTTAAAGTGGTGAAGTCGTATCACGGCATTACAAATCGCCCTCACACTGGAAATCTTTGGATTTTCACTCTCTGGGTAGAGAGTGTATTGCAAAAACAAAAGCACTCATTAGCGTGATGAAGTCAACAACAAGTACAAACATTTTTTGGAACTGAAAGCAATATAATAGGGATAGGTTGATTTGCTACAACTAAGACCTTCACTTCCGGCACTTCATGTGGGAAGTGCACGAACAAGGTACATGGTAGCCAGTGATGTAAAATTCCCTTAATTTAAAATTTTTGGTACTTTCGTTTGACATTGGTAAATTACCGCTGTACCTTACCGCTAAGAATATGCAGTACTGCAATCATTACCATTACTGCACTAATTTAACTAATGGTAATTTCAAACGGTAAATTACCGGCAACTTACAGTATTCAGTTCGTAATTTACGGTACTCCGGTACTCCATTCTTAATTTATGGTAGAAACTACAACGTACATCACTGTCCAACTATATGGTAATTAACGGTACTTGAACACAATAAATTAGGACTCACATCACTGTGGCTAACAAAGTCGATTCTCAAGAACGAATCTCTTCTGTGTTTTGATTTTTAAAAGATCCACATTTAGTAGCTTCGGTTTTTTGATTTTTATAACAGTCCACATTTAGCAGTTTCCATATACCCGCTAAAACCCTTCTAGGGGTCATCCTACTACATTAGTAGCGTATAAGGAACGGGTTCGAATATATGTTATCTTCCAGAATCAAAACCAAGGATTCGTTTTGTCTTGTAGCCGATTCTACAGCATAACTGCTCTAGAAGACGAATATGCTTTTGCTAAGCAATCTTAAAGGTTAGCATGGAGGTACATGTAAATAGGGATTTGTGTTTCCATATTTAGTTTTAAAAGGAACATCGTCTTTATTCGTTCTACTTATCCTTTCAGTAGGAGTACATGTTATTGTCTTTACAAACACCCTTTAGTAGAAGAATGTTATGTTAATAATTCTTCCTTGTTTGTAAGTATGTACTTGCAAATTCCTATTGACATATTTTCTACTTTGTCCGACTTCCTCACTGAGTTGCTTTTATATGAGATATGCGAACTCTCTTTATCGCAACTTCGTATTACTTTAAACATCTACCTTGTAATTATTAAGTGATGTCTCGGACTGAAGGGAAATAAAATTGAACGATCAAACGAACTTACCTGTTGTGAAGTTCGATCGTAATTTTATGAACCTTCAGTCCGAGACATCACTTCCCACCCTCCCGGACTTAAGTCTTCCACCAGAAGTTGCTCTGGAATCCTTTGAACTACTGAGGACTAAGATATGCGGGGTTGGGTGGGAGTCGACGAGAACGGACAGTTTTTATGCTTTAAACATAGCGAATATCGGCGCGAAGAGACACCACTACCTTGTAATTATTAAGTGATGTCTCGGACTGAAGGTTCATAAAATTACGATCGAACTTCACAACAGGTAAGTTCGTTTGATCGTTCAATTTTTATTGTAATTTTATCATAGTTCGTCTCGGAGTAAAACGGTTTTATGTCCATCAGAGCGCATGTTTTTTTTTCACCATAGCAATGCAGACCTATAGAAGGTATTTCAGAAGAAATTAGCTTTCTAATAATTAATTCCGTCTCCAATCTTATTATGCCTATACTAAATCTCAAATGGATTTTATTCAAAATTAATAATCGAGCTGTCAAATGTCATTAAGTTTCAATTTTATTCCTCAAGAAGCGTCACTGTCCCATTATAAATCTCAAATTGTATTTTTTACTACATAAACTTGTTGTTTAATAAAACGCCAAAAAGGCGTTTTTAGTAGACATCGATATAACATGCAACTAACCTTAAAATCAAAATTTAAATTTAAACTCAAATTAGTTCATAAATATTAACGAATATCTCTACTTTTGTACTGTCGAGTTGCTTTTAATATTTACTTTATAACAATAAAATAAATTTCGAAAATCACTTCAAAATAAAAAAAATTGTCAAATATTAGGATCAAGTTGTTCGATTTTAACCTAAGTAGTTTTTTTACCAAATAACAATCTCAAATAAATTTTATTCAAAATTAATAATCGAGCTGTCAAATGTCATTTAAGTTTCAATTTTATTCCTCAAGGTGCGCGACGGTTCCATTTTAAATCTCAAATTGCATTTTTTACTACATAAACTTGTTGTTTAATAAAGCGCCAAAAAGGCGTTTTAAGTGGATATCGATATAACATGCACCTAACCTTAAAATCAAGATTTAAATTTAAACTCGAGGGGTTATCCACTTTCTGCAGTCAATGTACAAAAATTGAGCTGTCAACGGTAATTATCTGCAGTCACTGGCACCTATAGCATATGCAGTCATAGGCAGTCAATTGCAGTCAGTGTACAAATTCAGAACAGTGGTTGACCCCTCGTTTAAACTCAAATTAGTTCATAAATATTAGCGAATATCTCTACTTTTGTACTGTCGAGTTGCTTTTAATATTTACCTTATAAAATTAAATAAAATAAATTTCGAAAATCACTTCAAAATAAAAAAATTTGTCAAATATTAGGATCAAGTTGTTCGATTTTAACCTACGTAGTTTTTTTACCAAATAACAATCTCAAATGGATTTTATTCAAAATTAATAATCGAGCTGTCAAATGTCATTAAGTTTCAATTTATTCCTTAAGGTGCGCGACGGTCTCATTTTAAATCTCAAATTGTATTTATACTACATAAACTTGTTGTTTAATAAAACGCCAAAAAGGCGTTTTTAGTGGACATCGATATAACATATAACATGCAACTAACCTTAAAATCAAAATTTAAATTTAAACTCAAATTAGTTCATAAATTTTAACGAATATTTATTACTACTTCAAAATAAAAAAAATTGTCAAATATTAGGATCAAGTTGTTCGATTTTAACCTAAGTACAGTACAAAAATAGTTTTTTAGCAACTGTCAAAAAAACGACAAATTTAAATATCATTTACAAATCGCGAAGTTTGCTATTTTTTAATAGTAGCATTTTTTAGTTTTTCTTCAAACGTCAGAAAAAGTCGCCTTTGTGTCACTCAATAGGTAACGGTGAAGTTTAACTTTCCCGCCGAGGCAGAAAAAATTGTCAGAAAAGTAATTTTTGTCTGTCTAGGAGGGAAAAGTAAAATCTTAACCGCACATTATTTTTATTTTTAACGTAAAAAATGTTTTTTAAGCATTTGTAATGTAAACAATTTAATGTTTTTTAAATTTTCCTTTATAATTAGTTCGTTGCTTTTAATAATTATCTTTTTTTTACAAATTTAAGTTAATTTTAAAAAATATTTGACAATTGAACTACAAGTAATTGACAAGATCTTTCAAAAATCAAAATTTTCAGTTTTACGCTTTACGTTTGCAGAAAAAATTTAATGTTTTATACGGAGTCAAAGTAGTTTTGTGTGACTCGCCTGTATAGCCTGACTCGCTCGCTACGCGCTCGCTCTTCAGCCAAACACAGTCTTGTCACACAAAACGTCACTTTGTCTCCTTATAAAACAAATAACTATTTTTAAGCATTTGTAATGTAAACAATTTAATGTTTTTTAAATTTTCCTTTATAATTAGTTCGTTGCTTTTAATAATTAGCTTTTTTTACAAATTTAAGTTAATTTAAAAAAATATTTGACAATTGAACTACAAGTAATTGACAAGAGATGGTGCTCTTTCAAAAATCAAAATTTTCAGTTTTACGCTTTACGTTTGCAGAAAAAATTTAATGTTTTATACGGAGTCAAAGTAGTTTTGTGTGACTCGCCTGTATAGCCTGACTCGCTCGCTACGCGCTCGCTCTTCAGCCAAACACAGTCTTGTCACACAAAACGTCACTTTGTCTCCTCCAACTATTGTTATCCTTAACAACGTTAAAAAGTGTTTTTCATTTCCGTTAAAATAGTATACAGGGTGACCATAATCTACCCACGTTACATGGGTAACTTTGTTATTAGAAGAGATACAGAGTCGGTTAAATTAGCAAAGTTGGGCAGAATTATACGGCCATTCAAATTCCGTTCAGAAAAATTAACATTGTTGCCAAGTTTCTTAGTTATTTGACAAAAACTAAAAAAATGAATTTTTTTTAAATGCTTATAACTTTTTTATTAATAGAGATAATTCCAATTTTCAAAAAATAGGTAAAAGGCACTACTAAAAGCCAAATAAATTAATAACAAAAATATTTTTTTAATAGCGCCGTTTTGGAGATATGGTGCAAACTTATGTTTTTTAAATACAAACCTAACCTCAATTTTATGTCATTGAAAAGCTAATTTTTTTCTCTTTTCAAAAATATAAGGGTTGATAGGGTTAATTTTTCAAAATTTTTTAGTATTAGAGAAAAAATTTTTATTTTAGAAAATAAATTAGTAATTTATGTGAAAATAAATTTTAAAAATCAAATTACCTATGAAACAATCGAATATAAAAGAAACAAGTGAATTAAATACATTAATATATCAAAAAGAGTGGAAAAATAATTCGAAAAAAGTATTAAATAATTTTGAAAAATTAACCCTATCAACCCTTATATTTTTGAAAAGAGAAAAAAATTAGCTTTTCAATGTTATTAATTTATTTGGCTTTTAGTAGTACCTTTTACCTATTTTTTGAAAATTGTAATTATCTCCATTAATAAAAAAGTTATAAGCATTTAAAAAAAATTCATTTTTTTAGTTTTTGTCAAATAACTAAGAAACTTGGCAACAATGTTAATTTTTCTGAACGTAATTTGAACGGCCGTAAAGTTCTGCCCAACTTTGCTAATTTAACCGACTCTGTATCTCTTCTAATAACAAAGTTACCTATGTAACGTGGGTAGATTATGGTCACCCTGTATTGTATTATTAGGATTAAAAGTGGAACTTTGTTTGGCTAGCAATTTTGCATTTGCAACGCGAAGCGAAGCGTAGCCGAGCGGATGCAAAAACTAGCGCGCCAAACAAAGACACTTTTAATCCGAATGAGACATAATATTATTATTTTTTCTGCAACCGAAAGAATCGAATTTAAAATAATAAAAATTAAGATGAGAGAAATCAGAAAACGCTACTAAAATCGACTCTTCTTGATTTTTGTTTGCCATTTTAGTATTAAAAGTTACTTTTAAGACGAGGATTAAAAGTGTTGCTTAGCAACGCGGATATTTTTATATTAGTAACACAAAAGTCAACTTTTAATGTCAAAAATGGTATTAAAACACACGTCATTTAAGACGGTTGCAGAAAAAAGTGTTTTTTCGCTGTTTTGCGTTAAAAATTGTTTTTTTTTTGAAAATTTAAATTCTACTGTCAGTTGAATGATTTTAATTAATTTTTTTATATTTGGATGGTTTTTTACAGTTGTACAAAAAATATTGTTTGTATCACGAGTGCGAAGTGTTTTTAGTGCGCTCGAAAGACTTTTTTCATTCGGCAAGCCTCTTGAAAAAAGTACTATCTCGCGCCCTAAAAACACTGACTTCGCGCTCTTGATACAAAAATAACTATATTCTGAGGAGCTGTGAACATGCGCGATACATAAATTGGTATTTATCCCCACCAACGCAGTAGTCAATGTATTTTAATTATTAAGGCGCGTGGCCAAACCTGCGCGAACTTACCTCAGCTTAAATTATTTTAGCTCTTGTTTTTTTTAACAAATAACAATCTCAAATGGATTTTATTCACAATTCACACTTCCTCCACCCTCCCTTTTTCTAAACCAATACCTATTTTACCTTCCTCATTCTCTCTATCTCTTCTATTTTATACCTCTGTCTCTTTCGGACCTTACTGCACTTTCCGAAGACCCATGTGTTTTCTATTGTGCGGATTTATAAAGGATAACATAAATAAGTTTTTTTTCAATTAATAATAGCCAAAATGTAGGTATTTATTATTTATTTATTTTACGTTTTGTTCTATTCAAAGCTTCTTCGGAAATAAAAGATTATTTAAAAAAATAATAATATTTTAATAATTTTATTTCCAAAGAACGTAAAATAAATAAATAATAAATACATTTTGGCCAAAAAGCCAAAAAAATTATATAAAAAATAAATAAATAAATATCTGAATATATTGAATGTAGTGTCAAACTACAAAAGATCAACGCAGACGACGCCATATTTACATCGATAAATAATTGGGTAACTAAAAATTAATATCTTACGCAGAGTATCAATGATACATTATTTATCTTTTGATACTTTTCTATCGTTTATTTATGATACTCGAGATGACAGTACCTTGTATCAAAGATACTGAAATTGATTTATCATGTATCTTGTATCGAAGATACTTATCAGCCTCAATGTGCTCAGATACTTTTTTCAAAAATTATTTTGATAAAAATTAATTAATGTCTAATTGGTAGAATTAATTTATTTTTATCAAGAACTACTCCAGTGAAATATACCAATTTGGGTAGTACGGATACCGACATTTACAGTCTGCTATTAGGTGGTAAATTCACGGAAAAATAAAATGACGAAAAATGTATCAAGTATCATTATCTTGTATCTTTAGAACAAAATTTAAAAGTATCTTATATCTATGATACTTGAGGTGAAAGTATCTTCTATCAAAAATACTGATACTGCACCATCACGTGTATCTTGTATCAAAGATACATTTTATAAGTATTTTACCCAACTCTGATCATATACGTTAAAAATTAATTTAAATAAACAAAAACATCAAGTAAGTAGACCTATAGTTTCTACTCGCGTATAATTATAGTCATTATCCCGTCATTAAATAATATAATATTAAAATGCGTCTGTGAGATTATGCAATTAATTCCACGAAACAAAAAATTACATGCTTTGAAAAATCTTATAATAAATATTATGATCTTTTTTAAAGGCATTGATTTACAATGCATTACCTATAATACATTAATTTTACATTTACATTATTATAATGTTTTACATTACATTGTTTTACATTATAATGTAAAACAATGCTATAGCAATTTAAATTGGCTATATGTCATTTATTAGTCATCTTTCTATAAATCAGGTGATTCTAACCAAGTGGAGGATAATAATAAGAACTTAATTATATTTAAAAGTTGTTCTCATGTTGTTAATGTTGTGGAAGAAGAATGTTTAAGTTTTTTATTCTTTTTTCATTATTATTTTATTTTTGTATTTGTATTGGTTGTAGACGCGAACCAAGTGTTTATCATTCTCGTGCTGCAAGAATAGCTGGTGATAATGGATACAAAATTAAACTACAAAATAATATTCAAAAATATGTTCCTGGAGAAATTTATAGAGGTGGGTTTTAATCTATATGAAGGGAGAGCGTTTTTTGAAATTTTATTTAAATAAGTGAATGCAAGAGACATCTATTATTATTTTTTAACTTTATAATTTAATTTTGTTATGGAGGGAGCTGCTGCTGCTGCTAATCTAAAGTATTCTTGTTCTTATTCTTACAGTGAGCATGAATGGTCTCAAAGATTGCAGAATTCTGGGGACTATAGGGATTAATTTTAATTTAACCCTAGGAGCTCTTCTGCAGACTGTAGAGACGGAGAAATAGAAGCACCGCTCGAATGTTATCAACAGATTCTGTATGGTAGTGCTTGACTTTCGAGCACTCAGATCACAAATTGATTATTTTTGGATGTTAAAGGCCAACGCTCACTTGAGCGAGCCGAAGCGCGGCGAAGAGAAGATCAGTTTTTGAATACAATGCGCTTCTTATGTATTCTTCGCCGCGCTTCTTAAAGCATAATTTTTTTAGTAGAAAGAAAAAAATAAGTTTTTAACAGTTCAAGTTAGTTTTAATGCCCTTGTTTGCGTATATTATTATTAAAAATAAAGTCTAATATAATAATAATAATAAAAGAAAAAAGAGGAAATGCGATTAATTCTTGAACTCTTTTAACGTTTTATCTATAGGTCATCTTTATTATGAATCACGTGATTTGATAATAATTAATAAATTAATAAGAACTTAATTATATTCAAGTTGTTCTCATTTTGTTAATTTTCTAGAAGCAGAATGTTTAAGTTTTTTATCTTTTTTTCTCTATTATTTTATTTTTCTATTGGTTGTAGACGCGAACCGAGTGTTTATCATTCTCGTGTTGCAAGAATAGCTGGTGATAATGGATACAAAATTAAATTACAGGATGATCTTCAAAAATATGTTCCTGGAGAAATTTATACAGGTGGGTTAGTTTTGCTTTAAAAAGAACACGAGAGCTTCCTCATGAGTCATAAGACGAGATTTTGGTGAAGATTTGAATTATTGGTGCTCATTTTAGTTTTCAGTGATGATGTAATCATTTAAATACAAGGATGAATTTTCAACTGCTTTCAGCTGGTTAAAGCTATAATTATTATTAGCTCTTTGCTCTTATCAATGATTTTATCTCTATTTTGCATATAGAGTACTTACTTTTAAATTGCTCTTCTAACTTACGTTTCAGTTTTCTTTTTTAACTTTCGACCTTTCTTCCATTGCTGAAAAAATCGATATTTAATAGTTTATTTTAATAATTTTGGCAAATAATTCAAGTAGGGTCTTGGGGATTCTTATATGCTCTCGTGTACTTCACTTTCGCCACCAACCGAACCATGTCATCCTCTCTTCCGTCGGTTGTCAACGCTCTTCCCTATGAGGAGCTAGCATTGACGTCTCTAGCAACATGGACAACACTATTTCGACAACCATCACATACTGAAGTTGCTCCAAGAGTGTTGATCGAGGGGCAAAGCCACCCTTACTCCCCTCCACGGAGCCATTCAACGAGATGGAAGCTGGCAACATGGGCAGATCTTTTCTGTCTACCCATGCTATCATTCTTTGAATTATTGTATCTAGAAATATTTCAAAATCCACAATTTGAGGATCTAGCAGCAAGTACAGTGGAGTCCTGCAATAAAGCCATAGCTTGTTGTATCATTCCATGGTGTCATTATGTCGATTTAGGACTTTTCTTGTTTGAGCATTTCTATCAGTTTTCGTGTTTCTTCGTGCAGTAACCAAATCGTGATGTACCAGTGCTTGACTTTCCAGCATTTCTACTAATTTCTCTATTTTCCAGTTTCTGTTATGGGATCAAGAACTTTCGATAAAATCCAACATTTTCGTCGCTTTACCCTAAATATCGAATCTTTAAATGACGGAGGTACCATTTTGCCACAAAAAGTAGGAACCTTCCAGCTCTTTGGTGATAATTTATCGAAATTTAACGAAGATTGCGTCAATACCATTTCCGAAACTAATAACTTACCAAAAACAGAAGTATCATTTTTATGGACTGCACCACGTGTTGGATCAGGATGTGTAACCTTCAAGTAACCGTTCATTTTTACTATAATAAAATAAAATTAACAATCCTTAAATTTAGAGCTATGGTTTTAGAAGACTCAAATCATTGGTTCGCAGATGATGGGGAATTGAGCAGAATGGTTTGCGAATTAACCGACGCGGATAAAAAATTCAACGACGATGATTGTTGCGCTTGTGACGAAGCAAAATATAACGTGAGCAACAAGTTTATGAAACAACCAATTGATAAACTTTTACTCTTACCAACAGGTTATTTTTGAAGGAATTTGGTCTAACAAAACCCATCCAAGAGACTTTCCATTTTCTTTGTGGTTGACGCACTTCTCTGACGTAATCGGTGCTTCTCACGAACGTAATTTTAGTTTTTGGGGCGAAGGACATACTGCAACTGAAGGATTTAGAAGTTTAGCCGAATGGGGTTCTGTTAGACTTTTGGAAAGCGAACTTAAAGCTCAAAGTAAATATATGAGAACTATCGTGAAAGCTGGTGGACTTTGGTATCCAAACGTTAACACTAACACCACAGCTAATTTTAGAGTCGATCGCAAACATCATTTAGTTTCTTTAGTTTCGATGCTTGGTAAGTAATCATCGCGATGTAGGAAAATTTGAAACACGCGGTAATAAAATTTAGGTCCATCCCCCGATTGGGTTGTTGGAGTAAACGGCTTAAATTTGTGTATGAAAAATTGCTCGTGGATGGAAAATTTAATCGTTGATTTGTTTCCATGGGACGCTGGTACTGATAGTGGAATAACGTACATGGTAATAAATTCCTCATTGGAATCAAAACGTTTGTTTAAAATATTTTTTAGTCCCCCAATGCGGAAACCAAACCAAGAGAACGTATGTATAGAATTACAACAAGATATCCAGAAGATCCAAGACAACCATTTTACGATCCAACCATAGATGAAATGCCAGCATTGGCGCGCTTTTATTTTACGCGAGACAAAGTTTATCCAAGAAGTTGCGATGAAAGTTTCTTAACAGCTCAATTGGATGTAAGCGAAAATAACGAAGATACAAGCAGACGTGAGTTTATTCATCTTACGTAATTTATCCATTTAAATTCAATTTTTGGTGTAGCTGAATGCGGTGTCACCGATTATAACGAATGGAGCTCGTGTTCAGTTAGTTGTGGTAAAGGTTTGAGAATGAGAAGTAGAAGTTATTTGATGCCGCAAAAAGCGGAAATGTTTCAATGTAGCAGACAGTTGATTTCGAAAGAAATGTGCGTCGCCGACGTCCCTGAATGCGAAAGGTTAGCTTGGCGAATTAACACTGTTAAATGAGTAAAGAATTTTTTCAGAAATCCAAATGAGGAGGAATCAGAAGAAAAAATTGAAGCGAACGAAGGGATTTGTGCAACGACGGAATGGAGCCCATGGTCTGAGTGTTCGGTTCCTTGTGGTGTTGGTTTTAATTCTAGAAGTAGACACTTTATTGATCGTATGGGTAGGAAAAAGTGTCGTCACGTTACAATTTGTAAGTTTACTTTAATGCTGTAAAAACTGTTAACTATAAGTTCAATGTAAGATGAAAGGGAAAAGTGTATGGGACCACCGTGTGGTCCTGGAGAAATCGAAGAGATTAATCCAATGTGTCCTGTAACTGAGTGGAGCGATTGGAGTCCATGCAGCGCGTCCTGTGGTAGAGGTGTTAAGTTACGAACGAGACTCTTACTAGTTGAAGCAGGTCTACAAGAAAAGTGCAGTTCAATGGTGGAACTTTTACAACAAAGACCTTGCATGGATACAGAAGATTGCACTTTTGATATGGCAACAGCTAAAGGTAATGCAGTTCCTATTTGTACCTGATAATCTGAATGTAACATTTTAGAGGTATGTATGCAAGAGAGTGTCCAAGGACCGTGTAGAGGACATTTCAACCGTTGGTATTTTGAACCAAGTAAATTGATGTGCGTTCCTTTCATTTATGGTGGTTGTAGAGGAAATAGAAATAATTTTTTGACAGTTGAAGAATGTAATGAAAGCTGCAAAGTTGTTAGAGGTAAAATTTATTTGTTTCATAACCTTTTACTAAATTTTGTGCACTTTCAGACGCTCTTTTAGGTAATACAAATGTAAATGCGCCAGTTGGGAGGTCACCTGCAGCAGTTTTAGCTTCAGCTCAACCCGTCGATTGTGTAGTTTCAGAATGGACCCAATGGTCTCCATGTAGTGAAACTTGTGGTAATTCGGGTTTTTCACAAAAGTATAGAAGTATTTTAACACCAGCTCAAAATGGTGGAAGAGCTTGTCCAAAACGTTTGGAAAAGAGGAGAAGATGTAATAGCGTTCCATGTTATAACTATTAATAAATAATCTTAATGAAAATTTTTAATTATTAATTAAAAATACTTATAAAATTACAATTCAATTTTTCTAACAATTAAAATATTTAAAAAGTAATTATAATAAATTTGTAGAATTTTCATTTGAAATTATATGGCTTTGGCTACTTTCTAAATTATCAAAATTGTCTTCTATGATTTCATTGTTAGATGTTTCATTTAGTAAATTCGTATTGTTATTAATTTGACTTTCTTCTTCCTCCTCTTGTGCTGTAACTGTAACAGTATCGTTTCCAACATTTTCATCAGTAGTAACCACTTCGGTACTTTTATTTTGAAGTAATACTCTAATGACCAACTTTTGATTACTCAAATTACTTCTACTGGAATTAGTTTCATTTAATTTACTATTATAATCCGGATATTTATCGATTCTATCTAATATCGATTGTGGTTTAAGTCTTTTGATCTTTCTCTTTTTACCGGGATGCTGTTCTCTAATATGATTATCACATAATTGTTTTGTTAAAAAATACTTATCGCAATAGATACATGGAAACGAATGTATTAAGTGTTCATCTAAATGTTGTTCATATAACTTCTTATTTCTAAATTCTTCAAAACAATATATACAGTATGATAAAAAATTCTGGTAATGCTTCTGTTGGTGTCTTTCCAAATGTTCTCTGAAATTGAAAAAATTGTAATAAATTTTTTACAATTTCTTATGAACTATAAACGTTTAAACTCAATACTTACTGTGTTAAATAATTATAATTACATTGGTCGCATAAAAATCTGGCAGTTTCGTTATGCTGAGATACTATATGTTCCGTTATAATTTCTAAACTCATGGAAGTTTCCCCACATAAATGATACGGACATTCGTAAATTAATTTTTGATATTCATTTATAAGCTTATCTCTTAACTCTTTAGCAAAACGTGTCTTTACAGCTTGTCCGTTATGGTTATTATAATCCAGTGACTCGGCAATGTTCAATTCGTCATAATTATCGATATACTGAGCGAGATAAGCCCACGCAAACTCGCTTAGTGAATCATTTTGGGTCAACAAGTCACCTAATATACGTTTAATCTGTAGTTGTTCAGCTTGCTTTTGTAATTGTTGTCTTCTACTCGCAGTTGTTGTTCTTGAAGCTCTACTAACAACAGTGGAACGTGTCGATACTGAATATGGCGTTAAACGTGAATTACTTCTACTACTTCTTCCTCCTTTACGTTGTGTCCATCTATGACCTCTCTTTCGACGTTTATAATTAACACTATGTACCTCACGATCTAAATCTGGTGTCGAACCAATATCGCTCCTGTATTTTTTACTAGCTTCCTCTATATCTGTATCTGATCTTTGGTCATATGCTATTGAACTTGTTGCAATTAATAAATCGTTTGGCGACTGTGGTTCAGTTAAGTCTTCGTACGAATAAGTTGGAGTTAACCTTAAATCCCATACTTTTGTTAAATTTAACGTTTTCTTACTTATTCTATCTGTGGCTTCTCTATTTGATGAGTGTTCTAATATAATTTCGTAAATTTGCCTTTTTAATTTTATGATATTTTCAAGTACCTTCATGCACATAGTGCATACGTGATCTTCGCTTTCTAAGTGTTCTTCGATCTTAAACAATAATTACTTGAAATACAACTTTATTTAAATTAATAAATACTTACTTCAAGTCCACATAATTCTAAAATATCGTCTTTTGCACTATTGTGACCGTTTTTATAACAAATGTTGATAAAATCTTTGTCGCTTTTTTTACATAACATACAACCATACGTTTGCATTTTTCTTTAAACGAACATTTGTGGAAGGGTTTCAACAATTAAAACACTTTTAACAATAATGTATTATTTAAAACTTTTTGGAATTGCAATAAACGTAACTTGTTTACAAAACTTTGAAATAGGAATGGAAAAGGATGTCAAATGTCAAAATTTAAATAGGAATTAGGACGTTTTTATTTGAAATTTCATGTAATTGTGGGTAATTCACAGTGTAACAACTACTTATATTAACGTTAATTTAAGTTTATTAATTATAATAAATCATTACAAGCAAATCGGTAGTTTTAAACGACAGTTAATACAGAAACTAAATACACATTTGACATATAATAAGTGAGGTTACGTCACTTTGAGAAAATAAATTGAAAATGGTTAAAATAAGCTTACAAATTAAAGCAAATTTAGAACACATAGCAGAATTGTACACTTCTCATCCAAAGTTTAACTTTTGCTTAAAAATTAAATGTTTGAATTGTGGTGAAATTTCTGACAAGTGGCACGATATATCGGAAGAAGATAATTTTACTGCAAAAGCGCAGAGTAAATATCAAAATAATTTTATAGCTAAATGTAAGCTATGTGCAAGAGAAAATTCCTTAGATATTATTGAAAATAGCAACGGTAAGTTACAAAGATTATCAACAAAATATTAAAAGTTGTTTTTACAGCAAAACTTCTTAACGAAGATGAAGGTAAATTTAAAACTATAGTTACGTTCGATTGTCGTGGTTTAGAACCGATCGATTTCTTACCTTCTACAGGTTGGATAGCTAAAGTTGACGGTAGCTCGACTGTTTATCGTAACGTTGACTTAAGTGAGAAAGAGTGGGTTGAATACGACGAAAATATTAAGGAATCTGTCGGCATTTACGAATTAGAACATCAATTTATTAAAGTTAAATAATTTATTTTTTGTTACATTTACATACAATTTGTGTAAATTTCAAATAATAACCAACATTAAATAAATTATAAAAAAAAAGTGGAATGCTTTTTTTGACACATCAAGTGATAAAAACTTTTGCAGATCATTTAAAAACAAATCACATTTAAAAAATAAACTTTCCATTATATGGTTAAGTTAGACAAAAGCTAAACACCTACAATAAATTTATAATTGACTCGAGGTTATGCTAGTAGAAAAATAAGAGTCTTTCTTGATGACTCGCACTTAGTAAGTGCCATCCTCGTTTGATGCTCAAATATTGCACTACAGCACGAATGCATATAATTAAACCTAAAACAATTATTGAAAATATAAAGTAATAAAGGGGGATAGTTACTTACCGAACACCATAACTAACCACCACAACCAACCATTTTCTCTCGATCCAAAATCGGTGGAATGTTTAACAATTAAAGTCCATTTAGCTAATGACAAACCGAAACCCGATAAAGCACCGTAACGGGCGGCAATTGTGTTGCAAAAACAGGTCACAAGTAAAAATCCAATCCAATTAAATATAAAAGCCACAAAAAAGGCGGTATAGAACATAAAATCAGTTCCCAAAAGCGTAGTGTCAACATCTTCACTTCCTTCAGCATCGATTGATAATAATTGTCCCAAAGTTCGAGTTTCTCTTATCTAAAAGTATGTGGGTTAACTAAAATTGAGTACGCTAACAATATGTTACTCGAGGAATTTCCGCATGAGGTAAACCTGCCGCTTGTGCCTCTCTACTTTTTTCTCTTTGTACCTCTTCGTAAGTTGGCAATTTTGTTGCAATTTCATAAGAGGGTGGTGCCATGAAGTCTGGCTTCGGTGGTGGAATGTCATCACCACTTGTACATGGCAAGAATGTCGTTGTATTTGTTACCGGAATGTTATTATGTCCCTTAAAAAAATTTATTAAAATTGTTTATTACCGTATTACTGGTTATTTACAGTTTCTGTTTCATAACGAATTTCCGGATTTGGACGAGTTGCTGGTATTCCGTCCATTTCTTGATAGTAAAAAAAATAACTTATCGATAAAATCGGCTCACAGTATACTCATTATTTCGTCACAGTTTATTTTGTACAATTATTAGTACCAGATGTTATCAATTTTGTACGTTTACACATGAATATCGTTGAGAACTACGTATTAAAACAGGGGCGTGCGAACGAACAACTACAACGGATTAACACCACAAGGACAAACGCACGACCATGACATTCTAAATATTGATGAGGTTTGTTTAGCTCTCGCGAAGTTGAAGAAAAGTTGTTAATTGAATAGTTTAAATTACATTTTGACGTTATTATAACAACCCGCCTCTGATTGATTTTTTTTAATGTGTAAAACTAGCTGAAGAGTCAAAAGTGACAGCTACTAACAGTTGTCAGTTGTTAGTTCTCGTAAGTGTCACTAGAGGCGCTGTTGTAAATAACTTTTTTAATGACAATAAGCAACAGTTAACCGACGAATGTGGAAATGTGTGTACACGTGAAATTGTAGTAAATCGCGTGTCGAAACTCTTCATGTAAATTGACGTTTTTAAATAAATAAAATTTGTTTAGTTGATTTATTGTATTTGTTTATAGTTTTAATTAATGAAAAACAGTTTGTGTTAATTTTAAATGTAGCTAAAAACGGATTATTTCGAAGTGTTGAGCAACTTTTAAAGTAAGTTTTTTTTTGAATTTTTAAAATTTTGTTTAATTTGTTAAAATGTCAAGGTTGTTTAAAGTAATTTTTGTTTGTTTTAACTCCTTTTTTTGTTTTTAATTAAATCGGGTGCGTTTTGAATGTTTTGCTACTGTCAAAAGAATCAAACAAAAGAATAAACAAAAACTTTGTTGTAAAGTTTACCATTGGCGTACATTTTTAAAGGATTTTTTCGTAAAACGCACGTTTTTTATTACTTTTTGGTTGGGTAATTTAAAAAAAAATAGGTAACTCGAGGTTAAAATATTAACGCAATGGTCGATTTAAAAGATATAAATCTTTTTTTTAAATTATTTAAAATGGAAGTAGGCACATGCACCGTTAATTTTAACAAATATAGAAACTTATAAACTATTATATTAATATATTGCGCTTTTGATTTCTTTAAATGGGCAACAAATGCACGCTTTTATCTCCTATTAATGACATTATAATTTTTAATTACTTAATACTACACATAAATTACACTGTTAAGCCTTTTTTGTCAAATTCTTGCTTAACTTTATACATAAATTTGATGTAAGAGACATCTCAAAGACAATTTTTATTTATTGTTCAATATTTCCACCTTCGCACAAAACGTAACAGCAGTTTTACGCATTTTATTTGAATAATTCCTTTTTGAGCCGCCATTTTGAAATTTAATGTCTTCCAAAAGTAATTAAAAAGTGCAATAACTTCCTAATTTTAATTAATAACGGAATTGAAGCACTTAAATAGAACGAGTTAACAATTTTTTTAACATAATTTCAAACTGATAAACTCAATTTGATTTCTTTTAACTTGCTCTGTTGATTTTTGTGCTCTGCTTAATAATTTTCTTTCTAACATAAATTTTTTAAAAATAATTTATAATTAATTTTATACTGATTGTCGATGCCGTTGAGTATTTTAATTTTTGTTAATTAAAATTCTTTTAAAAAGTTTAAGTAGGAGCAGTTCGAAATAAAACGAAATAAATCTCGTTTGAAAAGAGTATTGGTTATAGCCAATTTATTTTACTTATTAGTTTTTGATGGGATATCTCTTGTGATGAAATTTTTAGATGAGAAAGGACTGAAAATAGATTAACTTGAAGTAATTAGTCCTTTTATAAGTTCTCGTCGACAAAGGAATCATTTGCAGTAAATTAAATGTCGTCATGTTGGATTATTGGAAAAGAAACGAACAATTAAAAAATACGTTTTGGAATTATCTAAAGTCTTACAAGAATCTTTTGAAAGGTTTAAACGAGGGTTGAAATGAAAGTCACAAATAAGATAAGATTGGGTGAGGTTAAGGGTGTTTTGTTCTACTGTCTCCATATTTTTAATTGACTTCTGCAATTTGTGCATTTTTAACTTTTTCGAATCCAAGAAAAAGTTTTTTTTGCGTTTCTCGACATTTTGAGTCCCCAGATTCCAAAAATGCAAAAAAAATTTTCGATTTTTTTTTGATCGAAATCGAAATTTTTTCGATTCAAAACGGCATTGTACAGCCAAAATATAGGGCTTTCGTCCTGAACAAGTCGATTTTTAAAATTGTTTTAAAATTGCCTACCTGTAAGGGGTCAAAGTAGGTCAAAATTTTGAAATGGATTTTCTCAAAATTTCCTATATGCCATATTTTTTCTTTTTGGGATATGTTACAGACAACGTAATTTTCTATCCAAATATAAATTGTTTTTATCCAACTGTTTGTTAAATAATCGAGTCCAAGAACTAGTAAATAAGAAATTATTTTTTAGAGCGAGTTGGACTCGAAATTATCTCATTGTCTATCAGTTTTTGGTAATTAAGAATTTTAGTGCTTTTTATGCGTGAAAAGGTAAACAATGAGCAATTCCTGAACATCTATACAATTTTGATAGCATTATTAAAGTAAAACATGGTTGGGAAAATTTTTTTATCTTTTCTATTTACACACAAATACACAAAAATTTTAAGTAGGCACCTTTATGTACATTTTTTTCAACAAACGAGTTCAAATTTAAACTTTCTTTTTCCAAACATTGAGTAGTTTTTACAATATTTAATGTAATTTTTAGTTAGTTTAACTGCACGTGAAATTGCAATAAATTTATTTTCACACACATGAAGAGTAATTCGTTTTTTCACCTTTCTTATTACTTGGTAATGAGAAATCTCGAAAGGAATTGGTAATTTGAAAAAAAAAAGTGAGTACCATCCTGTGCTCTTTCTCTTTGATTGATATGCGAAATGGCACCCTTTAATTGAGTATTTTCTTTAAAAGACATTATTTGCAAGGAAAGCAAAATTATCACTAATTTTCTCTGCATGTCGTGTGTAAATGTGCCACAATTATGAAATGACTCGAAGCAAAATTTTGCATAAATTACAGTAATAAAGTTACGATTGGCATATTTTTTTTTGAAAATTCTGCATTTTAGATAAAATTAGTCATCAAATCTAAATAATGTAATAACAAGTATTGTTTGGCTTTCACTTAATAAGGAGTTAAGGAGATCATTTTGTTCAGATCGAACGTGATGAGAAAGTTTTTTTTTTTTTCAATGCTTGTTTTAGTTTTTAAAGTTGTTATTATTATATAAAAAAATTGTAAACAATGAATTATTATAATTATGTAATTTTAATTGAGGTAAATTGTGGTGCATTATGCTAGTAATCTATTAAACAGACAATAAAGCGCGGCCTCTACTCGAGTCGTTCAATATGCGAGAGTAACAAATTGCAAAGTACAGCAAATCTCATCTAATCCTCTTCTAGTACCTGTTATCAAAATGAATTTGCTGTTGGAAAATTGGAATAAAAATTGTTTTAAGCTCTTTTACTTGCTCTTTTATGTAGAGACTGTTTTTGCCTCGGTTTTTGCTGAGTTAATGCTATAATAAATGCTAAGAATGGACGTACAATTGTTTCGTACAATTTTCGCTTAAAATCACATTTCGATAAAAAAAAGTCATGTTTGTAGAAAACTCGAAAATTATCATTGTTTGTTCATATTATGTTTTGTATAATTTTGATTCAGGGGTGCCCAAAAGAAGCGCTTCTACTATTGTCTCTTAATTCTGACGTTTCAGTTTTCAGATGATATTGTCCAGGAACGGAGACTTTTCGCCTGTCGATATACGTATATAATCACATTTTAAGTGAGAAATCGTTTGAGTTTTCAATAGTGTACAGTCAGCCTCACAATTATTGGCCACCCTGCTATAATTCTACCACAAATTGTGGATGCAACCTTCATAAAACCTCCTACCTAAATAGAGGAGTAACTTTATTTTGCCAACCAGTAGTAAATCAACAACCTTCCCTTCTGTCTTTTTGCCGTTGTTGGCTAATAACCACCCTGTCGTATAGCCAGGGTGGCCAATAATTGTGAGGCTGACTGTACAGTAAGACATTTGATATTTTTATTGTTTGTATTTACAGAACCCCCGATTCGAACGCTGATTCGTTCTTGTCGAACCTGCTGACTGCTAGAAGCCCTACCAATTACCACAAAAAAAGTTTTGTATGCAAAATTTATCAAGTGAACTATGTAATTTTCTCAGGGGTGTCCAAACAAAGTGCCTAATCAAAGTATCACAAATCAAAAGATCTTCCAATCTCACATTTCAGCTACAAGAAAATTTCAACGTTATAAAAACGTTATTAAAATCTGCAAATGTATGCAAAAATCTTCAAGTAACCTATGTAGTTTTCTCAGGGGTGTCCAAACGAAGTGATTAAACGGAGTGATAAGTACTTCAAATTTCTAATTTAAGTTGCAAGAATTTTTCAATATTGAAAATGTTATTAAAATCTTCAATGTTTGCACAATTTATAAAGTGAGCTACGCAGTTTTTCCAGGGGTGTTCAAACGAAATGATCAATCAATGTATCACAAATCACAAGTTCTTCAAATCTCACATTTCAGTTGTAAGGACTTTTAAACATTTAAAACGTTCTTAAAATCCTCAATGTGTGTAAAATTTATAAAGTGAGCTGCGTAGTTTCCCAGGGGTGTCCAAACGAAGTTATTAATCAATGTAGGGGAAAGTGGGGGAATGGTGCGCAGTGGGTAACCGTGCGCATCACTGAATATTTACATTATGCCAAATTTTGAGATATCTCTCGTAGGGCAGTTTTGAGGAATGTGCTCGACGATTGATTGACGCCATGAGCGGAAACCTTCATGTCTCAGTTGCCAATAATATTTGCATTTGTGTGAACCTATTCTGTTTGCTGTTATTTTGCACGTGTATAAATTAAGACGGTAGGTCCTTAATTCTAAACCGATTATCTTAAAATAATTATGTATTAAAAGTGTAGGATCTGGTGCTAGTAGGTATACATGCAATTTTGTTAAATTTAAATAAATAATTTTTGTGATATTAAGCGATTCGTTATTAAACTCATCATGGGGTAATGATGCGCATCCCAGAAATATCTCAAAAAAGCGGTAAAAAAAGGTTCTCGTCTTAAGCAACACTCAGAAATTCTTATAATATTCGTTAATAGGCTGAATAACTAGGCTTTCTATTTCTAGTTTTAAATTTTTCTTAACATTAATAGGATGCCTACTAGATCAAATCTTGCTTAGATGCGCACCATTCCCCCACTTTCCCCTACTATTACCAATCCACAAGTACTTCAAATCTCACATTTCAGTTGCAAAAGGACTTTTCGATATTGAAAATGTTATTAAAATCTTCAGTGGTATGTCGGTGGTATGCAAAATTGTTAGGGACAACCAGGGGTGTCCAAATGAAATGATTAATCAACGTCTTACGAGTTCCTTGTTGCTCAGACGTTAGGTTTAGTTTTCAGGAGTTTTTAAAAATCTTTTCGTGTAGGAATTTTTGGGTGAAATCGGGAGAAATGTTTAGTTACCGCAGGGATAAACAAAGGTCTTAATTAATAAATAAATCAAAATTGTGTGATTGTGAAAGTGAAAATGCTTTTTGATCTGGGTCGTCAGGAAAGTTCCTTTTTACATTTTGATTTTAACATGTATCTGACGAGATCATGAATATTTTAAAAATTGAAAGGGGTTAAGGATTGCATTAGAAAGTTTAGGGAGTTCCTAGAGGAATTAAACATTTATTGTAGTACAAGAAATTACCAACATCAGTACTCGTTATTGAAAGCTCGTGCTCGGCTCGTGCATATGTAAAAGCTCTTATCTTCTTACAATATTTTGACGAAAAAAAAAAGAAATTACTGTTTAAATAATTTACAACTGCTTAAAGGTTACAATTGAAACTTATTTTGCGCTTCTTTCGTTGATAAACATCACAAGCAATCAAAGTGCACTTTTACTGTTTGTGTGTAGTAAAATGATGTAAATTTAAAATTCATGTAGGAACAGTTATTATACCAACATAATTTATTTTTAAAATAAACAAAAGAGATTTTAAAATAACATACAGGTGGGTAAAATTCGTATACGTCAATGACCTTAATAGTTGCATATAATTATAATTGTTAATTATTTATTTATTTATCAATTCGCACTTACTTAACAATATGTAAATTCCTTTATATAATTCCTTTTTTGCAAATTTTTTATATTTTACAAGTTTTTGAATATTTTCTTAAACAATTTTCATGTCACATTAGTCAACTTTCTACCTTTATAATTATTGTTATTTTTTGTTATTTTAATTTACAACTAAAACTAACATAATTTGTTATGGTATTGTGTAAAAAAAAATGTTTATAATATAAAAGACTTAAATTTAAATAGAAAACATTTTAAAACTTTCAATTTTGGAAATTTTTTGGTTTTCTCATTTTAGTGAAAATGTTTATCGTCTTTTCTTAATGGAAAATGTTTGATTGGTGATAGCGAGTTTACATAAAAACCTTAAATACCTTAAAATGCTTTTAGTTTTAAAATTATCTCTTTAAATTTCCTTGTAAATTTACTCGGAATTTTATAAATTATTTAAAATGGCGGAAAAAAGATCGTTTCGTGACTGTTGAAAATTTAAATTTTTGCAGTGAATTTTTAAAATGTTTTGTCACTAAAGGTTAATTGACTCGTAAATATTGATTTGCATTAAGACAAAATGTCTAATTCAAATATCTTTGTTTTCCTCGTTATTAGAGGCGATTATGTGATTATATACAGAGTGCTATTCTGCTATTACACTGTGCTGATGATGTTTATTTGTCTTTTCCACGCACAAATACCAAATAAATAAGGGTGTTATTTTGGACATTTATTTTTGCGGGTTATTTTTCCTTAGCTATAAGATAGTCCATCCTCAATTAAAAAAACAATTTTCAAATTTTTAAATTCAAAATGGCGGCTATAATAACGGTTGTCTCATTTTGTGGTTTTTCCCTTATAAATTGGCCGAAAATTATTATTATAAAAATTTCAAAACGGCATTGTAGAACCAAAATAAGGGCTTTCGTCCTAACCTAATCGATTTTTAAAATTCTTTCAAAATTAGCTACCTTTAAGGGGCCCAAAATAGGTCAAACTTTTGAAATGGATTTTGTCAAAATTTCTTGCGGGTGATTTTTTGATTTTTGAATATGTTACAGACTCAGTCATTCTCTATCAAATGCCGGTTATTTTATTAACTTCTATGGAGCATCAGGACCGGTATTATAATTTTTTGAATGTCACAATTTAAAAAATTTTATTTTTTTTGTAATGAAAATAAAAACTTTAAAATTGATCACTATTTTCGGTTAACACAACGCTTCCGATTAAACCGGAAACTCCAAAAATATTAAAAATTAATTTTGACAACCCTGTATGTTTTTAGATCTTTTGAACGCTCGTACGAATAGGTGTTACATCATCAGGTACCAAAAATTTCATATTGTGACAAAAATGTTATTTTTACTTGGCTATAAAATAGCCCATCTGAGCCCAAACTGAAAGAAAAAATTTAAAGTTTTTAAATTCAAAATGGCGGACAGTAAAATCCATTTCTTGGTTTTTCCCTTATCTTGACCGGTAATTATTATTATTAAAATTTTAAAACGGTATTCTGCAGTCAAAATATAGGGCTTCCGTCCTAGCCTAATCGATTTTTTAAATTGTTTAAAAATTGCCTACCTTTAAGGGGCAAAAGTTAGTCAAATTTTTTTAATGGATTTTCTAAAAATTTAATCTGGTCGAGTTTTTCACTTTTGGAAGTGTTAAAAATAACATAACTCTCTATCTAACGCCGCTTATTTTTCTGTCTTGTATGAAACAGGACCGGAGTTACGATTTTTTAAATGTGAAAACTTCAAAAATCCATAATTTCTTTTGTAACAAAAATGAAAACTTGAAAATTGGTAAATGTATCAATATCATGGGCATCTATTATTTTACACTATTTTCGGTTAACAAAACGCCTCCGGTTGAACCCAAAATTACAAAAGTAACAACATTTTAAGAACACCCTGTATATTTTTTTAAATTTTGTAAGCTCTTACAATTAGCTGTTACATGATAACAAATACTTTATGTTTCGACTTCAGGTTTAACCGGAAATGGAAACAGTTTTTCTAATTTAAATGGGTATTTTGTCAATATTTTGAAAGATCGTAAAATTAGCTATCTGGTGATACACAACACTTAATAGTTCACTTCCGGTTTAGCCGGAAATGGGGCCTATTTATTTTAATTTTAAATGTTTAGAAATAGCTTTAATACGCACAAAAAGTCCTGGTATTGCCACATCCGAGTTTTTTGTCTATTCCACGTACAATAATATCAATTCTCTCTCTGTTGTGTCTGTCAGTTGGACTCTCTGCTTCTCTGCCCGATTTTCTGCTATATCTGCCTGCACATCTAGTTTTGTGCCTGCACATGTGCACATCTACGTGAACATCTTTTTTTAGGACGTAGCCGGCTCTGCTGAATTTTACATCCGGTAAATCTCTCTCGTTAATTTTTTCCGATGGGTTGTCCACTCTCTGCAGTCTGCAGTCAATGTACAAAAATTGAGCTGTTAACGGTAGTCATGTGCAATCTATGGTAGCCATAGTATATTATTCGAGGGGTCATAGTTGACCCCTCGTTTTTTTCTTAACAAAATCATAGTTAAGTGTTTGTTTTCTAATATTGTGTTAGGGTGTACATTTTGAATTTTTATTTTGTTCTCGTAGTACACCAACTTGTAAAATCTATATCTACTTCCTGTCGGAAATCATAGCTGCATGAATCCTCAGTGTACAACATGCATAGCCCTTGTGAACGAGGCCAAGTTTGCAAAAAAAATTAAATTATTGATATCGTTTTCCTCGAGGGACCTCGCTAAACATTTTTTTTTAATTTTAAATAAAAAATGAGCAGAAATATTTTCAGAAACGCATTTCCTCAAAATCGTCCTTAAAGAGTTGTTATGCACATACGCAAGTTTCGATGTCAACATTCATTTAGTTTAGAGCGTTTTTTATATTGATTTTAGGTAAGTTCCAAGTGTTTATAAATTTCTATGTATTGATCAAACAAGAACTATCGTTTTCCAACCTATTTTGGCGTTTAATTAATTTTTTTTGCCAAAACGCGGTGTCGTCAATTTTTCAGTTTCAATTAAGGTGCATTTCCTGCAATCTGCGAGTCGTCTCTTTTAAAAATAGCTCGAAAAATTTCTCAAACTTTCAATTTCTGATCGTCTCGAGAGAAAACGAGTCGCATTTGATAGAATTTTCAAGGCGCCTGTAAGTAATTTTCAAACTTGCGACGCCAATTTATAGAGCTTTATTAGGTTTTTTTGCTTAGTCACACACTTTTAAAAAATTGACCCTTTAAAAATGGTGCAATTGGGAAAATTTCAATTTGACCTCAATTTTTTTTCCAAATTTTAAAAGAGGATGTTGAAAAAACTCATTAGTTTGGTTATTTTTACTTAAATGTTATTTTTAAATTAGGAAATTTCTTAATTGTTTATTTATCTTCATCACGTCTAATCGTCCATAATCACCTTTTAGAAAAGTTTACTTAAAGAATGATTATTATTGGCTTTAGTTTAGTGGTTAGAACCAAAATAATACGTTTTGGCTTAGAATAATCCATCATCAACCAATTTGTTTAATTAATTAATTTAAGAAGTACAAAAGAAGCAATTTCCAACATTTTTTGTCTTGTATAAGCAGCTTAACTTCCGGTTTAATTCAAAAGGTCCATAACCTCACTTTTTTTACAATTGTTTTATTTCAAGTGCACGGAACTGGAAGAAATACATTTTTGGGGTAAATCAATCGATGCATTCCGTTATTATTTAAAACTTAATAAATACATGGCTGATCAACCATGATGAGCGCAGTTTGAAAGCAAATCAATAGTATTTTTAAAGAAGAGACGATTAATACTGCATTTTTTTATTTTTTTGTTGCACGTTGTTAATGTTTGTGTTTTTTTTTCGAATGTGCTTTTTATGCTATTTTAAGTGCATACATCTGCTTTGCATTTATGTTTTGCAAACAGTTGTATTTTTACAAGATCGAGATGGAAAGTGGGTATAAAATTGGAGCATAATTATAATTAACATATGGTGCTGATGGTAGTTCGTTTTCTATACAAGATGTTGGTCCTCGTAATATGGAGGAAGTGGTTGCAGTTTTTTGACACCTTAAACCCTCTACAACACACTTTACCGTTTCAATCCCAAACTTTTAGAGCTTTTTAAACTGTTTGTGTTCTTTTAGTCAGGGATGGCATCAAAATAGAGCTCCAGGACTTGACAGCATAGATTGGGAACAGCGAGCATTCAACAACCGCTACATAATGCTCTACGTGGCTCTACCGCAGTGCCGGATTTACGTATAAGCTACACAAGCTATAGCTTAGGGCCCCACTTTCTTGGGGGCCCCCAAAAGGGTCTTTAGGTATCCGAAAAGCATATTTGGCACTGACATATAATATCTGGACTTATAAAGGGCCCTATATCTCAAATAGTTTAGGGCCTTATCAAGTCTAAAGCCGACCCTGGCTCTACGTATGCGAAAGTACAAAAAATATAGATTTCAAATCATAATTTTCCCCCTGTGTCTGTTTGTCGTAATATGTGCTTCTGGCTGTCTTCCAACCAGCTATCAATCTGTCTTCCTGCCAGCTTACTTGGCTGCCTGCCAGATTATCTCTCTGCATGCCAGCTTATCTGTCTGCCGGTCAGATGCCATAAAATATGAGCGTTTGTGTCAGATTATATGTCTTCCTGCTTGCTAATCTATCTTCCTGCCATACTATCTGTCTGCATGCCAGTTAATCTGCTTGTCTGGCATAATATCTGCGTGCTTTCCAGATTATCTGCCTATCAGCCTCTTGATAACTTGGTTGTCTGCCAGATTATCTGCCTGCATGCCAGCTTAACTGTCTACCTGCCTGATGCCATAATATGTGCGTATCTGTTACATTATTTGTTTACCTAGTGGTTCTGTCTGTCTAGCAGCTTACCAATCTTTCTGGAAACCTGGCTTGCTGTCAGATTATCTGTCTGCATGCCAGTTTATCTGCCCGATTCTCAGATATGCCATACGCCTGATGCCATAATGTGTAGGTGCCTGTCAGATTATATGCCTACATGCCACTTTATCTGTCTGCCTACCAGCTAAAGCTAATCTAACTGCATGACGTACTAAGTGCTTGCCTGCCATATTATCTGTCTGCTTGCAAGCGTATTTGTATGCCTACCAGTTTATCAGCCTCTTACTTACTTGCCTGTCTGCTAGATTATCTGCCTGCATACCAGCTTGTCGTTCTACCTGTCTGATACCATAATATGTGCGTATATGTTTACCTGCAAGTGGTCTGTCTGCCTACCAGCTTATAAATCTGCTGCCAGATTGTCTGTCTGGATGCCAGTTTATCTGCCTGTCAGTTTATTTTTCTGCCTATCTGATACCATAATATGAGCGTGCCATGTCTACATGCCACCTTTTCTGTGTGCTACTCAGCTCATCTGTCTGCCTACCAGCTAATCCACTTGCATGACGTAATATCTGCATGCCTGCCATTTTATCTGTCATGCATGCTGGCATATTTGTCTGCTCGTCTGCTCATCTGCCTGCCTAATGCCATTAGATGAACTTGCCTGCTTAATTATTTTTCTGACAAAAGACGTATCGTATCTGTCTGCGTGTCATCTGTTTACTTATCAGTCTATCTGCCTGCCAGATTATTTATCTGCCGTTCAGTTTATCTGCCTTATCTCAGCTTGCCTGTCAACATGTTTATCTCTGCATCTCCCTGAATTTGAATGTCGATTGGACTCTGTTGGTTGTTGGTCTAGAAACTAAACAAATAAATTCCCATCGTAATAATTAAAACTACTTTTCAGGTTTCTTGAACTTACAGGTTACAGGAATTTTAATAGGTCTTGTAATTGAAATATGTTGTTATTACGACTTCGCAACTCTTTCTTCTACAAATTCAAAAAACTGTAATTTGCTATTACTTATTCAATAAAGTTGAAAGACAGCTGCCTCTTGTATCTCCTTCTCTTCAATATAAAGTAAAGAAATTTTCAATTTAAGTAAGCATTTTACATCTGCATCTTCTCTATTTATAAGTTACAACATTTTTGTACATAGTGGAAAATCATTAAGCGTGCAATACAAATCTTTGAGGCGCATCTCTTTTAAAAGTACTTTTTTTTGCATTTTATACACAATCGCTTCAATTAAAGTTGAAATGAAACGTATCCACCTGTCAAATTGCAGAAAAAATCCTATACGCATAGAAAATTAAATTTTAAACGAATCCCGCAGATAAATTTTCGCTCGATTGCAGCTTGAACTGAAATTCTAAAATTTTCCCTTGCAGTTGATGGATTTTTTTAAACCAATTACCGGTAAAGGATTTTTTTAAATGTTTTAACTTAAAAAAGTGTCTTTAAAATAAGGTTAAAGGTTTGTAATGGATTATTTAATTGAATCGCTATTTTACCATTAAAAAATTGATAACGTACGTGAGCGCCATTTTAAAGCGAGCACTTTGCATGAATAAAAATTTATTGGGTTATTTTTGGAAGAAAGAGGACGCGTTACGTAACAACTTAAAATGTGTAATCATTTTCCAATGTTTACTTTAATCATGTTGAGGTAGTCTCGCTTTAATTTATTAATTAAACAAAAATATTTGCCCTTTAGATTTTAATTGCCTAAAAGCATCGCTAGCCCCTTTTTACCTTTTACGGAAAAGGAAGGAAAATAGCTATTTTTGTATCAAGAGCGCGAAGTGGAAAAAGTCTTTCGAACTTTTTTCATTCGGCTGCGCCTCATAACACATTCTCACGCACTAAAACCCCTTCGTGTTAGTGATAGTATAGTGTTGTTTTAAAAGGAGCTAAAGTGACACTTTTTTTACGGCGAGTCAGTTTTCTTGTCTGTCGAGACGAAGTCGAGTCCGACTGACGAGTCAAAAATCATTTTTCTCCAAGCTACTAGTATTCCTTTACGATTGAAGCGATTAATTTGAAAGGTTTAATAAAATCTTGATTTTAAGTTTAATTTTGAGTAGCTGTAAGATTTGACATTTAAAATTATTAATTTTAAGGTTATGTAAGAGCAAAGTTTTGGGATTAGGTACATTCTATCTCTTTTGTTTAAAAATTTGTTTGATCTACTTTTTAAAATTTTATTTCATGCTTTGCCTATTGGTAACGATTAACTGTTGTCCAAGCTTTTTTTGTTGGTGTAATTTAACTAATTAAAGTTTAAATTCACATAAATTTGATGGTGTTAATTTAATTTCGCGGTAACTAATAAGGTTAAGTTAAATTAAAAGAATCGTCTCTCTAGAAAGTGGATTTTTATAATTTTTTTGAGTAGCTCTTAATATAAAATTCGATAAAATTGTTTCGGTTTTTACTGCGGGTTTTAATTTCTAGGCTCACGCCGAGAGGTAGGGGGGGGGGCAATAAAACAGCAAGGTATCCCATTATCCATTAGTTAAAACAGAATTAACATTAAAAGGTTAGCGCTCCCGATTAGATTTGGATTAGCTACAGCAATCTCCTCAAATTTAAATGTGTTAAATGTAATAAAAGCGACAATTTAACGAATTAAGTTGCACCACAGGCAAAAATAAAACCGTACGTACACTCGAACAACTTTTATTACAACTTTAATTTGCAATAAAACTTTGCAACCACATCGGAGCAACACAAATTGGACGGTTTAAACCGTGCTTAGACATTTGTGATGTTGTAAGTTGACTTTTAGAGGTTTCGAAATCCAAGCCGTCCACATGGGAACACCTTGGTATCAGTTTGTTTTGCCAGAAAAGAATTACCTCTTTAAGGAAATCATCAAAGTCGTCGTATTGGTAATTTTCTTTTTCTTTCCATTCACCGTTCACTTTCTTATGCCAATATACACTTCTTTAAGGCATAGCCCATACATTATCTTCTGCCATCACAGATACACTTTTTTATGGTATAATACACTATCTTCAGCCATATCCTGTACACTATCTTCAGTCTTACCTCACATACACTATATTCTGCCATTCCCCATATGCTGTCTTCTGCCATCCACCATACACTGTCTTATGCCATTCCACATACACTGTTTTAAGGCATACACTATCTGCCATCCCTCATACACTGCTTTAAGGCATACCCCATACACTAACTTTTGCCATCTCCTGTGTACTCTCTTCTGTCATCTTTCATACTTTTCTTCGAAGCATACCTCACATACACTATCTTCTGTCGTCCCCCATACGCGGTCTTCTGTCATCTTCTGTACACTCTCTTCTGTAATCTTTTATACTCTTCTTTAAGGCATACCCCACACATACATTATCTTCTACTATCCCCTATACACTGTCTTCTGCCATTCCGTATTCACTCTCTCATGCCATTCCCCATACATAACCTTTCTGCCATCCCCCATACACTGCCTTTCTGCCATTCCACATACACTTCTTTAAGGCATACCCCATAATTTATTTTCTGCAATCCCCATACACTGTCTTATGCCATCCCCCATACGCTGTCTTATTCCATCCCACATACACTTCTTTAATCCATACCCCAATACACTATCGTCTACCATCCCTCATACCATCCTTCGATCCTTCATACACTGCTTTAAGGGATGCCCCATACACTATCTTCTGCCATCTTCTGTCATCTTTCATACTTTTCTTTAAGATATACCTCACATACATTATCTTCTGCCATCCCCCATACACTGTCTTCTGCCATTTCACATACACTGCTTTAAGGGATACCCCATACACTATCTTCTGTCATCTTTCATACTTACCTTTAAGGCATACACTATCTTCTGCTATCCCCAATACACTGTCTTCTGTCATCTTCTGTACACTCTCTTCTGTCATCTTTCATACTTTTCTTTAAGGCATACCTCACATACATTATCTTCTGATCTTCATGATCATCTTGCATTGATGCATCTTTTTTCCTTTTCTTTTAAGGTTCTTTTAGGACATCGTCTGCCATCCCTCATACACTGCTTGAAGGCATCTTCTGCCATCTTCTGTACACTGTCTTCTGTCATCTTTCATTCTTTTCTTTAAGGCATACCCCACAAACATTATCTTCTGCCATTCCCATACCCTATCTTCTGCCATTCCTCATACACTGCTTTAAGGCATACCCCATACACTATTCTGCCATCGTTCATCCACTGTGTTTGGGCATACCCCATACCATCCAGCATCGAGTTACCGTTCATGAAAGTTCTGTTTTCGTTTATGGAAGCAAAAGAGAGTTTAACGCGAGTTTCAAAGTTGGCCATGAGTTTTTGCTATTTTAATGATAAGTAGTGGGACATCCAATGATTTTCTGCATTTATTTAGACATTAAAAAGTGCAATTTTCAGTCGACCTCTGGACTTGCTACTAAAAGTTGAGTTGTGCAACACTGTAGTCGGCAATTAAAAGAATCCTTACACGCTTATATAGACACAAAAGAGCAAATTGAGAACTTTCTTGAAGACTAAACTATTTTATTTAAATCAATACTTATTAGAGTTAACTAAAACGACCCACATTGATTGACATTCAACAATACGACAACAGTTAACTCATGTCTCATTGGCCGTTGCCTGCTACTGTTGTTAGTTGTTTGCATGTCGTTTATCTATCAATATTTTTTTCGTGTTTCCGTGTAAAGAGAAAGTATTGTTTGTTACTCTTAACGGTTTTATTCGCTTTTTAAAGAGAAAAAAAAAAGCATTACAAAGGTCGATTTCAAATTTATTCAATTGTTCAAATCGTGTCTTGACTATTTTTTTTTATAAATTATATTATCTGTTGAAATGTTTAGGTTTTTATACTCTTGCACTAGCAACAATTGGATGGTTAAACTTTTTGTTGTAATTGGTAATTTTCAAAGCGTAAAAATATTTTTTTTACAATGCGAGTTTATGGTAAGAAATTCAAGTGCCATTGTCAATAGCAAAACAATAGATCGGAAATGTATTTTATAACATTTTTTTATGTTTTTGTTTCCTCTTTTTGTATAATTGGTTGATTATTTGTTTTCATTAACAATTAACTCCTGTATATAATTACAATTTAAAATGCGAGAAACCTGGTTTTTAAAGTTTCGACTCGGAATTTTTCTATAGTTCAATTTCTTCTTCTTTTAGGTGTTTTTGCTTATATCTCGATAGCTATGGTCTCTAGGTAGTCTTAACGTCTTAACAGAATGAAAGTTTGTCAAATTTGCTACAAGATTGTTTCTATTCATTTTTTCTCTATTCCTTGTAGTTTTCGAGATATCCGCCTGCTAAAATCGTTAATGTAGGAAAAGAAAAATTTGCCTCAAGGTAACATAGTACAGGAAATTTCAGGAAATTTAATGCTCTATAACTTCGTTTCTAAAGACTATTATTATAAAACGAAGGGCTGAGGTGCTCAAAAGTTTGCCTCTAGTTTGACAAAAGTTCGACAAAAAACGTGCAAAATAGAGCAAAAAGAATACAAACAATCTTGTAGGAAATTGGATAAGCTTTCATTTTACTTAGAATCATATTTTCCCTAGGACCCACCGTTTTCGAGATATAAACGAAAACTCCAAATACGGGACCTTTCCACCTCCCTCTCGCCTTCAGCCATATAACTAAGACCCGGGACTTTAGTATTTTAACCTTCTAACTACTCCCAACACATTCCCCAAGAAAAAAAATTCCTACCTCTTCCATGTCCTATACACCCCTTTTTTGAGGGTTTGTTGACTAATGACTATTATAAAAAACGGAACCTTTCCACCTTCCTCTCGCCTTTAGCCATATAGATAATACCGGGGACTTTATTATTTTAACCTCCTAACTACACCCAACACATTCCCCAAGAAAAAAATTGCTACCTCTTCCATGTCCTATACTCCCCTTTTTTGAGGGTTTGTTGACTAATGACTATTATGAAAAACGGGACTTTTCCACCTCCCTCCCGCCTTTAGCCATATAGCTAAGACCGGGGACTTTAGTATTTTAACCTTCTAACTACACCCAACACATTCCCCAAGAAAAAAATTCCTATTTTTTCCATGTCCTATACACTCCTTTTTTGAGGGTTTGTTGACTAATGACTATTATGAAAAACGGAACCTTTCCACCTTCCTCTCGCCTTTAGCCATATAGATAATACCGGGGACTTTATTATTTTAACCTCCTAACTACACCCAACACATTCCCAAAAAGAAATTTGCTACCTCTTCCATGCCCTATACTCCCCTTTTTTGAGGGTTTGTTGACTAATGACTATTATGAAAAACGGGACTTTTCCACCTCCCTCCCGCCTTTAGCCATATAGCTAAGACCGGGGACTTTAGTATTTTAACCTTCTAACTACACCCAACACATTCCCCAAGAAAAAAATTCCTAATTTTTCCATGTCCTATACACTCCTTTTTTGAGGGTTTGTTGACTAATGACTATTATGAAAAACGGGACTTTTCCACCTCCCTCCCGCCTTTAGCCATATAGCTAAGACCGGGGACTTTAGTATTTTAACCTTCTAACTACACCCAACACATTCCCCAAGAAAAAAATTCCTATTTTTTCCATGTCCTATACACTCCTTTTTTGAGGGTTTGTTGACTAATGACTATTATGAAAAACGGAACCTTTCCACCTTCCTCTCGCCTTTAGCCATATAGATAATACCGGGGACTTTATTATTTTAACCTCCTAACTACACCCAACACATTCCCCAATAAAAAAATTGCTACCTCTTCCATGTCCTATACTCCCCTTTTTTGAGGGTTTGTTGACTAATGACTATTATGAAAAACGGGACTTTTCCACCTCCCTCCCGCCTTTAGCCATATAGCTAAGACCGGGGACTTTAGTATTTTAACCTTCTAACTACACCCAACACATTCCCAAAAAGAAATTTGCTACCTCTTCCATGCCCTATACTCCCCTTTTTTGAGGGTTTGTTGACTAATGACTATTATGAAAAACGGGACCTTTCCACCTCCCTCCCGCCTTTAGCCATATAGCTAAGACCGGGGACTTTAGTATTTTAACCTTCTAACTACTCCCAACACATTCCCCAAGAAAAAAATTCCTAATTTTTCCATGTCCTATACACCCCTTTTTTGAGGGTTTGTTGACTAATGACTATTATGAAAAACGGAACCTTTCCACCTTCCTCTCGCCTTTAGCCATATAGATAATACCGGGGACTTTATTATTTTAACCTCCTAACTACACCCAACACATTCCCCAAGAAAAAAATTGCTACCTCTTCCATGTCCTATACTCCCCTTTTTTGAGGGTTTGTTGACTAATGACTATTATGAAAAACGGGACTTTTCCACCTCCCTCCCGCCTTTAGCCATATAGCTAAGACCGGGGACTTTAGTATTTTAACCTTCTAACTACACCCAACACATTCCCCAAGAAAAAAATTGCTACCTCTTCCATGTCCTATACTCCCCTTTTTTGAGGGTTTGTTGACTAATGACTATTATGAAAAACGGGACTTTTCCACCTCCCTCCCGCCTTTAGCCATATAGCTAAGACCGGGGACTTTAGTATTTTAACCTTCTAACTACACCCAACACATTCCCAAAAAGAAATTTGCTACCTCTTCCATGCCCTATACTCCCCTTTTTTGAGGGTTTGTTGACTAATGACTATTATGAAAAACGGGACCTTTCCACCTCCCTCCCGCCTTTAGCCATATAGCTAAGACCGGGGACTTTAGTATTTTAACCTTCTAACTACTCCCAACACATTCCCCAAGAAAAAAATTCCTAATTTTTCCATGTCCTATACACCCCTTTTTTGAGGGTTTGTTGACTAATGACTATTATGAAAAACGGAACCTTTCCACCTTCCTCTCGCCTTTAGCCATATAGATAATACCGGGGACTTTATTATTTTAACCTCCTAACTACACCCAACACATTCCCCAAGAAAAAAATTGCTACCTCTTCCATGTCCTATACTCCCCTTTTTTGAGGGTTTGTTGACTAATGACTATTATGAAAAACGGGACTTTTCCACCTCCCTCCCGCCTTTAGCCATATAGCTAAGACCGGGGACTTTAGTATTTTAACCTTCTAACTACACCCAACACATTCCCCAAGAAAAAAATTCCTAATTTTTCCATGTCCTATACACTCCTTTTTTGAGGGTTTGTTGACTAATGACTATTATGAAAAACGGAACCTTTCCACCTTCCTCTCGCCTTTAGCCATATAGATAATACCGGGGACTTTATTATTTTAACCTCCTAACTACACCCAACACATTCCCCAAGAAAAAAATTGCTACCTCTTCCATGTCCTATACTCCCCTTTTTTGAGGGTTTGTTGACTAATGACTATTATGAAAAACGGGACTTTTCCACCTCCCTCCCGCCTTTAGCCATATAGCTAAGACCGGGGACTTTAGTATTTTAACCTTCTAACTACACCCAACACATTCCCCAAGAAAAAAATTCCTATTTTTTCCATGTCCTATACACTCCTTTTTTGAGGGTTTGTTGACTAATGACTATTATGAAAAACGGAACCTTTCCACCTTCCTCTCGCCTTTAGCCATATAGATAATACCGGGGACTTTATTATTTTAACCTCCTAACTACACCCAACACATTCCCCAAGAAAAAAATTGCTACCTCTTCCATGTCCTATACTCCCCTTTTTTGAGGGTTTGTTGACTAATGACTATTATGAAAAACGGGACTTTTCCACCTCCCTCCCGCCTTTAGCCATATAGCTAAGACCGGGGACTTTAGTATTTTAACCTTCTAACTACACCCAACACATTCCCCAAGAAAAAAATTGCTACCTCTTCCATGTCCTATACTCCCCTTTTTTGAGGGTTTGTTGACTAATGACTATTATGAAAAACGGGACTTTTCCACCTCCCTCCCGCCTTTAGCCATATAGCTAAGACCGGGGACTTTAGTATTTTAACCTTCTAACTACACCCAACACATTCCCAAAAAGAAATTTGCTACCTCTTCCATGCCCTATACTCCCCTTTTTTGAGGGTTTGTTGACTAATGACTATTATGAAAAACGGGACCTTTCCACCTCCCTCCCGCCTTTAGCCATATAGCTAAGACCGGGGACTTTAGTATTTTAACCTTCTAACTACTCCCAACACATTCCCCAAGAAAAAAATTCCTAATTTTTCCATGTCCTATACACCCCTTTTTTGAGGGTTTGTTGACTAATGACTATTATGAAAAACGGAACCTTTCCACCTTCCTCTCGCCTTTAGCCATATAGATAATACCGGGGACTTTATTATTTTAACCTCCTAACTACACCCAACACATTCCCCAAGAAAAAAATTGCTACCTCTTCCATGTCCTATACTCCCCTTTTTTGAGGGTTTGTTGACTAATGACTATTATGAAAAACGGGACTTTTCCACCTCCCTCCCGCCTTTAGCCATATAGCTAAGACCGGGGACTTTAGTATTTTAACCTTCTAACTACACCCAACACATTCCCCAAGAAAAAAATTCCTAATTTTTCCATGTCCTATACACTCCTTTTTTGAGGGTTTGTTGACTAATGACTATTATGAAAAACGGAACCTTTCCACCTTCCTCTCGCCTTTAGCCATATAGATAATACCGGGGACTTTATTATTTTAACCTCCTAACTACACCCAACACATTCCCCAAGAAAAAAATTGCTACCTCTTCCATGTCCTATACTCCCCTTTTTTGAGGGTTTGTTGACTAATGACTATTATGAAAAACGGGACTTTTCCACCTCCCTCCCGCCTTTAGCCATATAGCTAAGACCGGGGACTTTAGTATTTTAACCTTCTAACTACACCCAACACATTCCCCAAGAAAAAAATTCCTATTTTTTCCATGTCCTATACACTCCTTTTTTGAGGGTTTGTTGACTAATGACTATTATGAAAAACGGAACCTTTCCACCTTCCTCTCGCCTTTAGCCATATAGATAATACCGGGGACTTTATTATTTTAACCTCCTAACTACACCCAACACATTCCCCAAGAAAAAAATTGCTACCTCTTCCATGTCCTATACTCCCCTTTTTTGAGGGTTTGTTGACTAATGACTATTATGAAAAACGGGACTTTTCCACCTCCCTCCCGCCTTTAGCCATATAGCTAAGACCGGGGACTTTAGTATTTTAACCTTCTAACTACACCCAACACATTCCCCAAGAAAAAAATTGCTACCTCTTCCATGTCCTATACTCCCCTTTTTTGAGGGTTTGTTGACTAATGACTATTATGAAAAACGGGACTTTTCCACCTCCCTCCCGCCTTTAGCCATATAGCTAAGACCGGGGACTTTAGTATTTTAACCTTCTAACTACACCCAACACATTCCCCTTTTTTAAGGGTTTGTTGACTAATGATTATTATGAAAAACAGGACCTTACCCCCCCCCTCCCGCCTATAGCCATTTCTAGCTAAGACCTGGGACTTCGGTATTTTAACCTCCTAACTACACCCAACACATTCCCCCAAAAAAATTTGCTACCGCTTCCATGTCCTATACTCCCCTTTTTTGAGGGTTTGTTGACTAATGATTATTATGAAAAACGGGACCTTTCCACCACCTCTCCCGCCTTTATCCATATAGCTAAGACCGGGGAAGTCAGTATTTTAACCTCCCAACTATACCCAACACATTCCCCAAGAAAAAAATTGCTACCTCTTCCATGTCCTATACACCCCTTTCTTGAGGGTTTGTTGACTAATGACTATTATGACTCGCCCCTCCCCAATGCTGAAGTTTTTCTAGCCGAGTACGAACGATTGTCGATATGCAGCTACTGAAAATTAATTCCCGTGTGACTCACTTACCCTTTATCTTGATCTGTGTTGACTGGTACTGATCCCAAAGTTGCTACTCTTGAAAGATTTTTTTGTGACTCGTTCACAATGAGCAATTTTAAATCAACTTACGCGTGAAATATAACTTAATTAATTTAATTTAAATTATATTTTATTTAATTAATTACGCAACTTGGTTTAAAGCAACGCTCTGTTTAATTCAAATTTACCCCAACAACGTTTCAACCAAAACCATATTTAAATTCCTAACCTTCGTAATTGTTCTCTTATTATTTTTTTCATTCAATTTCTTGTTTGAAGCGTATTTTTATTGTATAGGTTCATTGTTTGTATGTGTACGATTCACTTATTAATATTGACGTATGATTACTATTGATTTGAGCTGTTTATTTTTTATTTAAACTCGCGCACGTGTTGGGCGCCAATTTTTGTTCCGAAGCGTTTGAATAAATTTGTATAAGGAAATTGTAATGTAATTATTTTAATTACGTAATAATTGAAAATTACACACTTAAATAAAGTAAATTACGTGAAAGTTTAATTATTAACAATTCAAATTGTTTGGTTAATTATTATTGTTGTTGAATCGTTGAATGAAAAGAACGCATCGGACGAATAATGATGTGTGTAGTACCTTTTAAATTACGAATAAATAATAAAGTAGTTCGGAAGTTTATAAAAATCAGTTGAGCGCACGAGTTTTTGGTTAACTACTTTCTTAAAACAAGCGGACAATTAAACTTGTATTCGAAATTTTATATATTTAACCTACTTATTTTATTGCGTGTTTATTGTAATAATGATAATAATAAAAAAATCGTGCGAAAATTTTGTGTACAACAAATTTGAACAAAATTACGTGCTTTTATGTTGAAAAAAATTAAAATCAATTTTTTTATGACGTCACGATAATGAAATGAATCGTGATGCGAACCCATTTATATTTGAAAAATATAGTTTCCAGATGAATTAATTTTAAGTTGGCGTTTTCGAGTTGCGGAAAATGTGTAGAGGAAGGTCTGGTTTAGAATTTCAGGGTCTAGGTCACGTTTTATCGATTTGCAGGATGCTGGATGAGGTGGTCGTAGAAAGGATGAGGATTGGGAGTTGGGAGGGGTTTTTGGACTACGCATTTTGTTTTCGCTCCCAATGATGGTAATTTGGATGACTGTACAGTTTTTCTTTTGTTCTAATAAGGATTAAAGTTACTTCATTTTTAGTGAAAGTTTCAAATTAGGAAACGATGTTACAATTACATCAAATTAGAGATTTACATAAGACTTTTTTTTTAAACTTGGATTGCGCAACTTTGGCAACTTTTTGTGTACTTAGGGAAAAAGTAATTTCCAATTACTAAAGTCTTAATTTTACACATATAAAAAGCATAATTAGACTTAGTAAATTGTTCGCAGCTTAATAAATGTAATTTTAATTATGCAAATTACCTTCTTCAAGTGAGTGTACTCGTACCTCGAGTTACTTTTCAAGTATCCATAAAGCTCTTAAACTTATTCCGAGATTGTGAGCCACTCAAAAAACCCCGATTCATTCATTCGAGTCTAAATATTTCCAATCTTAATGGATAAAAAGGAAAAATATTTCATTTCTGACTATCGACTCAACTTGTGATTAATGAACATGGAACGACCCAAATATAAATTTTCTGTAGACATAAAGCTAAGTTTACATTGGTCAAGTAGCTGGATCCAGTAATCCAGTTCCAGTCTCTCGATTCCTGTCAGTCAATGATTCAAAGCTTGTTTTTTCAGTGTCTCACTGGATTAAAGCGTACCTATAGTGGAGCTCTGGACTCTCAGGCGTACTTCTTGCATAACTTGTTATTTGCCAGATTATTCACACTTTCTCGTTATTTTTTGGACGGTGGTGTTTCTTAGTCTGTGGTTTCCAAAGAAAAAATTGACGTAATTTCGAGAGCGGTGGACTTATAAAAAACCAACTCGTTGAGTAGCCAATGCTGGGTGCTGCGTTCAACGAGCTGTGTTCCCCGACTGTTCCCTCACCTAACTTCAGTATACGGTAATGGAGCCGAAATAGTTCTGGTCTGGACAGTTTTAGTGGTGCGGGAGTGTCACTAGTGGTGGTGGGGGTAACAATTAGATTGAACAACGGTTACTTTACTGTTTACCGTATCCCTGTTACGACCCAGTTCACTGTACCTGAATGCTACTGTTGTACAACCTTGAAGCAGTCATCCATATCCCATCAATTCGTGAGCCACTCAATTTATAGAATTAACTCTTGCTTTTCAAGAAGTTCCAGTCGCTTACGTACAATGACTTCAGTGTCTTTTCAGTAGCAAAACGTTTTATCATAACTTCGTCAGGCCCATTGCACAACCATCAAGCAGCTTTTCCTATCTCCTCAGTTCTCAAACCACTAAAAGATCGTTCCGGTGGCCGATTCTCCAGTACCCTTCCTTGGCTCATCAGTTCTCGAGAAGTTATGGAGGCCGATTCTTCTAATTTAGTTAACCCCTATGAAGAGCTTTCAAACTTTTTCTTCAATTTTGTCTCGAGTTGATAGTTAACAAGAAAATGTCTGGTTAGGTCACTTTCTTCAGGCCCGTGGTACAACCGTCAAGCAGCTTTCCCTAGCTCATCGGTTCTCGAACCATCCATTTTATACATCAGTAAACACTAAAAAGTCGTTCCGGGAGCTCATTCTTCAGTACTCTTCCTTGGCTCAGCAGTTCTTGAGAAGTTCTGGGGGCTGATTCTCCAGTACCCGTTCTTAGCTCATCAGTTCTTGAGAACTCGAGAAGTTGTGAGGGGCGATTCTTCTTGCTTACTTAACCCCAATCAAGAACTTCCATGCTTCATCTTCAATTTTGTCTCGAGTTGATAGTTAATAAGGAAATTTCTCGCTAGGTCACTTTCTTCAGGCCCGTGGTACAACCGTCGAGCAGCTTTCCCTAGCTCATCAGTTCTTAAGCCATCCATTTTATACGTTGAACTCTAAAAGGTCGTTTTGGGAACCGATTCTCCAGTACCCTTCCTTGGCTCATCAATTCTTGAGAAGTTGTGGGGGCTAATTCTTCTAGCTCCAAGCACATGTCTGGTTAGGTTACTTCTTCAGGTCCATGATACAACCGTCAAGAAGCTTTCCCTAGCTCATCAGTTCTCGAGCCATCCATTTTACCCTTCCTTGGTTCATCAGTTTTCGAGAAGTTGTGGGGACTGCTTCTCCAGTGAAGGTTTTTAGTTAATGAGTTCTCGAGAAGTTGTGGGGGCCGATTCTTCTAGCTTAGTTAACCCCTTTCAAGAGCTTCCATGTTTTATTTTCATTTTTGTCTCGAGTAGATAGTTAACAAGGGAATGTCTGGTTAGGTCACTTGTTCAGGTTCATGGTACAACCGCCAAGCAGCTTTCCCTAGCTCATCAGTTCTCGAACCATCCATTTTATACAATGAACTCTAAAAGATCGTTCCGGGGGCTGATTCTCCAGTACTCTTCCTTGGCTCAGCAGTTTACGAGAAGTTGTGGGGGCTGGTTCTCCAGCACCCTTTCTTAGCTTATCAATTCTCGAGAATTCGAGAAGTTGTGGGGACTAATTCTTCTAGCTTAGTTAACCTCTTTCAAGAGCTTCCATGTTTTATCTTCAATTTTGGCTTGAGTTGATAGTTAACAAGGAAATGTCTGGTTAAGTCACTTCTTCTCCAGGCCCATGATACAACTGTCAAGAACCTTTCCCTAGCTCATCAGTTCTCGAGCCATCCATTTTATACAATAAATTCTAAAAGGTCTTTCCGGTGTCTGATTCTCTAATACCCTTTCTTGGTTCATCAGTGCTCTAGAAGTTGTGGGGGCTGATTTAACATCAGTACCCTTTCTTGGCTCATCGGTTCTCGAGAAGTTGTGGGGCTGATTTCTTCTAACGTAGTTAATCCCTAATCCCTTAGTTTAGACTCTAAACGAGGGTTCCGCGAAATTTTATACATTGTAGAAAGGTTCTTTACCAAATAAAGTTTGGGAACCACAGGTTTAGAGCTTGTTTTATGTTGAGATAATAGTTAACAAAAATATGTCTAGTTAGGCTACTTCTTCGGACTCATTGCATCTACAAATAGCATCAGTTCTTGAGCCATTCTAGTTGTAGAGTAAACTAGAGAATACTCATGGTAGAATGTGGCGATTATTCTGACTATGTCAAGCCAAAAGTCTCCTAACGCGCATCCTATTGTGGAAGTTAAAATTTAGACAGCGATAGAACACTTATGAACTTTCCCAAGTTCCAGTTTCACAGTACTGGTTTTAACTTGAGCTTAGTTATTAAGTTTGACTTGGCCGGTAAGCTAAGCTTCTTTTTCGCTCACCCAATATTCAGACATGTTGACTTAGATCTTAAATTAGGGCTAATGTCGTTCGCTTAATACTGATATTGTGAAACCGGTCCTTAATGTGAATTACTGAGTGAGGATTTCTTTATGTATAGCAGTAGCTATGTTTTATGATACTGGCGGTGTTTTAAATATCGATTGGAGTAAAAGACATTGCTCCGTTCTTCTCAGACACTCAGACAGTTGTACGTGGCTTATTAGAGACCCCACACTACCTACAGTTTAATATGTTCAAATCCTACAAGTTGAAAAACCGTGCTTTTTTTCCAGGGTGGTACTCTGACATCCAAGTCAAGATATTCTTTAGTTCTTCAGGCTAAAATATAAGATGTTAGATCTCTTCTATTTGTTTAAGGCCAAGGATATCTGAAGCTATCTAAGACTTTTCCGGAGCTAAAATTGCTCTCCAAATCTGGAGATTAATAGAAAAATAATTATTTTTAGTATCACAGCTTTTTTGATTACACCCTTTAATGAAATTAATCGAGTCTTGGGTGAAGTTGACCTCTAACCTTTTCGGTACGGTTATGTTATGAGTTAGGTAATTAAAATATCCCTCTAGGCTCTTATAAGGTAAACCAACCCTGCCTCTTTCTATAATTTAGCGTGTCTTTCAAAAAGCATATTAAATAACAATTTCAACCCTTTTGGGCTTTCTCAAAACCGCCAAAGCTTTTGAGATTAAGGATTTCCCCGAGTGTGGTGAGTCGACACGCACAGTCTCGTTTATAAATATCATTAAGACAACTTTGTTTGATTTTAAACGTGTAAATTGAAGTGTAATGAGTATTTTTTTGTTACAGAAATGACTACAACTGTTATAGCGAATCATACAGGGGGATCGGGTCCCTTGAGTTTAATGTCTTGTGTGCGCGAATCGTCACCACAAGAATCAATTCACGAAACGGAAAATGATAAAAATGGTAAGTAAATTTTGTTATGTTTGTAATTTTAATTATAAAAAATGTTATTTTTATCAGTCAAACGCAGAATGGCAAAAATATATCGATATTGTAAGTAAATTTTAAATTTGCTAGAAGTTGAAAGAGAGGTCAAATAATTTTACAGATTTGTATTATTATTAAAATTGTGTACTTATAGCCTGAATTTATGGTTTTTGACCTTATTTTAATTTTAACACTTTAAGCTCAAAGCAAATTCCCAGACTTAGTGCCGCTAAAACGTAAATTGACCTTTAGAAAAGCAATTAAGCGTTTAGTGTGTACCCACCTTTATTTAGTGCTTCCTATATGCTTGGTTTATTAGCAATTATCATCAAATAACAGCTCAAATTGAATTTGGACGAAAAACATATTTTTTGTATGATTGTCATTTTGTGGTAAGAAATGCCAAATGAGTGCCATAACGAAAATAGAGTTGTGTCCTCCTCGTGCGTGCACATTCCCCCAGGATTAAGTTATTTCATACAATAAATCTCACACTTCGGTATCATAACTCAGTGGTTTTATCTCAAGGTGATGTTTATTTCAAAATACGTGTTTAAAAAATGACTACTATAATTTGTATCTTTTCTAAATTTTCTCGCAAAAATTGATTAACCGCATTTTTCTTTAAGATGAGACGTTTTAGCAGTAATGATGATTTATTAGTAGAAAAATATGGTCGAATGGGATTTAAACGATCGCTCGTTTTAGTGCGACAGAGAGGTGTTGAATTTTGTGAAGCTCAAAGAGCTTTTGACTCTAGCGCAACGTAACCGTATAGGTTTCTTAGCTGTAAAAGTGTCAATATCTTATGAACGGTTCGTGTTATGGTTATTACTGGCATCATGACTACCAAGTTCACTATTTCGATATTAAAGTCCCTGCTCGGGCGCCAATTTGTAAAACCAGAATATTCTAAAGTGTAAAAGGTGTTACATATAAAAATACACAAGTTTGGGGGCGTTTTTTTTGGAAATCACCCTGTACGTAAATACTAAATATTTTTTAAATTTTGATTCAATGATGCAAGAGCTTTTGGCTCTAGCGCAACGTAACCGTAGGTTTTTAGCTGTAAAAGTGTCAATATCTTATGAACGGTTTATGTTATGGTTATTACTGGCATCATGACTACCAAGTTCACTATTTCGATAATAAAGTCCCTGCTCGGGCGCCAATTTGTAAAATCAGAATATTCTAAAGTGTAAAAGTTGTTACATTTAAAAATATACAAGTTTGGGGGCGGTTTTTTTGGAAATCACCCTGTACGTAAATACTAAATATTTTTTAAATTTTGATTCAATGATCGCAGCATGATCAAGCTTATATCAGAGCCATCTCTCGAGTCTTTCATCATGCCAGTCTTACTGGCATCATGACTACCAAGTTCGCTATTTCGATAATAAAGTCCCTGCTCGGGCGCCAATTTGTAAAATCAGAATATTCTAAAGTGTAAAAGTTGTTACATTTAAAAATATACAAGTTTGGGGGCGGTTTTTTTGGAAATCACCCTGTACGTAAATACTAAATATTTTTTAAATTTTGATTCAATGATCGCAGCATGATCAAGCTTATATCAGAGCCATCTCTCGAGTCTTTCATCATGCCAGTCTTACTGGCATCATGACTACCAAGTTCGCTATTTCGATAATAAAGTCCCTGCTCGGGCGCCAATTTGTAAAATCAGAATATTCTTAAGTGTAAAAGTTGTTATATTTAAAAATACACAAGTTTGGGGGCGGTTTTTTTGGAAATCACCCTGTACGTAAATACTAAATATTTTTTAAATTTTGATTCAATGATCGCACCATGATCAAGCTTATATCAGAGCCATCTCTCGAGTCTTTCATCATGCCAGTCTTACTGGCATCATGACTACCAAGTTCGCTATTTCGATAATAAAGTCCCTGCTCGGGCGCCAATTTGTAAAATCAGAATATTCTAAAGTGTAAAAGTTGTTACATTTAAAAATATACAAGTTTGGGGGCGGTTTTTTTGGAAATCACCCTGTACGTAAATACTAAATATTTTTTAAATTTTGATTCAATGATCGCAGCATGATCAAGCTTATATCAGAGCCATCTCTCGAGTCTTTCATCATGCCAGTCTTACTGGCATCATGACTACCAAGTTCGTTATTTCGATAATAAAGTCCCTGCTCGGGCGCCAATTTGTAAAACCAGAATATTCTAAAGTGTAAAAGGTGTTACATTTAAAAATACACAAGTTTGGGGGTGTTTTTTGATGTTGAATGTTGATTCAATGATCGTACCATGATCAAGCTTATATCAGAGCCATCTCTCGAGTCTTTCAACTTTATGTTTTTTCCTAACTAATTTAAAGGCATTCCTCATCTTCTCTCCATTTAGCTGACTCGTGAAATGATTTACAAATTTAATTTATTTATTTTTAATCACTCAAAGAGTTTAACTCCAAATGGATTCGTCAATTTTGTATATTGTCATAGCCTACGTTACATAACGATTTATTTATTTTGATTAACACTCCTTAATTCAATTAGTCGATTTTTCTATGTAACTTGATATAAAAATAAATCTTCACTTACAAAACAAGCGCTCTTCTAATGAAAGCTTTTTTAATAATTAATTACTTTTGAATGTTGATTTAATTGAGAAGCTTTTTTTTTAATTTCCGTCATTGAGGATCGGTTTATTTGTATGTAGATTATTTTTATCATTGCGCTCGTGTTAATTGATAACACTCTCGATATTAACTTTTTGACACTTAAATTGAAGCGCTGAGGCAGTACCGGATTAAGGCTGAAAAGATAGGAGGGGTTCCTAAAAAGGGTGGCCATTATGACGCAATGCTAGCTGCTCTTAGCGCAGAGCACACACTTGAATGCTTCATTTAATTTTTACGTGCGATGCTAGGGCCAGTACGAGGTGCGGTGCGTGGCCACTTGTACGTGGCCACTTGGGCCCAAAATTAAACTACAACAGCCGTAATTGGATCCCAAAAAGCGCAAAGATCTAGTTCCTGATCTAACGTAAACCCGGCACTGTTTTTAGGTTAATAATAGTTATTATTAAAATTCCGAAGGTTCCATTAAATGTTATGAATTTAATTATAAAATAAATTAAACCGAATGATATTACTTGCTTTCCATATCAAATTTCAATTTTAAACTTAATTATCCTTAATTATTTATTTATTGTGGAAGAAGTTATATGAGAGAGGAGAATGGCATTTTCAATATTGGTTCGATTGTCGCTCCCAATTCGTTCGTATTTGTAAATCGAATTATTTATTCTAGTAGATATAACTTGCCTTTCACTGCGAACAATATTTATAGCAAAAATTTTATTTTGCCTATAAAATTTTTAATGTATAAACGGGAGACTCGTTTTGTTTAAAAAAAAACGGCGCGATTTACTATAAACCGCATTACATTTAGTTGTCGAATAAACCGCAATTTCCTGCATTTTGTGTATAGTTCGCAAAATTTGTAGTTAATTTGGGTAATAAAACAGTGTTTTAATTAGTGTAATGTCTCGCGGCGCATAAACTTTTATTAGGCTCACCTAGAGGTCGCCTCTTTAGAATTTGAAATTGTGAAGATGGTCCCATTTAGGCAACCTCAGCGTTGAGATGCTGAATTATTTACTATGTTGCGATTTGATTGTTAACCAATCACAACACATCTCAGCTACTGACCGCCCTGATATTAAACCATTAAAACGGCTCAAATGCTGAATTATTTGTAAGCTCACGTAGAAACTACTCTTAAGGGATTTGAGAGTGTAAGAATGGTTGCGTTCAGGGAACGTGAGCTGCTAAGATGCTGAGTTATTTACCGTGTTGTGATTGTGGACCAATTATAACACATCTCAGTCACTGATCTTCCCTGCTTGGACCCAATGGACCATGTCAACGGCTGAAATGCCGAGTTTATTTGTAGACGCGCTTAGAGGTCGCTCTTTAGGATTTGAAATTGTAAGGATGGTCCATGGTCCTATTCAGGGAACGAAAGTGGCTAAGATGCTGAGTTATTTAACGTGTTGTAATTGTTGACCAATGGCAACACATCTCAGACGCTAACCTTTAATTTAATGGACCATTAAAAAAGCTTAAATGTTGAATTATTTGTAGGCTCACGTAGAGGTCACTCTTAGGGGATTTGTTATTGTAAGAATGACCTCGTTCAGGGAACGTCAGCTGCTAAGATGCTAAGTTAATTACCGTGTTGTGATTGTTGACCAATGACAGCATATCTCAGCCACTGACCTTCTATCATTGTGTTCAATGGGACCATTCAAACGGCTCAAATGCTGAATTATTTGTAGGCTCACGCCTACAAAGGGATTTGAGAGTGTAAGAATGGCTGCGTTCAGGGAACGTAAGCTGCTAAGATGCTGAGTTATTTACCGCGTTGTGATTGTTGACCAGTGACAACACATCTCAGCTGTTGACCTTCCCTCATTAGGTGCAATGGACCATTAAAACGGCTTAAATGCTGAATTATTTGTAGGATCACGTAGAGACCACTCTTTGGGGATTTGATATTGTGAGAATGGTTCCGTTCAGGGAACATCAGCAGCTAAGATGCTGAGTTATTTATCGCTTTGTAATTGTTGACCAATGACAACACATCTAAACCGCCGACTTTCCCTCAAGGGGTCTAATGGATCATTAAAACGCCTTCAATGCTGAATTATTTGTAGGCTTACGTAGAGGTTACTGTTAGGGGATTTGTTATTGTAAGAATGGCCCCGTTCAGGGAACGTCAGCGGCTAAGATGCTGAGTTAATTACCGTGTTGTGATTGTTGAAAAATTACAGCACATCTCAGCCACTGACCTTCTATGATTGGGTCCAATGGGACCATTAAAACGGCTCAAATGCTGAATTATTTGTAAGCTCACGTAGAAACTACTCTTAAGGGATTTGAGAGTGTAAGAATGGTTGCGTTCAGGGAACGTGAGCTGCTAAGATGCTGAGTTATTTACCGCGTTGTGATTGTTGACCAGTGACAACACATCTCAGCCGCTGACCTTCCCTCATTAGGTCCAATGGACCATTAAAACGGCTTAAGTGCTGAATTATTTGTAGGATCACGTAGAGGCCACTCTTTAGGGATTTGATATTGTGAGAATGGTTCCGTTCAGGGAACATCAGCGGCTAAGATGCTGAGTTATTTATCGCTTTGTAATTGTCGACCAATGACAACACATCTAAACCGCTGACTTTCCCTCATGGGGTCCAATGGATCATTAAAACGCCGTAAATGCTGAATTATTTGTAGGCTCACGCAGAGACTACTTATAAGGGATTTGAAAGGGTAAGAATGGTTCCTTTCTGGGAACGTGAGCGGCCAAGATGCTGAGTTATTTACCGTGTTGTGAGTTTTGACCAATGACAACACATTTAAGCCGCTGACCTTCCCTCATTGGGTGCAATGAACTATTATAATGGCTTAAATGCTTAAATCGTTGTAGGCTCGCGTAGAGGTCACTATTACGGGATTTAATAATGTAAAATCGGCGGCTGAGATGCTGTTCAATCACAATACAGTAATACCAGCTCCTGACGTTCTCTGAATTGGACCGATGTCAAAACATTGGACTCAAAAAGCATAAATATACAGAGTGGATCCAAATAGGTGTAAAATATTTTAAGGGGTGGTTCTTCGGCTATTTTCCATCATAAAAGTTCATAAGAACATATCCATAGAAGGTACGATTAATTTTCGCTAATCCGGATTAATTTGATAAAAATCATCCTGATTACTAAAAAAATTATATACTTTTCCTTTTACAATTTTCTCGTACCTACTAATGCTTTCCAAATCTTTTATGTTACTGGGCTCTCGTCTTTTTCTTCTTAGTACTCTTCAATCCATTCATGAACAAAAGGCAACTTCTCTTCAGATAACCATATCTTTTGCTCTTTTCCTCCACATAAGTCTCGCATGTTTCTTTGATGTTGTCGCCTGTTTCTATTGCGGACATCTTCTTTCTCTTTTGTCTTCTTTTATCTCGTCGCCAATCATCTATTGCTTTCCATAACTTTCATGCTGCTGGTGCTCAGGTGCTCTCTTCTACTTCTTCGTTTAGCCCTCTTTAATTCGTTTAGGGACGTAGGATGTCGTAAGAGTAGGAGCAGCTCCAATGTTATTCAGGTTACTGTTAACAGTGGACTAAATCTATGAACAGGTAAATGTGGCAACAAAGCTCAGCGCTCACGTCATTACGAGTTCTCTATCTTTCGTCAAGCAAGTCATTATTGAGATATTAAAGTTCCATACTTTTGAGACAGTGTATTATGTGATACAGGAGCTGATGAACGTAAACAACGTGGCTGTATCCTCGTCAAAGTCAATAAAAGACCCCAGTAGAAGGTTTAGCATATATACTAGAATCTCATCTTCGTTAACATTTAATCGTACATGACGTCGAAATTGTCAAATGTTATTTCGGTTATTGTTTTTCCTCATCCGTAAATTCACAACAATCGAAACGTGCCTGAGTTAATAACCATGCCATGCCGTCTGTACAATCGTCATTTTATAACGGTATACAAAGCGTGGGTATACTGTTGATTATCTTAGCTCAACACATACTCCAATAGCCTCTTGTACACATGTAACTCACAACAATTTAATTCCATTTGTTTCCTACCCTATATTCTCTTGTGCGCTCCAAGCTTATCTCGTTTACTTGTTTGTATTCATTACGTCGTTTACAATCTATAGTATTTACTATTTACCTTCCTACATCAGTAGCGTAACATTGAAACTATGAATGTTTGTGTTTATTAAGATAACTAATATCGTTTCAATTATAATAGTACAAGTGGTAATAGTTGAGAAATTTAGGTTAAACGCGACCCTTCAATTCTCTAAAAGCATGAAACGTACATACGAATAGACGTTTAAATTGAATTCCATCATCGAATTGAACGAGAAATATACGAAATGAATATTTTGAAAGAAGATTTTGCTCGACATTAATAAAATTATTATTTGAAAAAAACCGATGCGACTTTCTAAATTATTATTACGTAAAATTAGAGGTCAAAACTATTTATTGTTTTTGTTCTATAATTATTTTTGTTGGGGAATGCAACTGTTGTTCTTGTAATGATTCCTCCTACAGTTTTTTAAATCTTGTTATGAGTGAAGGTACTAGATTTTTTTAAGAACTTTCGTAATAGATAATTAGTTTATTTTAAATACGTTGTGCGGTAATATATTATGCTGGGAGTTGTGGGAGGGTTAAAGATGACAAAATCGAAAGAACTCTGATGTGGACGTAACAGGACTTTTTTGATAATTTCGCGAGATTTCAAAATATTAAAAAAATTATTACTTATGGTCAGAGGTTCACTTCGTGAACTGCTTGGGGGCAAATTGTAACAACTGTACTATGAGACTTCTTCTAGTACAGTCGGTATCGTTACTCTACCTCTACAGTCTACAGCTGTATAAACGTGGTTACTGTGTAGACGGGGGGGGGGGCTCCTCAATTATTCTAGATATCACAACCAATTTTGGCATGGTAATAGGAGATTGTTGGACTGTACTATGAGACTTCTTCTGGTACTTTTAGTCGGTATCGGTACGCTACCTCTACAGTCTACAGGGTGAGTGTAAACTGTGTATTTGGGGGGGGGGGAATTTCTCCTCAATTATTCGAAATATCAAAACCAATTTTGGTATGGTAATACCATGCCAGATTGTTGAACTGTACTATGAGACTTCTTCTGGTACTTCGTCGGTATCGGTACTCTACCTCTACAGTCTACAGGGCGAGTGTAAACTGTGTATTCGGGGGGGGGATTTATCCTCAATTATTCCAAACATCAAAACCAATTTTGGCACGGTAATACGAGATTGTTGGACTTCTTCTAGTACTTAGTCGGTATCGGTACTCTACAGTCTACAGCTCTACAGGGTGAGTGTTTACTGTGTATACGGGGGGGGATATTTATCCTCAATTATTCGAAATATCAATACCAATTTTGGCATGGTAATACGAGATTGTTGGACTGTACTATGAGACTTCTTCTAGTACTTATCGGTATCGTTACTCTACCTCTACAGACTACAGCTTTATAAACGTGTTTACTGTGTAGACGGTGGGGGATTGCTCCTCGATTATTCGAGATATTAAAACCAATTTTGGCATGGTAATGCGAGATTGTTGGACTGTACTATGAGACTTCTTCTGGTACTTAGTCGGTATCGGTACTCTACGTCTACAGGGTGAGTGTAAACTGTGTATTCGGGGGGGGGGGGGCGGAATTTCTCCTGAATTATTAGAAATATCAAAACCAATTTTGGCATGGTAATACGAGATTGTTGGACTGTACTATGAGACTTCTTCTGGTACTTTTAGTCGGTATCGGTACGCTACCAGTACAGTCTACAGGGTGAGTGTAAACTGTGTATTCGGGGGGGGGGATTTCTCCTGAATTATTCGAAATATCAAAACCAATTTTGGCATGGTAATACGAGATTGTTGGACTGTACTATGAGACTTCTTCTGGTACTTTTAGTCGGTATCGGTACGCTACCTCTACAGTCTACAGGGTAGTGTAAACTGTGTATTCGGGGGGGGGGGATTTCTCCTCAATTATTCCAAATATCAAAACCAATTTTGGCATGGTAATACGAGATTGTTGGACTGTACTATGAGACTTCTACAGGGTAAGTGTTTACTGTGTATACGGGGGGGGGGGGATATTTTTCCTCAAATATTCGAAATATCAATACCAATTTTGGCATGGTAATACGAGATTGTTAGACTGTACTATGAGACTTCTTCTAGTACTTAGTCGGTATCGTTACTCTACCTCTACAGTCTACAGCTGTATAAACGTTGTTACTGTGTGTAAATTTTGCCATGGTAATACGAGATTGTTGGACTGTACTATGAGGCCGAAGGCCGAGGTGTGTTTGATGCATCAGTGACCGGTGAAGCCAAAGATCCAAATGTTTGTGATCGAAGAGCATTAGATCACTGGCCGAGAGGTTTTGAAACATGGCTCCTAAGCTGACTCACTTTCAGCATTAAAGTGACAATATCTCCAGAACGGTTAGTGATAGGTACATAAAGGTCTCGAACTTATTGATTCTAAATGTTACGGGGAATCCGAATAAGTAAAAATGTACAGGGTGTTCCATTTAAAATACACAAGTTTGAGTTGGAATTCTTCTGTGTAGCTTCACAACAAAATATTTTACAATCATTTCCTTATCGGAAGGTAATGCTAATGACAAACCACCGGCTTTGACAGCGAGGCCGAAGGCCGAGGTGTGTTTGAGTATCAGTAACCAGTGAAGCCAAAGATCTAAATGTCTGTGATAGAGGATCACGAGATCACTGGTCGAGAGGTTTTGAATCATGGCTCCTAAGCTGACTCTGTTTCAGCATTAAAGATACAATCATTTTTTTTATCGGAAGGTAATGACAAACCACCTAGGGTAACTCGCCTACAAAACTTCTCTCAAATTCTCCACCTTTTATTACTAGTTCTCATACTATCTAGAGCCTTCTTCAGATTAGGTCCTAAGTTGATGAGGTACGTTGTGGATTAGTATCGAAGATATAATCGGCCTCACTGTGTATTTTGAGCTTTGACAGTGAGGCCGAAAGCCGAGGTGTGTTTGATACATCATTGATCGGTGGAGCCAAAGATCCAAATGTCTGTGATCGACGAGCATGCGAGGTTTTGAAGACCTGTGGAAGACCAGACCAAATCTCAGTCTTAGTCTCAAGCCTTCGTCATAGTTTTTCTTCTACAAAGCTAATTAAATTAGACTTGAAAACTTCTTATACTTATCTCATACTTACTTGCTATCTGATGTCTAATGGCCCGTCCACACACACACCTTCCGGTTTAGCATGTGCAGACGGATTGCACGCACAGTCCAAACCGGAGCGTGTGGACAGCGTTCAGGTGGTCTATCCAGGCCGCCTGCACAGGCAAACCGGAAGGCAAACCTGTGTGTGTGGACGAGCCTTTAGTTGACGTTTCTTGAGTTCGCCTCATTCTTCATCGAGCAATACGAATTGGAATACTAGAACCAAACTGTCGATTTCATAATAATTCCATAAATTAGTTAAAAAGTAGGCTGCCACGAAATTAATTAAAGATAAATTTAGTAAACATTGTCGATAAGTTTATCTAAGGAGCATAATGAACATCGTAATTTTTATGAATCATCATCGAAATTTCCCCAAAAATGATAAATTGTGCTGTAGGAAGACAATGTAAAACAAAAATGGGCATCGAGCCAAAAATAATTACAATAAAAATAACTCGAGTCTAGCCGTAAAAATTTTTTGAAAATGTAAAAGATGATTCTATGATTGAAACTAAAAATAAATTTTTCAACGCCAGCTTTAATTAAATAAAGAATAAAATGATGGAATTGTTTGTCACACAGAGAGAGTAGTTGTAGGTACTTGAAAAAAAATGTCATGCGAGACTGATCAAATAAAATGCACTAATCATACTAAACCGTTTTCAATTGTCCTTCTAAATATATTTAGGTCGTAGGTCACAAATGAAATTTAGTCTTCTCTCCATTGTGATTCATAATAAACATACCCGTGCACTAAAGGATTAAAAAAAGTTATGGCACGTGGAAAATATGTATTGGGTAATTTTACGCACAAAATGACTTTAAGAGTGCTTAGGGAAGTAATGTTTGGTTATTGTTTTCAGTTACATCGAAGAAAAAGTTTTGGAATCCACGCAAATGGTTTAAGCGAAAAAGTCAAAAAGTTGTCGAAGTCGTGTCGCCCAATAGTTACGAACATTTGGAACCCAACATTAAAGATGTACTTAGGAGTAGATCCACGAGCGAACTATCCGAAAGTGACGAACCTATTAGTAGAAGAAGGTAAGTGCTTCTCTTTCTTCTCCTGTCTGGTGGTTTGGAGCTGGACTAGGGTGCAGGTTCGAATCCCAGACTAGTCTTGTTTCTTTGGCTTTTTTCGATCTCAAGGTGTACTTGGCTCAAGAAATTAAGGATACGGATATATTACAGCCTGTAGCACCTTCAGTAGCACTCGTTACAGCGTTGTACTATATTATTATTATTATTAATGGGTTCATTTTTACAGAAGTGGAACACCGATGCACCCCGGATTAAGTGTCTCTCACGACAGCATCTTTCATTCTCCAAATTCCGGTTCGGAATTGGATTTAGAAGAGGCACAAAGTTCGTCTTCTTTGTCGACCCAACATCATCTACCTACACAAACTGAATTGAGATTACAGGTGGGTTTTAAGTTTTATTTTTATTCCATAATTGAAATTATACCGGAAAAAACGTATTTATTATGAGGCGTAGCTTCTTCTCTTACTTTTACGACATTTTAAATATTTAACTGTAGGGCAATATAAGTGTAATCATAAAGTGACTTTACTATTTTTTTTTATTTTATCCACAAAGTGAATCATAAATAAACCAAATTCGATTATCGAGATCATGCTAAGTAAATATTTTATGGTTTTAGTTACGAGAAATTGATAACGGTTAATGATAGAGTTATTAGTGACAAATTATTAATGGTTAAATTAGTGTTAATTGCTTTGTTGGGCATGACGAATTTTTAAAGCCGATGAAGTGTTCGTGTGTGGAACGAAGAAATTTGATTCAACTTTTCTTCCTACATTACAGATTTATCTACTGGACAAATACGAAATTTATAACCTATAAATTCTTCTTTGGAATTTGAAAATTGTTTCTCTTCCATCTTTATGCTTACGTAGAACATGCGGCAGAGGGTCAGAGAGAAGGGGGGGGCACCAATAAGTTTGTTTACTCTAGGGCTTCACCACCTGTTTTTATTACGAATTGAAAAGAAAATGCATCATTTCTAACAATAGGAAATTTTCTAAAACTTTGGAGATCCGTGGTAAAGATTTAGACCTTTGGTGATCAGGTGATCACTATACTCTTCCTATTATAATTAATGTTACTATCAGATTATCCCTACTCGCATACAACATTAAGATTATGTGCTTGTTACCTATGGAGTTTATGGGAGATATTACTGTTGGCAGTGCTAAATTAGAAGCTTGGAGATCCTTGGAGATCACTGTTCCATCTATAAGTACTGATGTTGCGAATATGTTACTCTAGGAGCACGCAAGGTTTACATTTTTAAGCTGTTCTATGAAAATTATGTAAAAATACCCATGACCCTAGATCATTTTAACGTTTGGAGATCCTTGGAGATCTCTGAACTCTTCCTCTAAGAACTAATGTTATACGATCACATTACCCCAGTCGAATCAAACAATAACATTACGACCTTCTTAGCAGGAGAGTTTATGATAGATATTACTGTTGGCAGTGCTGACTTAGAAGTTTGAAGATCTATAGAGATCCCTGTTCTCTATCTGTAGTAGTATTAATGTTGCGAATATCTTACTTTATGAGCCTGCAATGCTTACATTTCTAGACGGTTCTAAGAAAATTAAGTAGAAAGACCCATAATACGAGACCATATTGACGTTTGGAGATCCTTTTGGAGATATGGACGTTTGGAGTTAGCAGAATGCTTTTTGAAGGTTAGCAGAGACAATTTTACTTTTCATTTTACTAAACGTCGTTATTACGTTACCCTAACCCTAGAGAAATTCTTGCAGTCGCTAAAAACTTGTTTAAAATGGAGTCTGTAAGAGTGATTACAGTTAACAGAATTTTTCTTGGAGGTTTGGAGATCATTTACTTTTTTATTTGAACTAAATGCCGTGATTACGTAACCCTAACCCTAGAGAGATTCTTGCAGTGGCAAAAAACTTGTTGAAAATGGAATCTGTGAGAGAGATTACTGTTAGCTAAATGCTTCTTGGAGATCTTTGGAGATCATTTTATTTTTACATTAGAACTAAACGTAGTGATTACGTTATCCTAACCCTATAGAGATTCCTGGCAGTTGCAAACAACTTGTTGAAAATGAAGTAAGCGAGAGAAATTGCTGTTAGCAGAATGCTTCTTGGAGGTTTGGAGATCATTTTACTTTTCTATTCAAACTAAACGTCGTATTTACGTTATCATAACCCAAGAGAGATTATTGCAGTCTCTAAAAACTAGTTGAAGATCTCAAGTCTGTGAGAGAGATTAATGTTAGCAGAATGCTTCTTGGAGGTTTGGAGATTTATATTTTTATTAGAACTAAATGCAATGATTACGTAACCCTAACCGTAGAGAGATTCTTGCAGTCGCATAAAACTTGTTGAAAATGGAATCTGTGAGGGAGATTACTGTTAGCTAAATGCTTCTTGGAGATCTTTGGAGATCATTTTATATTTCATTTAGAACTAAACGTCGTATTTATGTTACTCGAACTCTAAAGAGATTCTTACAGTCGCAAATAACTTGTTAAAAATGAAGTGAGCGAGAGAGGTTACTGTTAGCAGAATGCTTCTTGGAGGTTTGGAGATCATTTTACTTTTTTATTAGAACTAAACGTCGTATTTACATTATCATAACCCTAGAGAGATTATTGCAGTCCCTAAAAACTAGTTGAAGTTCTCAAGTCTGTGAGAGAGATTAATGTTAGCAGAATGCTTCTTGGAGGTTTGGAGATTTACATTTTTATTAGAACTAAATGCCGTGATTACGTCACCCTAACCGTAGAGAGATTCTTGCAGTCGCATAAAACTTGTTGAAAATGGAATCTGTGAGGGAGATTACTGTTAGCTAAATGCTTCTTGGAGATCTTTGGAGATCATTTTATTTTTATATTAGAACTAAACGTAGTGATTACGTTATCCTAACCCAAGCGAGATTCCTGGCAGTTGCAAACAACTTGTTGAAAATGAAGTAAGCGAGAGAGGTTACTGTTAGCAGAACTTGGAGGTTTGGAGATCATTTTACTTTCTATTAAAACTTCGTAGTTATGTTATCATAACCCTAGAGAGATTATTGCAGTCCCTAAAAACTTGTTGAAGTTCTCAAGTCTGTAAGAGAGATTACTGTTAGCAGAATTTTTCTTGGAGGTTTGGAGATTTATGTTTTTATTAGAACTAAATGCCATGATTACGTAACCCTAACCGTAGAGAGATTCTTGCAGTGTTGCAGTCGCATAAAACTTGTAAAAAATGGAATCTGTGAGGGAGATTACTGTTAGCTAAATGCTTCTTGGAGATCTTAGGAGATCATTTTATTTTTAATTTAGAACTCAACGTCGTATTTATGTCACTCGAACTCTAAAGAGATTCTTACAGTAGAAAACAACTTGTTTAAAATGAAGTCAGCGCGAGAGGTTACTGTTAGCAGAATGCTTCTTGGAGGTTTGGAGGTCTTTGGAGATCATTTTACTTTTATATTAGGACTAAACAGAGATTTGTGCAATCGCAAACCACTTGTTAAAAATGAAGTCTGCGAGAGAGGTTACTGTTAGAATGCTTCTTGGAGGTTTGAAGATCTTTGGAGATTATTTACTTTTCTATTAAAACTAAACTTCGTAATTACGTTCTCCTAGAGAGAATCTAGGAGTTTCTTCAAATTCATTATATGAGTTTATGACAATTATGAACGTTGTTGTTATCAAAATCCTTAGGCCCCTGTGGGGCCGTGGTATTAGATTTGATAATAGTCTTGGATAATATTAATTAAATGACTTCTTTTTCGTTCTTTGCGAGGTGATCTGTATGTTATTTGCCTTGTAGAAAAGTATTATGTGAACTATGAGTTCGTTGGCATCAAAAGTAAATTTTTCAACCTCTATAAATAATGCGATACGCAAAGTTCGGCATTAAGTTATCGAGTAAATTGATTCCTCGTTATAATAATATAGGTATCACCTGCCCCTTTACAAATTCAATTTATAAATTCATGTAACTTAAAACATATCGCATTCCTCCGTGTGTGTATTTATATTTATATCAAGGCTGTTCTGCGGATATGCCTCCTGCATCGTATGTGATACTTTCCAATTTACGTTAAGTTCAATGTACAAAATTCTAAACGACCTTGATGTTTGTTGGTAAAAAATCCATTTTCCATTCTAATTAACGTCTGGCCAAATTTTTTATACGACTTCCAACTTCTCATTACATTTTAAATCTTGGCTTCCTTATCAAAGCGTTTCAGTGTGCGTGAGTCATTTCATTGTTTTGAATTTTAGCACTTTTTGTTGCTATAATTAACAATTATTGTCGATATAAAAAAATCGTAATATTACGTTATAGAGGTTTCAGTTGATTGAATTTTGTTCGCTAGATTAGACTTATTTCGTTTTTCATTTTTGTACCCATCAAAAGGTTGTAAATAATAAAGAAGTTGTGCCATATCAATTTCCTTGTCGGCCATACAAGCAGTTCTTTCCTGTCTGCTACATGTACGTGTCAGTGGAAATGGATCGATTTTGAAAATTATAAATAAAATAGGAAGTCATTTATTTTGTAAGTTTTAGGTGGGGGTGGTTTGTATTAATGTTTGGCTAAATTATTATGGGGTTGTTGTTCGACGTTGACCTTATTTAGGGTAATTTATGGATGGACGAAACGAAGGTTAGGTATAGTAGGTGGATGACTTTTAGGAAAAGGATCTTCTCGTGTGTGACTTAATATTTTAAAAGGAAAGTGATGTTATTCGATAATCTATGTGCAAATTTAAACCTTGTCATTTTGATCACACGTCGACCTTTAATTTTTTAAAACCTCCAAAAATTCGCGTCCTTTAACAACCAAAGGGGCTTGTTATCGGGAGGGAATATTTACGATAGTAACCACAAAACTCAATGACTAATGTTGTTCATTGTTACTTAACTAACACCAGCTCATGTTGCCAGTCGATTCCGTTACCCAAGACTTGGAACAGGTCATAACAAAGTTGTCAGACGAGTTTTAAACCTTTCGGTGTGTATACATGCTCGACATTTTCAAACTACATCGATTTGCAATTTTATAAATTAGTTGATCTTTTAGTTGTAGTTTTAAAATATAGGGAAATGCAAAACGATTTAACGAATAAACCACGCGTAAATTTCGAAGCTCAGTCTTTATGGAGAAAGAGAGTCGTCGGTTCGGTGTGTTTTCACTTAAATGTCATCCACATCGAATAGTGGTCTTCGAGTGGGAGACTAAAAAATAAATTTACTTTATTCAAATAAATTTTTTGTTAATAAGAATTCTTCTTTTAATCTCTTCGATGACAAAATTTCCTGTGCGGTTTGTGATAGTGTGTTGGCCATTTAGATATCCGTGCGTGCTCAAGTATATGTGATACCAGCTTCCTATTAAGTTTAGTGGAATTTGAAGTGTACTCAAAGAAGATAAAAATGGTGTAAAAAATGTTAAATGAGAAAAATATGCAAATTTGTTTTAAAATTTAATAATAATATGAAAGTTCGATCTCGTTCGAGTGCTGGAAGATGTTGGGGTAGCAACGAAGGACCAGCTACCACCAACTTTTTTTGTAGAATATGGGTAAGATGTCCTTTTTCTAAATAAATTAGGCGTGGCTCACTCATCATCTTGAAGAAAGGCTCAAATGAGTCATCGATGATAATTCGATAATTAGCTTCTTTAGGGTCGAATTGTTTTATTTTAATAAATGCAAATGCATTGTGCACACGCTTCAACGTTTTCGCTCAAATGTCTAGGCGATTTTTTATAATTATTGCTTATGTGTGTCAGTTTAATTTATTTTGCATTTATGAATATTTATACTTTTTTTATATAGGAAACTGATTAAAAGTCACCTTATAAGCTTTATAAATCGATTAACGTGTAAAAATTGATATTTCGCGAGTTGAGACTTATTCATCTTTTGAGTACATCTCTGTATCTAATATGAGGAGAAATTCAAAATTTAAATTATTTGCTCGACGAACAAACCTTTTTGGAAACATAAATGGTTCATAAAATTTGCCAAAAACGTACTTCTATTCGTAACTCATTTGACTATTGAGCGATTCTCTTCAAGAAGATACTTTCAAGTGCGAGTACTTCTGGAATTTCTTTATTCTCATTAGGAGCCTTAAGGCCATTTAAACGCTTATGTCAGAATAAAAATCTAAGCTCAAAAAATAAATGGGCTAAAACTCACTAGCCATAAACTCACATACTCATTTAAATAAGGTGAACTCACTTTTTTTTTTTTCTAAAGATAGTTTTTTTTCTAAACTCGTACGTTTTGTAAGGGTTTAGTGGATTTATTCAACTGTATTTCATGATAATCTCACTTTTTTGAATCTTACAGCATAATTCTTCTCAATCGCAATTTCGTATGAGTTGACTAGTTTTGTTCAATGGTATCTCACGGCGAGTTCACTTGGAATCTTACAACATAATTTTGTTCAATCAATGGCTCTAAACTCACAAAACTCCCTTAAATAAGTGGAACTCATTAGACATTCTTCTTCTCAACTCGTGCTTTCGTATGTGTTGAGTAGTTTTGACCAACTGTATTTCTTGGTGATCACACATTGAATCTTACAGCATAATTTTGTTCAATCAATGGCTCTAAACTCACACAACTCCCTTAAATAAGATGAACTCACTAAGCGTTCTTCTTGAACGCACGAACTCGTGCGTTCGTATGTGTTGAGTAATTTTTACCAACTGTATCTCATGGTGATCTCACATTGAATCTTACAACCTAATTTTGTTCAATCAATAGCTTTAAACTCACAAAACTCCCTTAATAAATGTGAACTCACTAGACATTCTTCTTCTCAACTTGTGCGTTCCTATGTGTTGAGTAGTTTTGTCCAATTGTATTTCATGGTGATCCCACTTTTAATCTTACAGCATAATTTTGTTCAATAAATAGCTCTAAACTCATAAAACTCCCTTAATAAATATGAACTCACTAGACGTTCTTCTTCTCAACTTGTGCTTTCGTATGTGTTGAGTAGTTTTGTCCAATTGTATCTCATGGTGATCCCACTTTTAATCTTACAGCCTAATTTTGTTCAATCAATAGCTCTAAACTCACAAAATTCCATTAATAAAAGTGAAATCACTAGGCGTTCTTCTTCTCAACTCGTGCGTTCGGATGTAATGAGTAGTTTTGTCCAAGTGTATTACGTGGTGATCTCACTTTGATTCTTACAGCCTAATTTGTTTAATCGATGACCATAAACTCAAATTCTCACCTAAATAATGTGAACTCACTAGGCGTTCTTCTTTTCCACTAGTGCGTTCGTGTGTGTTGAGTAGTTTTGACCAACTGTATCTCATGGTGATCCCTCTATTAATCTTACAGCATAATTTTGTTCAATCAATAGCTCTAAACTCACAAAACTCACTTAATAAATGTGAACTCACTAGACGTTCTTCTTCTCAACTTGTGCTTTCGTATGTGTTGAGTAGTTTTTTCCAATTGTATCTCATGGTGATCTCATATTGAATCTTACAGCATAATTTTGTTCAATCAATGGCTCTAAACTCACACAACTCCCTTAAATAAGATGAACTCACTAAGCGTTCTTCTTGAACGCACGAACTCGTGCGTTCGTATGTGTTGAGTAATTTTTACCAACTGTATCTCATGGTGATCTCACATTGAATCTTACAACCTAATTTTGTTCAATCAATAGCTCTAAACTCACAAAATTCCATTAATAAAAGTGAAATCACTAGGCGTTCTTCTTCTCAACTCGTGCGTTCGGATGTAATGAGTAGTTTTGTCCAAGTGTATTACGTGGTGATCTCACTTTGATTCTTACAGCCTAATTTGTTTAATCGATGACCATAAACTCAAATTCTCACCTAAATAATGTGAACTCACTAGGCGTTCTTCTTTTCCACTAGTGCGTTCGTGTGTGTTGAGTAGTTTTGACCAACTGTATCTCATGGTGATCCCTCTATTAATCTTACAGCATAATTTTGTTCAATCAATAGCTCTAAACTCACAAAACTCACTTAATAAATGTGAACTCACTAGACATTCTTCTTCTCAACTCGTGCTTTCGTATGTGTTGAGTAGTTTTGACCAACTGTATTTCTTGGTGATCACACATTGAATCTTACAGCATAATTTTGTTCAATCAATGGCTCTAAACTCACACAACTCCCTTAAATAAGATGAACTCACTAAGCGTTCTTCTTGAACGCATGAACTCGTGCGTTCGTATGTGTTGAGTAATTTTTACCAACTGTATCTCATGGTGATCTCACATTGAATCTTACAACCTAATTTTGTTCAATCAATAGCTTTAAACTCACAAAACTCCCTTAATAAATGTGAACTCACTAGACATTCTTCTTCTCAACTTGTGCGTTCCTATGTGTTGAGTAGTTTTGTCCAATTGTATTTCATGGTGATCCCACTTTTAATCTTACAGCATAATTTTGTTCAATAAATAGCTCTAAACTCATAAAACTCCCTTAATAAATATGAACTCACTAGACGTTCTTCTTCTCAACTTGTGCTTTCGTATGTGTTGAGTAGTTTTGTCCAATTGTATCTCATGGTGATCCCACTTTTAATCTTACAGCCTAATTTTGTTCAATCAATAGCTCTAAACTCACAAAATTCCATTAATAAAAGTGAAATCACTAGGCGTTCTTCTTCTCAACTCGTGCGTTCGGATGTAATGAGTAGTTTTGTCCAAGTGTATTACGTGGTGATCTCACTTTGATTCTTACAGCCTAATTTGTTTAATCGATGACCATAAACTCAAATTCTCACCTAAATAATGTGAACTCACTAGGCGTTCTTCTTTTCCACTAGTGCGTTCGTGTGTGTTGAGTAGTTTTGACCAACTGTATCTCATGGTGATCCCTCTATTAATCTTACAGCATAATTTTGTTCAATCAATAGCTCTAAACTCACAAAACTCACTTAATAAATGTGAACTCACTAGACGTTCTTCTTCTCAACTTGTGCTTTCGTATGTGTTGAGTAGTTTTTTCCAATTGTATCTCATGGTGATCTCATATTGAATCTTACAGCATAATTGTGTTCAATCAATAGCTTTCAACTTACAAAACTCCCTTAATAAATATGAACTCACTAGACGTTCTCCTTCTCAACTTGTGCTTTCGTATGTGTTGAGTAGTTTTGTCCAATTGTATCTCATGGTGATCCCACTTTTAATCTTACAGCATAATTTTGTTCAATAAATAGCTCTAAACTCATAAAACTCGCTTAATAAATATGAACTCACTAGACGTTCTTCTTCTCAACTTGTGCTTTCGTATGTGTTGAGTAGTTTTGTCCAATTGTATCTCATGGTGATCCCACTTTTAATCTTACAGCCTAATTTTGTTCATACAATAGCTCTAAACTCACAAAATTACAATAATAAAGGTGAACTCACTAGGCGTTCTTCTTGTCAACTCGTGCGTTCGGATGTAATGAGTAGTTTTGTCCAAGTGTATTACGTGGTGATCTCACTTTGATTCTTACAGCCTAATTTGTTTAATCGATGACCATAAACTCAAATGCTCACCTAAACAATGTGAACTCACTAGGCGTTCTTCTTCTCCACTCGTGCGTTCGTGTGTGTTGATTAGTTTTGACCAACTGTACCTCATGGTGATCCCTCTATTAATCTTACAGCATAATTTTGCTCAATCAATAGCTCTAAACTCACAAAACTCCATTAATAAATGTGAACTCACTAGACGTTCTTCTTCCCAACTTGTGCTTTCGTATGTGTTGAGTAGTTTTGTTCAGTTGTATCTCATGGTAATTTCTCTTTTAATCTTACAGCCTAATTTTGTTCACACATAGCTCTAAACTCACAAAATTCCATTAATAAAGGTGAACTCACTAGGCGTTCTTCTTCTCCACTCGTACGTTCGTCATGGTTGAGTAGAATTATCCAACTGTTATTAACTGAATTATCCATCTCATTGTAATCTCATTTTGAAGCTTTCAGAATAATTTAGTTTTATCAGTGACCATAAATGACAATGACAATAAACTCACAATACCCTCTTAAATATGGTGAACTCATTAGGTTCTTTTCTTCTCTACTCATACGTTCGTACTGAGTTAGATTTCTGAAACTATCTCTTTTGTTGAGTTAAATTTGAATCTAAATCAATAATCAGTCCATCAGAACTCACAAAACTCGCTTAATAAAGGTAAACTCACTAGACGTTCTTCGTCTCAACTCGTGCTTTCATATGTGTTGGGTATTTTTGTACAACCGTATCTCATGATGATCCCACTTTGAATCTTACAGCATAATTTTCTTTAATCAATGACTATGAACTCACAATACTCCCTTAAATATAGTGAACTCACTAGGCGTTCCTCTTCTCAACTCGTTTGTATGTGTTGAGTAGTTTTGTTCAAGTGTATCTCATGGTTATCTCAGTATGAATCTTACACCAGAGTTTTTTTAATCAATGACCGTATACTCAAATACTCACTTAAATAATGTGAACTCGCTAGGCGTTCTCCTTCTCCATTCGTACGTTCGTCATAGTTGAGTAGATTTATTCAACTGTATCCGATTGTGATCTCAATTTGAATCTTCCAGAATAATTTTACTTAATCAATGACCATAAACTCACAATACTCTCTTAAATATCAAAACTCACAATACTCTTTTAAATAAAGGAACTCACTAGATAATTTATTTATCCTTTTGTAAGTTTGTAACTCGGTTTCTAATACGTTAGTAGACCATCCTTCATACTATGTATTTTTCTTATTTAAATTTCGTCTTTTCTAATATAATTTTGTATATTTGAGTACGTAAACAGTAAACAAAAACTCCCACTATGCCCCTAAAAAGGTAAAGTCACTGGGTGTACTCCTCTTCACTATTTCGTTCGTAACAGTTGAGCTGATTCTTTAAACTGTATCAGAGTGAACTTACTTTAAAGTTTAAATATTAAAGCAGAATTTAGTTTAAGAAGTAATCCATGAACAGAAACTCACAATACTCTATAAATAAGGTGAACTCGCTAGAGGCTATTCTTCTCGTAAGTTTGTAATCTTTCAAACTGTTTCTCTTATTAGTTCTCCTTAATCTTAAAAGATAATTTGTTCAATCGAGCACATAATCGAAGAATATAAACTTCCGCTACTCCCTTAAATTAGGTGAACTCACTGCGTGTTGTTGCCCTCTACTATTTCGTTCGTAACCGTTTAAGAGGATTCGTCAAACTGTGTGTCTTGGTGAGCTCACTTTATATCTTAGAGAAGACTTTTGTTAAATCAATGAGCATGAACTCAGAAAACTCCCTAAATACGTTGAACTCACTATAAGCGTTTCTTCTACATTTATAAGTTTGTAATGTTAACGGATCCCCGGGGATCCTGTTGTTTCCCTTTTCACCTAATTTTTAATCTTAAAAGTTAATTTTTTCAATCGAGCACGTGTTCAACTAATGTAAACTCAGTCTACTCCCTTAAATAATGTGAACTCACTACTTGTTGTTGCTCTCTACTATTTCGTTCGCAAGCGTTTAAGTGAATTCGTCACACTATGTGTTTTAGTGAGCTCACTTTAAATCTTAAAGAAAAATTTTGTTGAATATATGAACATAAATCACAAAACTCCCTAAACAAGTTGAACTCACTATAAGTGTTTCTTCTCCATTTGTAAGTTCGTAATGTTAGGCGATCCCGTTGTTTCCCTTATTCGCCTAATTTTTAATCTTAAAAGGTAATTTCAATCGAGTACGTAATCAGCGAATATAAACTCCCGCTACCTACTCCCTTAAACAATGTGAACTCACTGCGTATTCTTGCTCTGTACTATTGCGTTCGTTTCCATTTAAGTGGATTCGTCAAACTGTGTGTCTTGGTAAGCTCACTTTAAATCTTAAAGAAGAATTTTGTGGAATCAATGAACATAAACTCACAATACTCTAACTTCGTGTGTCTACAACCTTTGGAGTTGCTTCAGTGGAAGTTCTGCTCGCTGAAGATCCATTCTTTTATTGTTGATTTAATACTGATCTTAAGAATAGAATTCTAAAAGTTGACTCGATTTATTATTGCTCACTACCTCCTGGTACCCTCGTGTAGCTCAAGGGTGGATGTGACCTTTACGGACAGTCAGATCAAAATTTGGATTTCCTAATGCGTGTACTTCATATTTCAGTCAATAAAATTATCGATTAATAAGTTACATTAAATCAAAGACGTAAAAGGTGTTATAAAACATAACTTAAATATTTCTAATTAGATCAATTTTCTATTACAAGACAAGATAAATTTTATTTAATCAATTCTGAAAGCTTAACGAAGCGAAATTCGAGTTTTATTAAAAATCTCAAGTAAATTGTAAATGAGTCAAGGATCCGCCAAAATTAAATATAAATTGACATTTATATTATAAAAAGTAACAAATTGGCGAGATCTTGTTAAAATAAAAACGTATTTCGATTAAATTCGATCTTGTTCAACTAACTGTAAAATTTCCTGTAATAAGATTTAAATCAGTTTTAATTTGATCTCTCTTTAATTATTGCAATTTGGTTCGTGAGTTACACACACATATACTAATCATTAAAATTTAGCAATTTTATAAGCTATTATTTGTTTCGATGTGTTATCTAAACCGTTTGAGAGTAGGTTAGTTTATGCATTTACAGTTACTAAATACTCCGATGGCTACTTCGTGTGGCTACATTTTGTGGACGCGACCCAGTAACACCTGGTTTTGATGTCTGTTCCATATTTTTACTTAAATTTATTATTACAATTTTTTGTTTAATTATATTTCAGACGGAATTGAGCGAGAGATTGAGACTGAGAAGAGGCCGCGAGGATGTTAGCGAAGATGACGAAGGTCTTCCGCGCAGTCCTTGTTGTAATTCACCTACAGCTACAGAAGGCCTCCTTGAAAAGACTGCCGTAAAAGTAAGTAAAAACTTGTTTGTACACAATGTTTTTCCATAATTTATCTATTAAGGAATTGTTTGATTTGTAAATTCCTAGTGTGGCGCCTTCTGTCACTTATTATAACATAACAAAGGTGATTGATTTATGAGTTACGAAAATTAATAACTCGTACATTAGTAGAATGTAAAGATCCTGCACTTTCTAAGTCTCTTTGAGATGGAGATAAATTTGTTGTTTTTGTTGAGAAAGTGGCGCTCGGTAGATTTCATTATCAAACCTCAAGTGACAATCGAACTAATTTTTGACAACTTTTCTTCTCTTGTAGTAATTAATAGTCTCGCTGGTTGTCGCTTTTTAATTTTCTATTTAGGACATTAAGCTATTATAAATCATAATTTATTACCGTTTTTGCCTAAAGGCCTTGAAATTTCATTATAAGAATGGCATAAGCTTGTAAATAAATCAAAACTTCTGCTATTGTCACCCAGTTTTACCCACACGTTAAATAAGAGAGCAACTGTTCGTGTTCAAGAAGATTGGAGAAATTCAATAAAACGTGATGGAATATTTAGATAGCGGATTTTTTGTTATTAGACTTCCTTACAACTCTTAATTTCATTTACGAGTTCTGAAGAGGAAGAAAAATCTTTTAACCATTATAAAGATTGCCGATTTTCATCACAGGCTGGTTTTTAAAGTGGTAACTCAAAAGTGAGTTCTTAGAGCAGTGATATGTGTGTTCCAAGATAATTTTATAGTTTTCATCGTGAAGCAGTGATCAAGCAACTCAAAAGTAAGTTTTTTGAGCCGTGATTTATCGTCAAGATTATTGTATATTTTGATTCCGACGGTATCTTCGTAGAAGAATTCTAAAATTGCGTTCTCTCTTAGTCTTCTCTGCATTTTTAATTTTGTGACTGGATATTCATAGTTTTCATCGAAAAGAAGTAATCAATCAACTCAAAGATAAGTTCCTTGAGCAGTGATTTATCTTCATGACTAATGTCTTGTTACCTTGTTTAGGAGATTATTTTCATAGAAGAAATCTAAATATGCGTTCTCTCTAAGCCTTCTCTGCATTTTTAATTTTGAATCTTGAAATTTATAGTTTTTATCGAGAATCAGTGATCAAGCAACTCAAAAGTAAGTTTTTTGAGCAGTGATTTATCGTCAAGACTATTGTATATCATGATTTGGAGATTATCTTCATAGAAGAGTTCTGAAATTGCGTTCTCTGTTAGTCTTTTCTGCATTTTTAATTTTGCAACTTTAATTTTATAGTTTTCATCGTGAAGCAGTGATCAAGCAACTCAAAAGTAAGTTTTTTGAGCAGTGATTTATCGTCAAGATTATTGTATATCTTGATTCCGGCGGTATCTTCGTAGAAGAATTCTAAAATTGCGTTCTCTCTTAGTCTTCTCTGCATTTTTAATTTTGTGACTGGATATTCATAGTTTTCATCGAAAAGAAGTAATCAATCAACTCAAAGATAAGTTCCTTGAGCAGTGATTTATCTTCAAGACTAATGTCTTGTTACCTTGTTTAGGAGATTATTTTCATAGAAGAAATCTAAATATGCGTTCTCTCTAAGCCTTCTCTGCATTTTTAATTTTGAAGCTTGAAATTTATAGTTTTTATCGAGAATCAGTGATCAAGCAACTCAAAAGTAAGTTTTTTGAGCAGTGATTTATCGTCAAGACTATTGTATATCGTGATTTGGAGATTATCTTCATAGAAGAGTTCTGAAATTGCGTTCTCTGTTAGTCTTTTCTGCATTTTTAATTTTGCAACTTCAATTTTATAGTTTTCATCGTGAAGCAGTGATCAAGCAACTCAAAAGTAAGTTTTTTGAGCAGTGATTTATCGTCAAGATTATTGTATATCTTGATTCCGACGGTATCTTCGTAGAAGAATTCTAAAATTGCGTTCTCTCTTAGTCTTCTCTGCATTTTTAATTTTGTGACTGGATATTCATAGTTTTCATCGAAAAGAAGTAATCAATCAACTCAAAGATAAGTTCCTTGAGCAATGATTTATCTTCAAGACTAATGTCTTGTTACCTTGTTTAGGAGATTATTTTCAAAGAAGAAATCTAAATATGCGTTCTCTATAAGCCTTCTCTGCATTTTTAATTTTGAAGCTTGAAATTTATAGTTTTTATCGAGAATCAGTGATCAAGCAACTCAACAGTAAGTTTTTTGAGCAGTGATTTATCGTCAAGACTATTGTATATCGTGATTTGGAGATTATCTTCATAGAAGAGTTCTGAAATTGCGTTCTCTGTTAGTCTTTTCTGCATTTTTAATTTTGCAACTTTAATTTTATAGTTTTCATCGTGAAGCAGTGATCAAGCAACTCAAAAGTAAGTTTTTTGAGCAGTGATTTATCGTCAAGATTATTGTATATCTTGATTCCGACGGTATCTTCGTAGAAGAATTCTAAAATTGCGTTCTCTCTTAGTCTTCTCTGCATTTTTAATTTTGTGACTGGATATTCATAGTTTTCATCGAAAAGAAGTAATCAATCAACTCAAAGATAAGTTCCTTGAGCAATGATTTATCTTCAAGACTAATGTCTTGTTACCTTGTTTAGGAGATTATTTTCATAGAAGAAATCTAAATATGCGTTCTCTCTAAGCCTTCTCTGCATTTTTAATTTTGAAGCTTGAAATTTATAGTTTTCATTGAGAAGCAGTGATCAAGCAACTCAAAAGTAATTTCTTTGAGTAGTGATTTATCGTCAAGACTATTGTATATCGTGATTCGGAGGTTATCTTCATAGAAGAATTCTTGAATTGCGTTCTCTCTTAGTCAAATCTGCATTTTTAATTTTGAGACTTGATATTTATAGTTTTCATCGAGAAGCACTGATCAAGCAACTCAAAAGTGCGTTCTTTGACCAGTGATTTATCGTCAAGACTATTGTATATCTTGTTTCGGATGTTATCTTCATAGAAGACTTCTAAAATTGCGTTCTCCTTAAGCCTTCTCTGCATTTTTATTTTTGAGACTTGAAATTGATAGTTTAACGAGAGGAAGTGATCAAGCAACTCCAAAGTAATTTCTTTGAGCAGTGATCTATTGTCGAGAATATTATATATTTTGATTTGGAGATTATCTTCTTAGAAGAGCTCGAAAATTGCGTTCTCTCTTAGTTTTCAGACTTGAAATTGATAGTTTAACAACGAGAGGAAGTGAGCAAGTATCAAAAGTAAGTTCTTTAAGCAGTGGTCTATCGTCAAGAATATTGTATATCTAGAATCAGATGTTATCTTCATAGACGAATTCTTTTAGTCTTTGCATTTTTAATTTTCATACTCGAAATTGATACAGCTTCTCACCGAGAAGAAGCGATCAAGCAACTCAAACGTGAGTTCATCGAGCAGTGATATGTTTCGAAAGATATTGAAGGATCACAGTCGGGTGTTATCTACCAGAAAAATTATAAAATTGTCTACTTACTTCGTCTTCTCTAAAATTTATGATTTTGAGACTTGAAATTGATCGAATCCAACACTTACTGATCAATCGACTCAAAAGTGAGTTCTTTGAGCTACGATTTTTTTTAGATTGGTATTGAAGGCATGTAACTTGGGGTTTGTGAAGTTCTTTTGTTTTATTTGGCTTTTTTAAACTTCAATATAATTCAGTTCAACCATTTGAAGGAGTGGTGGTGTCCTTGGTATTGGAAACTTGTCATCAGAAGTTATATTTGCTCTTTTTCTGTTGGTGACACTTAAGCTGCTGATATTAAAGACCAGATAGGTGCAGTCGCATAATCAAGAAAGTAGTAGTTTTCAAATTATCTCATTTTAGTGAAATAACGTAACACAATATCTTCAGTAGTGAATGACTGTAAATTAATTCAATGAATTAAGGAACAGCGACACTATTATGAATGACTAGTAAATAATATTAGCAAAAATTAAAAAAAATGCGAACAAAAACCCCTTTCCCTTTTATTATAATTATTGCAAATTGTTTTTTATTAAACTTTAAAATATTTATAAATTACAATTTGAAATTCAAATTTAAAATAATAGTATTACATTAAAATAGTTGTTAATTTAATTCTCTTTTAACTCGTAATTAAAATTTTGCAAAAGGTAATATTATTTATTTATTCAAAGTTTTGGTTTGACTCAAATAATTTTTCTGCCTAAGTTTTAAATTTTTTTTTTAATTTACGGTTATCGTAATTGCCACAGTAGCCGGAATAAATTTTTTTGTTGGATGACTTCAAATTTTAATTAAAAATTTTTGTTTTAATCCGCCGTTTTATAGTGGTGATTTATTTATGAGTTTCTTCAATGTTCCTTTTAGGCGCCCTACGATTTTCAGTCATTCGATGGAAATTGTGATTTATTCTTCAGCGATTAATTAATTAATCGCGTTGCTATACAGGGTGTCCCAACAATGCTGCGTATAGTTTGAACGTATTGGAATTCTACAAGATGAATCGTTTTTGAGATATTGACCCTTTTATGTGTAATCCGTGCTCCGGGCTCGGGCGCCAATTTGTATTAGAATCCGAATATGCAAGAATCTTTGGTAGTTAAGGAGGTATTCTAATGCTGCGTCCACACAATAAACGCTCCCACACTGTATGAACAAAGTCGGTTAGTTTTTTTGATATAAAAGAGACCAGATCGTGGTAGATACTCATCACAATCCCATCGTCTTCGAGAGTAGAACTCAAATATATGTATAAAAATCTACAGGGTGGACCATGCAAAAATATTTTTTAATATGACTATAACCACGCCGTGCCGTTAATTTTTTTTTGTAATTTTTATTGGGGGAACACCCGGTGTAGGGAAGGCCAAATTTTATAGGTAGCTGACATCGTTGCATATTAAACATTGAGATAATTTTTTATATTTTATTTATTAAAAAATAATAAAAATGTAAATTCTTCTTTTCTTAATCGAATTAACATAAAAAATTTGCGAAATATTTTTTTTACCACCAAATATAGTTTCGCATTATTACCTATGTGTAACGCTCATTACCTTTAAGACATTTCGCAATTTCCTCACGTACTTTTCATTACATCATTTTAACTATTTTTTTTTATTATAATACACAAAAGAAATTCCTTTGTTTTGTTCTTTTTCTTTACAACTCGCTGATGGAATCCTTAAATTGACGCAAACCTAATCCTAATAATTGATCCAATCTTAAAGGTCACAACATTATAATAATAACACACAACCTGACATCACAACCCTTACAACTTGCTGCAAACCTGACATTTGTTTCGATCGTCTTTAATTTTTTCATTAAATTTAACCCAATTAGTTTTTAACGATCATTGGCATGAAGGAAAGTGATGTTTTTCGTCGATGATGTGTTTGAGGTAAAAATTTTTATAACCAAAACAATGTCTTTGTGAAAAAAGGAAAAGGTCGATTGTTGGATATATCGCCTTACAATTATTAATCGATTTTCGATGAATTGGCTCTTAATTAAATTTGTCGACTAATGGAAATGTTCTGTTTATTGCTAAGGAAACGATATAATTGAAACATTGACCTTACAGTTGGTTAATTTAACGTTAAAGATTGCAATTAGCTAACCTTTAAATCTTGAACCTTTAAGCCTTCAACGTCAGCTGACTAGAAGGTCTTAGTGTGGACTTTATTGGTTCTTCTTGAATGGCTGCTCGCACAAGAACAATCTGAAAGTGGTTTCCCAGGAAGGCAGTTATGATGGGTTTTCTTCTAAGGACGAAATTCCGGCGCTGAAGTGACGACCATCTGAACTATGCTCTTTGGGCTAGAATAAAATTGTCAACGAACCAAAATTTATCCTGATTGTTGGATTTACTTTGTAACAGCAATTTTATTTTTAATCGGTCGAAACCATTCCTGTGAGTTTGTGTATAAAATGTCTCAACCCAATTTTGACCGGAAGGCACTTATTCTTCGACTTTAGTGTAAAATTTTGACTTTTTCAAGTTTATGTTTCACTATTTTTTGAATAACTTTGCTTGTATTGGTCGGATCGGGACCAAAAAATTTTCGTTTTGTTTGTAATGCATCTCTCTTTAAAAGTGACTGGGTTAAAATAATTTTTATTAATTTCCTAACCTAAAAAAAATTTAAAACTGCTGTCATTGGTGGGTCGTAGTGTTTTATAGATAACTTTAGTAATAATTAATGTTATGGTATGAAACTTTAGGAAGTTGTAGCTGAAATAGTAACAAATCCATATTGCAAGTTTGGTCCAAAAATATTAAAAACAACGGCTAAAATTCGCATGTTGGTCTAATTTTTTTTTTCATATTTGTTGTGAGCAATTGCTGTATCGCAATAATTCTTCTCTTAAAATGTAGGAAATTTAATGCTCTTTCAGACGAAAACAAAAACAATCACATCAGACCAATTTTTCTTCTGATTTCCTTGAAAAGAGGAGGAAAATTTTTCAACTGTTTGACCACAAAACCATTTTAGTGGTCGAAATTTTATTCTCCTTTTACAAAAAAAATCCAAAAATGAGGATAAATTTTGGTTCGTTGACTTATCAGTGCATCAGCCACAACAAATCAATGCCTTGAAAACTTTGTTTCAGACTTCAAAAAAATCCCTTCCAAACCTTATGCGAATCCAATAAGTACTTCAACTTGATTATTCAATAGCACTTGCAACTTACAACCCCTATTTGCAAATCTTTTGTGTTCAGTTGGCTCTTGCAAATCTTACAATGTTGCAAGTGCGTTTAAATTGGGTCATAACTTTAACGAACTGTTTGTATTTGAAATTAGTTTTTGTCAAACTTGATTTAGTTGGTATAAAATCTAATTTCATTCGTCGCTATTACCTACCTCTAGCACTAGCAGTATTAGCGATACATAATATCTTCATTTAACTTATGACCTAAATGTTTAAAATTGTACACAGAGCGACTAAAAATTTTATACTTAGCAGATGTTAATTGAAAGTAGCTAAAGAAGGAAATGAAATACCGTAAAAGTTGAAAGCGCATTTATAAGAGTTACATAATAATAGTACTGCTTCTGTAACAAGCAATCCTTTACTTGTTGTAATAGAAGAGAAAAAGCTTTGAAAATACACATTTAGCGTATATCGTTCTTAAGCTACAGGCGGTTTATTTTTATTTATAATTTTTTTGTATGTTCAAAACGTTGCAAGTACACGCTCATTATCAAACAATTTACAATTTTATAATCGGCATAATGTCATTTTTTTAATATTTTAAGTGCGCTCAAAAATGTAAAAGAAATTTAAACAACAGTTTTCGATATGTTTTGTCAAGAGCTACACGGTGAGTTTTTTTTTCTTCTTTTAAACATTTAAACGACAGTTACTTTGATCAATGTTGACAACGTAGAAGGTTCGTGTCTTTTTCAATAATTAATAAGCCTTGCGTTAAGTGAGAATGGAATTGCTTTTCTTGTTTCTGTACTTCCTACTTCGAAGTGTTAATATGAAGGAGAAAAAAATTTTTTTTGGTCTTTTTTGGGAGTGAAAATGCTCTAATGTGGCCATATCAGGACTTTTTTTAACCTTGTAATATGAAAATATTGGTTCCATTTCCGGTTAAACCGAAAGTAAAGTATAAAGTGTTTAGTATCATCGGATAGATAATTTTACAAGCCTTCAAAATATTGAAAAGTATACAAGGTGTTTTTTTTTAAATTAAGAAATTTGTTTCTATTTCCGGTTAAAATGGTAGTCAAAATATACAGTGTTTGGTATCATGTAACAGCTAATTGTGCGAGTTTTTAAAATATTTAAAAATATACTTGATTTTCTTAAATAAATTTGATATTTTTGTAATTTCCGGTTTAACTGGAAGCGTTTTGTTAACCGAAAATAGTGTCAAATAATAGATGCTTATGGTATTGATACATGTATCAATTTTCAAGTTTTCATTTTTATTACAAAATAAATTATAGATTTTTGAAATTTTGACATTCAAAAAATCATAACTCCGGTCCTGCTCCATACAAGTGAATAAAATAAGCGGCGTTCGATAGAGAATTACGTTGTTTTTAACATTTCCGAAAGTGAAAATCTCTAGCGGAACAAATTTTGAGAAAATCCGTTTCAAAATTTTAACCAACTTGTGCCCCTTAAAGGTAGTCAATTTCCAAACAATTTTCAAAATCGATTAGGTTAGGGCGAAAGCCCTATATTTTGGCTGTATAAGGCCGTTTTGAAATTTTAATAATAATAATTACCAGCAAAGTTATAAGGGAAAGACCAAAAAATGGGTTTTACTGGCCGCCATTTTGAATTTAAAAACTTTAAATTTTGTTTTTTAATTTGGGCTCAGATGGACTGTCTTATAGCCAAGTAAAAATAACATTTTTGAACTCAAGTGAGCTCAAAACGTCGATAATTAAATTTAAAAAAATTTTCCGATAAATATAATGTACTTTCAAAGTAGATGAAATCTATTAAAAAGTAAACGCCAAAAAAATTTGAAAAGGTCAGTCTCTCTGTCTGCAACACCCTTAATAAAAAGACTACTATATTGATTTTTAAATTGGGCTTGAACGACATTAGCAAAATTTCATCAACTACAAATAAGCTTTTAAATAAAATCGGTACAGAATGGCGCCCGAGCAGGGACTTTTTAAGTGTACGAATCGAAAGAATATTGCAGGCATACGATATTGCTCACTCGACCATGCGAACGCAATGTCCATGTTTGGTATTTAAATAAAATATTTGACGATTGTCAAATATATTATTCTCACTAGTAGTTTTTTTTCAATTTTGAGTATTTTTGGGCCCTCTTTAGTATAAAAACAAATAAAAGGGGCGTCAGTCTGTCTGTAACACTAATAAAACAGAGACTACGCAATTGATTTTGATGAAATTTGGTTTAACCTTTGTCAAAAAGTATTTAAATAAAATCGATTCAGAATGGCGCCCGAGCAGGGACCTTATTTCAAGTGTAGCATGTTTTTAATTAATTTGGAGTATTTTTAAGGCCTCTCATCTCTAGGATAATAACAAATAAAAGGGGTGTCTGTCTGTCTGTAACGCTCATAAAACAGAGACTACTAAATTGATTTAGACTGCTTTGAACTTTCTCAAAAAGCATTTAAATGAAATCGATACAGAATGGCGCCCGAGCAGGGACTTTTTTTCTAGTGTAGTATGTTTTTAATCGATTTTGAGTATTTTGGAGTCCTCTTTAGTATACAAATAAAAGGGGTATCTGTCTGTCTGTAACATTCTTAAAATAGAGACTACTAAATTTATTTTGATGAAATTTGGTTTAAACTTTGTCAAAAAGTATTTAAATAAAATAGATACAGAAAGACGCCCGAGCAGGGACTTTTTTTCAAGTGTAGCATGTTTTTAATCAATTTGGGGTATTTTTAAGGCCTCTTTAGTATAAAAACAAATAAAACGGGTGTCTGTCTGTCTTTAACACTCATAAAACAGAGACTACTGAATTGATTTTGACGAAATATGGTTTGAACTTTAGCAAAAAGCATTTTAATGAAATCGATACAAAATGGCGCCCGAGCAGGGACTTTAGTGACGTGCCCATATTTGTTCATGCATGTAAACTGTATGGACTTGCGTTTGTGGACTAACCACGAGGGATTAGAGGATAGCTTGAAGCGACGGTTTAACTTGTCCTCCGCTGGGCTTTTTATTATGGAGAGATGCCATTTTTTGAATTTTTATGACCCAAAACTGCACCATATTAAAATCAATCATTTAATTCTGTTGTTCTCTTTTGTTCTAGAATCATCCATCAAAATCCCATAGTACCTGCAGTGATGGATCTCTTCTTAGCATGGGTAGTTCGGAAATTGAAGAAGTGAGTAAACAATAAATTACAAAAATCTTTTAGTAACATTTTCATGTGTTTCATAAGGACTCGTTTGGGCAACAATCGTCTCGACATTCATCAAAACTTTCGCTTTACGAAAAGAAAACAATTGAACAAGGTTAGTGAACCAAGTTTATAATCATTTAGTGTAACTAATTGTTTTTTAATTGCCTTTTTTTCTTAATATAGATTCGGAATGGGAATTAGGACCCGGTAGCACTTCGGCGCCTTTAAATCACAGCGCCGCCCATCACAAAGTTTCCGTACGTCCCAAACGAACGCATGGAGCACCGAGGAGAAAACGGATGCAACCTGTACGTGTTACAATGGTCGTTTTGAGCGATTTGTCGATAATTTTGGTTTGTTTTTAGATAATTGCACCTGCTTTGCCTACGACACCAGAAGTTAACGAAGACTCGTCTGCGAGGAGCTCAACTCCTGAAACTTTATCAAAAGGTTCGTTGGTTATAATTTTTAAATTGTGCTCAAGCAACTAACAATTTTTTTTGTAATTGATATAATAGAAAGGTGTAACAATTACGCAATACGTATCCGGTAAAGTTAGCTTGCATTAAAATGCATGCTTTCAAAAAAAATATTACGGCAATTCATTTAAATAAGAAAATAACTAATGTGCTTAGTAATTAATATTTTTTAAGTTTTGGCTTGTTTCATATTAAACAAATAGCATGTACAATATAAAAAGCATGGCTCATTTTACTTGCAGAAACAATAACAGAGCTTTATAGCAGCAAGAAGGTTAACATAAGCAAAACTGAAACGCAAATAAAGTGTTCTTCTTTACCTCTCGGCTTAGCTGGTCCAGTAGACGAAAACAACAAATTAAATCGGAGTCGATCGAGTGCTGGCATTAAATCTCAAGACGTATGCGGTACTCTCGGCGAAGAAGCAGAAGAAGATCAAGATGACAAAAAAGCGGATCAGTCGATATTCGCACGACTCTTCCCAAGAAGAAGCGCCAAAAAGAAGAAAAACAAAGAAAGTGTGGTACAAACTGTACATAGTAAGACTCTCGAATCTAGCCACACTTACACCAAATTTACCGACAAACGTTCGTACGTCGAAACAAAAAGCAAGTCTATACCAAGAACGGGACCCGCGTTTAGACAACGCGTCCAACCAATCGACATACCCGATACGTTATTCGACATTCCACGCGAAACTGAAATCGAAACCATCCAACTGCCCAACGAATCTTCCAAACAAAGCAATTCACCGTTACAACTAGAACTAGAACACCACTTTCGCCAAAGGATGCCACCATTATCCACGAGCCCTTCCAAATATCCACTACCCAACAATTTCGAAACCTCTCCAAAATTATTCAAATCGTCAACCACCTCACAAATACCAACAACTCAAAAAGAAACCATTCCTAACAAAAACAGATTCGTCATTTCGGACGACTCAAAAAATAAAATTAAACCGTTAGACGAAAGCAAGTCTAAAGTTAAAATAGCCGGTCTCTCTTCCTTACAACAACGAGCCTTACACCAAGACGACGACGTCGCGTTCAAGTCGCTCACGGATTTCATTTCAAACGAATCGAATCGTTTCGTTAAAAAATCACATAGCTTTAAGAACAAAACTAACGAAAATCACCTACCCCCACCGATCATGTCCAAAAGCGACACAATCGAAAAGTTTGTAAGTAGAGACGCGAGCGAAAAGTTCATAATAGAAGAAAAGTTGGAGAGTCAAACCATTTTCAAAGCTTCCTCTTTGGATAGCGTTAAAACTTTAGATTCCGAAGAAGTGCACAGATCTGAATCGAGCGAAAGTTTGGATTCGGCCCAAACTAGTCTAACCGAATATTTAGACAGTCTCAATCCTTCCAACAGTATTACAATATCGGGCCCGAGTCACACTTCCGTTGTTAACATAAGCACTTCTTTACACGATGCACAAATCGTCGATAGTATCGTTAAACAATCCACAACTAAAAGCGCCGACGAAGACGAAGAAAAAGACCAACAAGTTTCCATAACAAAAATTGAAGTTAAACGCCAATCGAACGAATCTTTAACCGATTTTACGAACATACAAAAACCTAACGTAAATTTGGCACCAAAATCGCCCTCTCCAATAGAAGAAAACAAACCAAAGACTGTATTTAATTTTGAATTAACGCCAAAAGACGAACCTTCCATTCGTAAATTTAGCTTAGATGACATCGAAGTAGTCGATAAGGAAGTACGCGTGGAAACGCCCTGTAGGGCAACATCGACACCCTCAACACCAAACGTAATCATAACCTCCATGACACCTCCGACAACAACTCGTCTCTTTAAAAAACATTTCGAAACATCTCAAGTGCGTAAATCGTCGTTGGTTTCATTTACAAACGATTCCAAACACAGACTGAGCCTTCGAACTAAATCCAACAGCCTCGACATCGTCGATACCCTCAAACGTACTTCCGAAACAACCGAAGGTGAAATTTTGAAACAAAAAGTATCTTCCACGACGGACCTCCAAGAGAGTTTAACGAACGAGTCGGTTATTTTGAGGAGAAAGCCTTTGGTTAAGCAAAGACAAGACGACGAACCAGAACTTATGAAAGTGTTCGCTAGGCGTTCGCTCAAATTGAAAGATGGCGAAGAACTTGTTCCTCAAAGTTTGGAAGGAGAGGAACCAATTTTTGATAGTTTGGACATAATTCCCAAGTCTAAAGATAGCGATAAAGAAAATATTGTAGATTCGCCTGAAGAGCGCAAGAAGTCGTTTATAATTACTCCGGAAAAACCGAAAGAAATTTTGGTAGATTCAAAATTTGTCGAAACGACCGAAGTGGTGTTACGTAAACCTATAAATAATCGCCTTTTGGCGTTTCAACAAAAGACGTGTAATTTGAACGTGCCCAAAGTAAACGAATTGAACGAAAAAGTACAAAAGATTAGTTTGGTTAACGAAAAAATCAACAATAACAAAAGTTGGATAAATGTACAAAAGCAAGAGGAAAATAATAAAGAAGATATTGTTTTTAAAAAAATCGCGCCGAATGACGTCATTACAAACATTTCTTCCAAAAGCGATTATATTAACGAAGACTTTCCGGCTCTTCCCAAAAATTTTAATCAAAGAAAAGCCGAATGGGAGAAAAGGGCTCAAGAAGCTTTGAAAAAGAACGTACCCTAAATATGTAAGTTGTTTGTATTTTTTCATTTACGCTTTGCATCATTTTCATTTTGCTTAATTTGAAGCTTGTGTGCTTTGCATTAAAAACATTTTCTTACTTTCCCATTTACGGAAAGTAAAGAAAAACCTTTTGTGATCGATTTGAAAACGTTTTTGATCTAACAACGTCCCTTTGGGGATTCCCCCAAACCAATTTAAATAATTTCGAAAAAATGGCCGTCCGTTCGTTTGTATGTGTGTCTGTCGGTCTGTGTTTTCTATAAGGGACTCTTTATTTATATAGCTTCCTCATTTAAATAGTAGATATCATATACAGGGCGATTCATTGAAGCGACCGTATTCGATAGCTCCTTAGCCGTTTGAAATAAGGCATATAACAAAAGTTATTCAGCACCTTATGAAGCATAATCTAAAATTATTTTCATCTCTACAGAGTGTTGTATTACTGCTCGGCTAGAATATTTTTAATTTTTTTAAATCAAATACCCTGTATATTTTTACATATTTGAATTCCTGGTAAAATTTAGATTTGTTGTAAAAATATACTGCGTTATATCTTAAAAATCGTAAAAAATTACATCGGAACACCCTGTATATTTTACAAATTTAGTATCTAAATTTTCCCAGGAATCCATTATGTAAAAATATACAGGGCGTTCCGTTTAAAAATAACGAGTTATAGTCATTTGAAAATTAGTATCTTTGGGTCGTTTTACTGAACACACCCTGTACAAGTTAACTTTTTTAATTTTAACGCATAGAGGATAGTCATAACTACCTAGGAAAAACATTTCGTTATTATTCCTTGAACAACGGCTTCAGTACGATTTTATAAAGCAACACGTGTTGCGAACATTTTTTAGAGAAAAAATTGAATAACTTGGCAACACCGCTGAAAAATTTAAAAAAATTGATGTGGCCATGTAGGCAACTTAATTCCAAGTCGAAATATAGAAAAATATACAGGGTGTTCCATTGAAAAAAATTAAAAATATTCTCGCCGAGCAGTAAAACAACACCCTGTAGAGATGAAAATAATTTTAGGTTATGCTCCATAAGGTGTTGAGTAACTTTTGTATTTAAATGCATGCCTATATAAAGACGGTCATGTCAATGAATCACCCTGTATAAGGGAGTTATTTAGTGTGTGTTCTTTAACTATTGCGATATAAAGATCTATTTTGGCATAGTACTACATGATCATTAGACCAGTTTGGATCCATTCACCCTGTATATTTGTAATTTTTAAGTAAACGAAAAAGACTCATTACCAATTTTTGTCATTAAAACTTATCGAAATGTGGTCTTTTAAAGTTTAAACGCTCCAAAAAGACTTAGTTTCGATATTTCATCTACTCAAAATTAATTTTAAATTGTTTTCAGGTGGTACTGCAACGAAGGATTACAAGTGGAGTTTCCTTAAGTTTAAATCTAAATACTTCAAGCTGAAATAATTTTTTTTTAAATTTTGTAAATAGTAGAACTACTTTAGTGAGTGTGCGTTAATATTGTAAACTGCATCACTGAACAGTTTAAATGTATAGTTTTTAAAGTGATCTTTTTAATATTGGTGCCATGTGATATATTCGGCATTAATATTTAACAAAAATTTTATGTGTAAATTTTTTTTATTAAGTAGTATGTTAAGTGCCTTTTAATTCTTAATTTTTTTTATTATATTAATTAAAATGTATAATATTTTTTTTTATTGTTGATCAATCGATGGAGAAGTGAGCCTTTGAGAGATTTGGTGCTTGTAAGAGTAGATATATTTAAAAAAAGAGAATAAATTTTTGTTTTGGTATATTAACCAATATACTGTTCAGTAAAAAATGTATAGTGTAATTGATATTAATGTTGTCTTATTGCAATAAAAATATATTGTTATTAGATGATTTGCCTACATTTATTTCATCTGTATGAAGGGCAGGCACATTGTTAGTCGCCCAGGTGCATGAAAAATAAAGATAGAATTAGTCAGTCATACCACAGGGCCTCAATAAGTGTTAAATCAGGCAAAATACTAACCTTAATAAGGGTTAATTCAAGCAAGAATACCGCGGCCTTAAAAAGGGTTAATTAAAGCAAGAACACCATGACCTTAATAAGGTTTAAATTAGACAAAAATGCCAGGGTCTTAGAACGGTTAAAACGAGAAAAAATTACAGCCTTAATAAGGGTTATCAGGCAAAAATACCAGAGTCTTAAAAGGGTTTAAATAAGGCAAGAACTCCAGGACCTTAATAAGGTCCAAATCAGACAAGAATTCCAGGGCCTTAATAAGGTTAAAACGGGCAAAAATTACAGCCTTAATAAGAATTAAATCAAGCATGAATACTGTGACCTTAAATAAATTAAATATTATGGTCTTTATATCCAAATCAGGCAAGAATAGCAGGTCCTTAATAAGGTTAAAACGGGCAAAAATTATAGCCTGAATAAGGGTTAAATCAGGCTAAAATACCAGGGTCTTAAAAGGGTTTAAATAAGGCAAGAACACCATAACCTTAATAAGGTCTAAATGAGGCAAGAATGTCAGGGCCTTAATAAGCTTAAAACGGGCAAAAATTACAGCCTTAATAAGGATTAAATTAAGCATGAATACTGTAGCCTTAAATAAGGCAAGTATATCATGGTCTTTATATCTAAATCAGGCAAGAATATCGGGTCCTTAATAATAAGGTTAAAACGGGCAAAAATTATAGCCAGAATAAGGGTTAAATCAGGCAAAAATGCCAGGGTCTTAAAAGGCAAGAACACCTTAACCTTAATAAGGTATAAGTGAGGCAAGAATGCCAGGGCCTTAATAAGCTTAAAACGGTCAAAAATTACAGCCTTAATAAGGATTAAATCAAGCATGAATACCGTGGCCTTAAATAAGGCAAGTATATCATGGTCTTTATATCCAAATCAGGCAAGAAGAGATTTTACGTGCTATTACCCTATTGCCTATGTATCGGTAAGTCATTCAACACCCGCATACCTTCTATCAAAATTTAAAAAACTTTGATCATCTAGTATAAAAGTTAGAACATTAGAAGGAGATACACCGCCCCATATATCTCCTGCATGGCTTCGGCCTTTTTCTATTTCCGACATCAGAGTTAGAGTTAGCAGTTCTAAGTGTTAAATTTGTATGAAAATGTCAGCAGCTAAAATCTAATGGCAACGCTTCATAATTTGAAGTGACGCGATTTAAGAGCTTCATGCAGTGATGCCAGACCTTCTTTCTCTATGTCACTCGCACCTTAAATTCGAACAAGAAAGAAAACACCTTTTCTGGTAGATTATTGTCACTTATTGTGGTAGATCACAAGCTGCGCCTGAGTGATGCTCTCGGAAAGAATAAAGAGTGATAGTGGAAGTTTACAAAGGAATTGAATTATTACCGTTGATTGAAGGAGTTCTTCAATCAACGCTATTACTTAATAAATAGAATAAGTCAAAAGCGTGTTTCGTGTGACAATTATCTTTCATTTTTCAATTAAAAATGATTAAAAAGTGTCATAGCTTGGTAAGTTGTAAGTTGTAATCAACTGTAATAACCCTAGGGCATTGATAACAACCGAAATAATTTTGTCATATCTTGAAAGTACATTTTACACACAACACATTTTAAAGTACACGCACCCCGACGCGAAGCGCAGGAGTGTTTTTCCAAAAAAATGTACTTGAAAGATAGACAAAATTATGAAGATTTATCAATGCCCGAGGGATATTCAACAAGATCATTTTTTTTAAATTTAAATTTAACGTCAAAAGTGACAATACGTTGAATTTTATACGATATCGCGTCGGCAGAGCAATTGAAAATTACCCTAGGGTGATTGTCAGTTAAAGTTTTAGGTGATTGGGTAAAAATGAACATGTGACTGAAAATTGTAAAATATGATTGGCTTTGTATATAAAAAAAGATTATCGAGGGAATTCCCCTATTAAATTGTTATAATAGTCGTTATTGATTTAGATATTTAATTTTTTTATTTAAAATTTTCACATTTATTTACTTTTTAGAAAAATGAATGAGTCTTTGCTAAACAGTATACTTGAATGTGCGATTTGTTTGGAGAAGCTCGATACTTCAAGTAAAGTTTTGCCATGTCAACATACTTTTTGTAAGAAGTGTTTGGAAGGTATAGTTGCTAATCATAAAGAACTAAGGTGTCCTGAATGTCGAGTTGTCGTTGCTTCTAAAATCACAGAATTACCGCCTAACGTTCTTTTGATGCGTATTTTAGAAGGTGCGAGAAACGTTGGACCTAACGAACAAGGGCAAAGGTTGGTTAAAGTGGACAAATGATGGAAAGTTTTAATTTAGATTTTCTTTTTAGTTCTCAAACTAGTCCTTTAAAATTAGCACCATCAACATTTGATGGCAGAACATTTTCAAATATCAAATTGAATTCCACCGTCAGCTCTGATAACTCGAGCACAACTTTTAATACGTCCTTAGATGGCCTTTCTTCTACTTCTAGTACAGAGTGTTCTTCACCAGCTTCGCCTCGTACTAGAAATTCAACAAGTTCGATTGTCAGATATGGTAACTCGAGCACAACTCCTAATACGTTCTTAGATGGCCTTTCTTCTACTTCTAGTACAGAGTGTTCTTCACCAGCTTCACCTCGAACTAGAAATTCAACAAGTTGGATTGTCAGATATGGTAACTCGAGCACAACTCCTAATACGTTCTTAGATGGCCTTTCTTCTACTTCTAGTACAGAGTGTTCTTCACCAGCTTCACCTCATACTAGAAATTCAACAAGTTCGATTGTCAGATATGGTAACTCGAGCACAACTCCTAATACGTTCTTAGATGGCCTTTCTTCTACTTCTAGTACAGAGTGTTCTTCACCAGCTTCACCTCGAACTAGAAATTCAACAAGTTCGATTGTCAGATATGGTAACTCGAGCACAACTCCTAATACGTTCTTAGATGGCCTTTCTTCTACTTCTAGTACAGAGTGTTCTTCACCAGCTTCACCTCGAACTAGAAATTCAACAAGTTGGATTGTCAGATATGGTAACTCGAGCACAACTCCTAATACGTTCTTAGATGGCCTTTCTTCTACTTCTAGTACAGAGTGTTCTTCACCAGCTTCACCTCGAACTAGAAATTCAACAAGTTCGATTGTCAGATATGGTAACTCGAGCACAACTCCTAATACGTTCTTAGATGGCCTTTCTTCTACTTCTAGTACAGAGTGTTCTTCACCAGCTTCACCTCGAACTAGAAATTCAACAAGTTGGATTGTCAGATATGGTAACTCGAGCACAACTCCTAATACGTTCTTAGATGGCCTTTCTTCTACTTCTAGTACAGAGTGTTCTTCACCAGCTTCACCTCATACTAGAAATTCAACAAGTTCGATTGTCAGATATGGTAACTCGAGCACAACTCCTAATACGTTCTTAGATGGCCTTTCTTCTACTTCTAGTACAGAGTGTTCTTCACCAGCTTCACCTCGAACTAGAAATTCAACAAGTTCGATTGTCAGATATGGTAACTCGAGCACAACTCCTAATACGTTCTTAGATGGCCTTTCTTCTACTTCTAGTACAGAGTGTTCTTCACCAGCTTCACCTCGAACTAGAAATTCAACAAGTTGGATTGTCAGATATGGTAACTCGAGCACAACTCCTAATACGTTCTTAGATGGCCTTTCTTCTACTTCTAGTACAGAGTGTTCTTCACCAGCTTCACCTCATACTAGAAATTCAACAAGTTCGATTGTCAGATATGGTAACTCGAGCACAACTCCTAATACGTTCTTAGATGGCCTTTCTTCTACTTCTAGTACAGAGTGTTCTTCACCAGCTTCACCTCGAACTAGAAATTCAACAAGTTCGATTGTCAGATATGGTAACTCGAGCACAACTCCTAATACGTTCTTAGATGGCCTTTCTTCTACTTCTAGTACAGAGTGTTCTTCACCAGCTTCACCTCGAACTAGAAATTCAACAAGTTGGATTGTCAGATATGGTAACTCGAGCACAACTCCTAATACGTTCTTAGATGGCCTTTCTTCTACTTCTAGTACAGAGTGTTCTTCACCAGCTTCACCTCGAACTAGAAATTCAACAAGTTCGATTGTCAGATATGGTAACTCGAGCACAACTCCTAATACGTTCTTAGATGGCCTTTCTTCTACTTCTAGTACAGAGTGTTCTTCACCAGCTTCACCTCGAACTAGAAATTCAACAAGTTGGATTGTCAGATATGGTAACTCGAGCACAACTCCTAATACGTTCTTAGATGGCCTTTCTTCTACTTCTAGTACAGAGTGTTCTTCACCAGCTTCACCTCGAACTAGAAATTCAACAAGTTCGATTGTCAGATATGGTAACTCGAGCACAACTCCTAATACGTTCTTAGATGGCCTTTCTTCTACTTCTAGTACAGAGTGTTCTTCACCAGCTTCACCTCGAACTAGAAATTCAACAAGTTCGATTGTCAGATATGGTAACTCGAGCACAACTCCTAATACGTTCTTAGATGGCCTTTCTTCTACTTCTAGTACAGAGTGTTCTTCACCAGCTTCACCTCGAACTAGAAATTCAACAAGTTGGATTGTCAGATATGGTAACTCGAGCACAACTCCTAATACGTTCTTAGATGGCCTTTCTTCTACTTCTAGTACAGAGTGTTCTTCACCAGCTTCACCTCGTACTAGAAATTCAACAAGTTGGATTGTCAGATATGGTAACTCGAGCACAACTCCTAATACGTTCTTAGATGGCCTTTCTTCTACTTCTAGTACAGAGTGTTCTTCTCCAGCTTCGCCTCGAACTAGAAATTCAACAAGTTCGATTGTCAGATATGGTAACTCGAGCACAACTCCTAATACGTTCTTAGATGGTCTTTCTTCTACTTCTAGTACAGAGTGTTCTTCACCAGCTTCACCTCGAACTAGAAATTCAACAAGTTCGATTGTCAGATATGGTAACTCGAGCACAACTCCTAATACGTTCTTAGATGGTCTTTCTTCTACTTCTAGTACAGAGTGTTCTTCACCAGCTTCACCTCGAACTAGAAATTCAACAAGTTCGATTGTCAGATATGGTAACTCGAGCACAACTCCTAATACGTTCTTAGATGGCCTTTCTTCTACTTCTAGTACAGAGTGTTCTTCTCCAGCTTCGCCTCGTACTAGAAATTCAACAAGTTCGATTGTCAGATATGGTAACTCGAGCACAACTCCTAATACGTTCTTAGATGGCCTTTCTTCTACTTCTAGTACAGAGTGTTCTTCTCCAGCTTCGCCTCGTACTAGAAATTCAACAAGTTCGATTGTCAGATATGGTAACTCGAGCACAACTCCTAATAGTTTTATATGTGGTTGTTATTCTAGTTTTAATATGTAATTTTTTTCACCAATTTCATTTCGTATCTCGAAATCCAAAAAGTATTGTACATTTCAAGAGCTGCTCCTCTTTATAGTAAAATAAATTTAATTCAAACAAAGTTGTGTTTACGCACCTCGAGTACAAGTCCTAATAGTTTTATACGTGGTTGCTCTTCTAGTTCTAGTATGTAATTTTCTTCAACAATTTCATCTCGTACTGAAAATTTAAAAAGTGTTGTACCTTCAAGAGCTGCTCCTCTTTATAGTAAAATAAATTTAATTTAAAAAAAGCTGTGTTTAAGACTGACTCTTCAACGTAAGACAAAACTAGTAGTTCCTGGTAGTTCCCAGTGCTTGTCTTCTTCAAAATCGGGATAAATAGCTTTCACAAACTTTCTGCGGCCATTTCTGAAAACCAACTACAAATAATGCAATTTCCTCTTCAAAATTAACCAAGTAAATTGTAAAATCAATATGTTAAATGATTATTCTATTGTATTTTATGTTCTAAAATTAAAAGTTTTAACAAGTTACTGGTTTAAATCAATAAAAATAAATCGCATGTTTAAAATAAATTATTTTCAAAACCATAAATTTAAATATCGTGAAATTTCGTGTCAATTCAATTATTTTGGTTATTTCAAAGTAGCCAACCTAGTACAGGAAGCGGTTAAAAGTCACTAAAAGACGTTGATTACATTGCACTTGGCACAAAGTGATAAAGGCAAAGAGGGGGCATTAAAAAAATTCTTCCGCAGGTTTGCTTTACATATTTATAATCCCCTCACTTCCCCTTGTGCAAAATACGTTCAACACGATGACTTGTTTTATAACCGGAAGTTAACAAACGAATTATTAATTTATAAATAAAATAAAAGTCAAAAGGGTGTGTGATGATGCAATGTAATTTAATTATCTATTAGTTATCAATTAAAAGTGCCATAAATTGGTAAGTTGAATTATTGATTGTTTAACTATTTAACTTTTTTATTTAAAATTTTCAGGTTTACTCGCCTTTTATAAAGATGGATGAGTGTATGCTTAACGACTTGCTCGAATGTTCGGTTTGTTTAGACAGGCTCGATACTTCGAGCAAAGTTTTGCCTTGTCAGCATACATTTTGCAAGAAGTGTTTAGAAGGTATAGTTGCAAAACATAAAGAACTTAGGTGTCCCGAATGTCGAGTTGTTGTACCATGTAAAATAGAAGAGTTACCACCTAACGTGCTTTTGATGCGGATTCTAGAAGGTATGAAAAATGCTGTACCGAAGAAACAACAGCAAAGGTTTATTAGAGTGGTTAACAATAGTACTCCTGTACATCAAACAACTGATCATCGACATACGCCTACAAAACAAGTAAATTTGATGCACGGTCATCAACCTTATGCCAAAGCATTATACGATTACACCTCTAGTGAGCCTGGGTTTGTATATTTTAACCTTTAACTTCTTTAATTAATGATTGTTTTATAGGGATTTAAATTTTAAACGTGGTGATCTTATAATTTTAAAGAAACGAGTTGATAACAATTGGTATCAAGGTGAATGTGGTGGAACACACGGTGTTTTTCCATTAACTTATGTACAAGTAAATTTTTTACTTTTATAACTGAATAGAATTTTAATTTAAATTTTGAAGGTGATAACCCCACTGCCCAGCAATATACCTCAATGTAAGGCCCTATTTGATTTTCGTATGACAAATGATGATGAAGAGGGCTGTCTAGCGTTCAATAAAAGTGATATAATTACAGTAATACGTAGGGTTGATGAAAATTGGGCCGAAGGCAAGTTAGATGAACGTATTGGAATTTTTCCTTTGGCGTTTGTTGAACTGAATAACTTAGCTCGTTCCCTTATGAAATTATCAACAAAGTGAGTATTAACAACTGGAGAGTTGAAAAGTTGTAATTTATTTTTTTTTAGTTCTCAACCTGGTCCTTCAAAACTAGCACCACCAACTCCAACATCTGATGATAGTACTCCTTTAATACCAACTGATCATAGTAGGACAATTTCTAATATTCAAGTACCACAGAGAGTTGTTCAACCACCTATTCCAAATCAACCGGTACAAGTAGCACCACAAACGTTGCCAAATTCAGATTCAAGTTCCACCGTCAGCTCGGGCAACTCGAGCACAACTCCTAATACGTCTTCGGGTGGTACTTCTTCTAGTTCTAGTACGGCACCTTCTTCACCAGCGTCTCCTCCTACTAGAAATCCCACAAGTACTGTACCTTCAAGAGCTGCTGCTCCGTAAGTATTTGATTTGTGAACATCAATTTCAAAGGGCTTTTCTTATTCTTTTTTTTCCAATCCAAGAAAAAGTTATAAACGAGAAAAAAAAAAAATAATAAATCTTTTTTTTGCATTTCTCAACGTTTTGAGTACAAAAATGCAAAAGAAAAATTTTCGTTTTTTTGAACTGAAATGTCCGTCTGTCTGTCTGTTACAGCTGTGGGCAAAAACTACTGAACCGATTTTGCTTTTATAAGAGATCTATACAGGGTGTCCAACAATAAGGTGGTTATATTGGGCACATATTTGCAAATTTGGGCCAAATTCTATGTTACTTTCTGAGCCCGAATTGGAAAATAAAATTTCAAATTTTTTAATTCAAAATGGCGGCCAATAGAACGATTGTCCCATTTTGTGGTTTTTCCCTTATAACTTGGCCGGTAATTATTATTATAAAAATTTCGAAACGGCATTGTATTACCAAAATATAGGGCTTTCGTCCTAACCTAGTTGATTCTCAAAATTGTTTTAAAACTGCCTACCTCTAAGGGGTCAAAGTAGGTCAAATTTTTGAAATAGATTTTCTCGAAATTTCGTCTGCCATTTTTTTTCTTTTTTGCATATGTTACAGACAACGTAATTCTCTATCGAAATATAAATTTTTATCAAAATCGCTCGAGCCGTTTTGGAGTAATGATTTTTTGAATGTCAAAACTTCAAAAGAAAAAATTTTTTTTGTAATAAAAATGAAAACTTAATAATGGATATATGTATCAATCCCATGAATATCTATTATTTGACACTATTTTCTGTTAACAAAGGGCTTCCAGTTTAACCGGAAATGACAAAAATATCATAAATTTTAAGAACACCCTGTATATTTTTAAATATTTTGAAATCTCGTAAAATTAGCTTTCTGAAGATAGCAAATAGAATTTTAATTAATAAAAATGCAAAATTACAAGATTTGACGAGCGGGAAAAGTTCCTCGTATGGCCACATCCGTTGTTTTTAAATTGTTTTATTTTTCAGAAAACCCGATATAGTTCCAAATATAAGTGCCATAGCATCGACTCCTCAACGCAAGCCAACTCCAACAGTGCCACATGCTCCTCGTCGTGAAAAGCGGCATAGCTCAAATACCTCTCAACTTCGGTCTAGCTTCCACAGACTCTCTACCGACATTTCTGAAAACGAACCACAAACTCAATCCGCACAACAAAATCAACAAACAGCAGAAGCATCAAATAGAAACGTAAATTCAGTTACTACTTTACAGCTACCACAAGCTTATGTAGCTTTGTATCCGTATAAACCTCAAAAAGCGGACGAATTAGAATTACGTAAAGGAGGAATTTATATTGTAACAGAACGTTGTCAAGATGGTTGGTTTAAAGGAACATCAAATCGAACACAAAAGTGTGGCGTATTTCCTGGAAATTATGTAACATTAGCGAGAGGAGCACCATCGAGTCCAAAACCCTCATCAAAATCGGGAGAAAACTCATCAGAAACAGTGTCAGTTGTAAGTTATTTGCGTAATGGTAAGCCGCGTTATAGTGTGAGCAGCTTGCCACCGGACCTACCTCCAAGATCTGTTAGTCCCGCAACCGCTACAAATACCATTTCATCAAGCTGGCATGGACAACAAGACAGTGCTGCTGTTCCTTTAGGACGTAGCAGCAGCGCTATTATGTCCAGTGTAGCTAATTCATCTCATTTGTCTGTTAATAGTCCTGCTGCTGGCAAATCTGTTGATAAGGTTTGTTTATCCTTTGTATTGCGTTTATCTCTATCATTTGTTTATATACAGGGTGATTTGGTTATAAGTTTTAAAAATTATTCAAATTGTTAACGGGGTTTGAATCTTTTTTTGAAACTTTGAAGGCACATAGCTTCAACTTTTATTACAATTTTTGAGCTATTGTAATAATTATTAGACATTTGTTGTTTTATGTGTAGCCAAATCGTATCCTGTTGCTAGTTCTAGAGCTTTCTGTTAACTTGGTGCGATTATACGTTTTTTCTCTTTTACTCTCCTTTTCATTTTGTCTTTGTATTTTGTGTGCGCTATGTTTTAATATTTTTCTCGTGCTTTGCCTTTGACAGCATAAGGAGCGTAAAGAAAAGGGTACTGTGAGCCTAATGCGCCGTTTGACGAATATTACAAGATCAAAGTCGCCACCTGCGTCCACTTATTCGATGGATAATCCAGTCTTTGAAGATAGTTCAGTTCCTTCTAATACTTCGCATCCTGTTCATGTCAGGTACTGTATAATTATTGTGTGTCGCTTAATTTTGCTTTAAAGCTTAATTTTTTTGCACGTTTTTTTATGTGTACTAATAATGTGTGTTTTTGTCAAAAGTTAACTTACGAATTGATTTTTTTTTAAATTAAAATGCTAAACAAAATGTGCATGTATATACAGGGTGTTTAATTGAAAAGGTTTCAAGCCGAAAAAAAATTTATGTACGCTTATGTTTCAATTGATGATGATGACAGTAGGGTGGAGTTTTGGTGCCTTTTCAAATAATCTCTGTATTCAGCTTGTGCATGTGTGTGTGTGTCTCAGGTCCGGTTCGTGTCCAAGTCAACTACTACAAATACAACCCGCTGAACATCACAGAATATTTGTCTCTACCTCACAACGTCTTAAGCATAAAGACCGTCCCAGTGTTTTTGCGCACAATTCAAGGTGTGTGTTTTGCACTCTTAATTCTAGTAGTGTGTTGTTTTTTTAAATTATTTTTCCAGATATACACTTTATCCCTAGAAAGGCCAGTGGGGTCTTTCGGACCCCATTTCATTTTTAGACTTAGATTTTTATACTAAATTTTCGAATTTCAGTCGTGCTCTTCGGTGACTTTTCCCAACTTTTAATATAGATTATGAAAATGTAAAAACATTTTTTAGTTAAATTTCGAATTAGTAAAAAAACGATGATTTTGCGTTACTCCCGGTGGGATCTTTCGGACCCCAAATGCCTTTTTCGTCATGTAAATCAATGCAGACCATTTTTTTTATTGTAATTTAACATTGCTCTTGTAATTTATGATTCTGATATCATTTTGTCGTCATCCAGGGGCGGCTCAGACATCGATCTCGCGGACCCTAGGCTGGGGCCCAAAAAATAAAAAACTTTTTTTCAAATTTTTTTTTGTCCAAAAGATTAAAAACCTTTTTATTTCAAATATTTTAGGGTCCTGATATTAAATTAATGAATTAGATGAAAAAGATTAATATTTTTCCTAAGCTGTAAAAAGTACTACATCTGCAAGGCTCTTTAAATTTTATTATTTTGTATGAAAATTGTAAATAAATGTTTTAATTTTTCTTATAAAATTATCATTGAAGCTTTAAATATCTCAACGCCACCATAAAATTTTTAAAAAAACTCGTAATTTTGGCATTTCTAGCTCTACTAATTGGGGTCTAACGGACCCCAATGGTAGTTCTTGGTCGTTTCAAATCGTGGCCTTTCTAGGGTTAAACAATTTTACTTATAGTAGGGAGAATTTGCTTCTCAATTATGACTTTTAGTGGGGGGCTTGCTTAAGGTTACAACCTGAAACCTAAACAGAATTAAAGAATGTATTTTTGTATTTCAAAATCCAAAAGTTGTCCTATGCAGAAGGGCACTCTGGTCACAAATAGAGTAATCTAGCTGAAATTCTGACATCTAATAAAATTGTAACGGAGAAATGGACGTTTTAAACTATTTCTTCCCATAAGCGTCTGTGTAATTTGAATTTTTTGAAAATTCATAAAAAATGAACTTTTACCAAAACGAACTCGATTTTTGTGCCAAAATAAAGTTGAGGTGTATTTCTACCTGTCAGCTAGCTAACTCTATTTTTGACCATAGTGCCCTTCTGTTTAGGTTTCAGGTTGTAACCCCAAGCCCCCCACTAAAGTGATTTTTAGGCGTTTAAAATCGCATAAAGCACCCTACTATTAGTGGGATTAATGTAAACTTTATACAATGAAGGAATTTTATCTTTACCTCTCTCACCTTTTTAATTGTCAGAGCTTGGAAAAAGCATCGACTAACGTTAAGCATAAAATTTCATTAAAGAACAGTAAACTAAAGTTCCAACATTGTTCCACACCTTCAATTGGAAGAAAGTTACACTATCTTACGTAATTAAAATTTCGTTGGTTTTCTGTAGACAATTCAAACCTTTTTAACCCATTAGTAGCCTGTAAAGATTGTGAACACACATCAGTAAAATTACTCTATGCTAAAAATACAATTTAAAACACACTAATGGTTTAAAAAGGGAGCAATTCCTTCAGCAAACAAACTATACTTTTCTAATTTTTCTTTAATTCTCACTCAGTTTACTACTAAACACTGGGTCGGTTTAATTTTTTTTATTTAAATAATTGTATCAAAACGGTATTTATAATTATTACAATGTATTTTTATACAGAACCACCGAAAATATAGCAGGAAGTTCGGCGTCGAACCAAAACCAAGACGTCCATCACCACCGGAAATCAAATTCTCTTGATGCTGGTAACCGAACAAAAACGTCTATGCAAACGGTTCGTGAACGTTTTAGATGCATTGCACCTTATCCACCAAACAGTGAATATGAACTAGAATTACAAGTAAACGATATTATTTACGTCAATAAAAAAAGAGAAGACGGTTGGTATAGAGGTACACAACAACGAACAGGACGTACTGGTTTATTTCCTGCAAGTTTCGTTGAAAGTTTTTGATGTTAATATTGTTTTTAGAAGAAATATTATATTTATTGAGTTTTTAGAGAAGATACATGAAATATAATCGTAAGGTGGTTCGCATAGCAAACATGCAACGTATTAATTCAGTGTATTCTTGTATGTTTCACGTTAGGTCTTCGATGCATCCTTGGTCTGCGAGCCGCTTAATATTTAAAGGAAGTATGATACATAATGTGTTCACAGTAAAGTCGTGTTTAAATGCATCAAGTGCGCCCTTTAACCAATTAGAAAAAAATAAATAGGTAACTTTTAGTTTAATATTGTAAATTTCGTTTTAAATTGTAAATAATTCTTAATACGCTTCTTATTAAATTGCCTAATTTATAAAATTATTTAAGGTGGCGGTTATTAATTTATCCAACATATCAATTTTTAATTGTAAGTGTGTTCTGTATTTAGCTTTTAATCATAATTATTTGTAAGTTCATATTTACTAAACTGAACAACTTTTTTTCTATAATGACTGAAATTTTATCGTAACATTTATGCTCATATTGAACAAAGTAATTTTGTATTGTAATTTAGTGTGTGTTAAAAAATATTGAATGTATCTCTTAATTAATTAATAAAATCAAAATATGTTACTTAATTTAAAATTAATTTTTGCCTCCAAAATTTGAATTGAAATTTTTCCCTCTCAACAATTTTTAATATTAAAGTATAGATGGCGCTACTAGTAAAATAATTTTTATGTGATTTATATGTAATGATTATCATTTAAAAGCCACAATTTTAGTTAAAAACTCTTATAAAATTAAAATACAACTTTAATAACAAGCTATAATTAAATCTTCTGCGTTTTTAAAATTAAATAAATAACACGAGTGGCGTCATCTATTGGATATAAAAGAGTTTAATTAGTGACATTTTAAAAATTTGCGCGTGTTGATTGTTAATTGATAATAAGTTAAATAAATAATTACAATTATTTAAATAAATAAACATTGATAATTATTGTTTATTACCCCTATGGTATTGTTAAACAATAAAAACCCTAAATTTGACATAGGTAATGCGCATGCGATACCCCACCACATGATTGCTAGCGCGGCACAACAAACTTTTTGCCAGTTTGAGTGATTTCGTGCTTGAGCAAGGTCTGCATTATGTCTGAATCTTTTGAAGTTGGTGATTTAGTCTGGTAAGTTGTGTAAACAATTAAAATTTCACTTTAATTTATCAGTTAGTTATAAAAATTTAATTTATTACAATAATTTTATTTTAGGGCTAAAATGAAGGGGTTTTCGCCGTGGCCTGGCTTGGTGAGTATCGCGCGGCGACTTTCAAGCGAACCGTTAACAGTAGATGTGCGCTTGCGTAATATCACATTTAAACCTAACCTTTTCTCCATTAATCAAAATATTTACCTAATTTTAACTTGTTATTTTATTAGGTTTCAAAACCAAGAGAGTTCGTTAAGAAACCCTCAAAAAAAGCCGATTACCACTGCATCTACTTTTTTGGCACAAAAAATTAGTAAGTTAATTAATTTGGATTGTATTTTACTTTGAGAGGATGTTTGTTTAAAACTTCTAAACTTAAATATTACAAAAAGAATAACTTTTAGGGCGCTCAAAACTTTGTCACAGAAAGTGGGGTTAGGTTATGAATTGCTAAATTAAAAGCTAGAATGAACGTAACGAATAAATGATGAATTAAGAGAACAAAAGGTACTTCATCATAAGATTTTTTGTATTGCAAGGAAAACGAATCATTAAAAATGTTAGAAAACTTTATGATGTGGAGCTTTTATTGCAGAATGAGCACTTATTATGCGATATGTAGAAATGCGAAGTTTTGACTTGAGTTTAATAGTTTGTGTATAAAACGATCGAAGAGTTTTGAATTTATGTGTTCTTCTCAAATTTTCGTTCAACTAATTTCGAATTGATTTTTTATTTTAGTGCTTGGATAGAATCGACAAATATTAAACCTTATCAAGAATACAAAAGCAAACTTATTAATTCGTTTAAGTCGAGTAGCTTTAAAGAAGCAGTAAATGATATCGAAACCTTTATTGGAAGAATCGAGGTAAATAGTTATTACTTTATTTAAAAGTGTTCTTATTTTATTTTTTTCTGTAAAGAACGAGCCCGATTTTGATCCGGCTACATTTGACGGTGAAGCTGATTTGACTTTTGATAAAATCAAAAGCGATGATAAGCCTCCTTCAGAAAAAGCTACTCCAGTTGTTAAGAAGAAGAAGGTGAGTTTTTATTTTTTTCTTGTTGAAGATTTCTTGAAATTATTTTAATAATCCGGTCAAATATCTATTATTCGTTCTTCAATTAAAAACATGTTTTAGTAATTTACTGAAAATTGTAAGGTACTTGTGAAGAACTTCAATAAGTGTTAATGATGTAATTCAATGAATAAATTTTTGGAGCTCGAACGTCGAACATGAAACTATAGAAACTGTGGCCCGCATGTGAAGAATATTGTTCGTTAAAAGTTTAATAAAGCGCCGTAATTAATTGGGTCTCTACTCTCTCTTTGTAACTTTTGATAATGTTGTAATTATACATAATAGGACTTTGAGATCAATTACATTAATTATAAGGGGTAAATCTAATGATTTTCTTTGTAAGCCCCTCCGTCTTAATTTGATACTATTTTTGTTTTTAAAACTTGAGGTGATCCCCAGGTGTTGACGTTTATTTATTTAAAGCAAAACAAACAAATCTTCAGTAGGTTCTTTAACTTGGGATAAAAGTTTTAAAAGATAAAGAAGAAACTAAAAATGTTTGTCACAGTATTCCATACAAGTACCATTAGATGATGATACACGGTAGAATCTAGCTGCAGGTCTCATTAAATTCGTAGTTCCAAACAAAGTCTTCTAAGTCAATTACCTAATTCTTTCTCTTTGGCTTCCATCTGTTGTGCTCTTCTGCACTTTTTTCCTTGTTGTAGCCCTCTATCTTCAATAGGCGCTCTTCATATTTAATCAGCTATTTTTCATTTATTGTTATTTTATTTTTTTGTTAGTGATGAGTTTTTTAATGATAGTCGTCATTCATAACTGATCTTTTTATTCTGTACAATTTAACACATTCCAATTGATTTTGTGGAGGGGATAGAGCAATTCGTGATATAATATTTGGCAAACTAGTATGACAATTTTATCAATAATAGCGTGTTTTAAAGCAAATTTCGTATTGTTTTATTTAAACCACAATTACACCACTTCGGCCAAATTTTTAATTTTCATCAGTTTTTTACATGTTCTATCTCTTCTATTAGTTAAACCATCCTTAGATTTAAGAATAATTTAATATCCGAAACTAAACTATAAAACTTTAATGTTGCGTTAAACTTAATTTGACCTGCGCTGTTCGTAGCTAATCAGAATTGGTGGTTGATCAAAAATTTCGCTTAAATTTGCTTCTCGAAATAAATTAATCGAGAGCTTTATAGTACCGGCTGTAAGTGCAGTGTCACCAAGCTTACAAAACCCCCGAAAATATTAGACGAATTAATTGAAATGGGAACAATTTGGACCAATCACGAGTAGGAACTCCGTTAAGTACACTCTTGTACACAATTTTTTGACATAAAAGCATAACCTCATTTGAATTTTACATTAAAATCGCTGTCAAAAAAATTTACATTTTACATTTTTTTATAAAAAATGTGACAGTTGATGTGTGATTACAAATACTTCTTCATCTGACTGTCCAATCTTTGTTTCCTAATCAGAAGTTTCGATTAAGTGTACTCATTTTTTTTTTGCATAAAAACATAACCTCATTTGAATTTTACATCAAAATCGCTGTCAAAAAATTGACATTTTGCATTTTTTTAAATAAAAAATATGACATCTGATGTTTTACTACGAATACTTCTTCATCTGACTGTCTAAAGTGCAATCTTTGCTCCTTAAGACACGCCCACTCAGTGCTTTTGTAACTTGTGGCACATGGCAAACTTAAATTCACTCTATGCTTATGTGTTTCTTTTAAGCGTCATACTTGACAGAAACGTTGTAGTGTTAGGCATCTGAGACCAGCATTTCGACTAGAAGTCTCAACATGCTTTTAAACTTACATAAAGGCGAATTCTATTTTAATCCGGGAATTAGATTTCTAATCCTTTGATATGGCAACGTCACACACTGTAATGTCAAAGTTTCACGCTTTTAAATTAAAATTTGAAGTTAAGTTATTTTTGTGTTGAATTGTGAAATACAATTTATCAAATTTTGACATTTTTATTTATTTATTAGTTTATTGTGTAACGTTGCCATAATGCCATATCTAAGGATTATAAATTTAATTCTCGACGTCACTTATAAACTATCTGATACCGTAATATTATAGAAGTCTTCACTATGCTCGTTACTCAAATACGCACGTGATGGCCATTTCAGTCAGTCAGAATTGATTGTTGATTAGGACAAATCAGAAGTTTTGATTTAATTTATTTCTCGAACTAAATCAATTAAGAGCTTTATAGGTTTATAGTACCAGTACTAGTATTTAGTTGTCGTCATTATGTTACTAAAATAGGCTTGTATAGTCTGAACTTATGAGAAGAATAGGGCGGAGCCAATGCGCTATAACGGAAATGTGTCTGGCAACATCTGGTCGCATCAATTTTAAGAAACAGAGCACTCGCTTCTTCCATCTGTACTACGCAAGATATTGGCTCTGTCCTATTCTTCTTTTAAGTTCCGGGCTATAGCTTCATTTTATGTCCAGGGTTGGTGTGTATTTCTGTGACTTACCGCACACTAGAGCAGAATTAAATTTTTTGGATTCGCTTTTTCATCGATATTTCATTAAATTCTTTTATTATTGTAGATTGTTGCAGCTCTTCGTGGAGTTGATTATCTCTAACTAACCAGGGTGCATTGACCATAATCTTATTTTGTAGTCCTAGGATTATTTGCATATTAGTAGGCCGACTGGCTAGTGGACATTAGTGATTATAGCTGCACCAGCGCTTTTGATAGTGTAGCCCCATCTTCACCGTGCTATAGCACTTGAATGGGTACTCATAAAAATATACAGTGCGCGTGAAAGGTATGGAACATAGCAAATGAAACTGATATAAATGTTGTTTTTTCCTAAACGGTGAAATGCACATTTGTATGTCAAAATCGTTTTCCGATATTAATTTGTTTGTAAGTAATGACGTCATAAATATTTTTTTAAATGACAACTTAACGTTTTTTTTCGTTATTTGGATACGTTATTCAATTGTCTAAATAGCAGTATAAGAATTTTGATACCTTACATAAGGAAGTTTTGGAGAAATAAATTATTTAGAGCCGTGATTATAAACGACAAATAAAGTTAATCTCGATAAAAATTTTCTTTTGTAGCCATGGTAACGTTACAATGTCAAAGTTTGACGTTTGAATATAAACACAACTGTCGTCGGCGTTTATCTGTTGTAGTTTGACACTACTAGAAAGTCATACCAATCGCTCCAAATTGTGCGATGAAATATGCTGTCAAAATAAGCTAGATGGCTCTACTTCAGGGAATACTGAATTTTTCCGGTAGTCAATTAGACCATTTAATTTTAAACTTATACTTTGTTGTGATTGGTGCAAATTTCATATTGACATTTGCGACAGCAATCGCAACAAAATTATTATCCATTCACTCTTTATTTGCGCTACGGTTGGCCATGTTAGGGTGACAGATTCCACCCGGTATAAATTAGAAAAAAATCAGTAAGGTTAAGTATTGTAGAGTAGTGACTTTAATTCAATTGTGTTAATAGTTGGCCTGTCAGTGGTCTGTCATTTTTTTGGTATTGTCAAGAGCTGTTAGTCAATTTAATAGGGACTTTTTATTTTGGCAAACCAAAAAATAAAAGTTCATGGCCAACCATAGCGCAAATAAAGAGTGAATGGATTATAAGTACTTGTCACAATCTATGAGAGAGGGGTACACAGTCGCTGTTTTCTAAACTTACATTTAATTTTGTCGTTGTCAAATAGACAGTGGCAGTACTCCAGTTTAAAACATTTTATTACAGTTTCCATTGTTCTCTGATGCACTAGCGCCTTTAGTTACAATTTTGTGGATTGCTATGACCGTATGACTTTATAGTAGTGTCAAACTACGACAGATCAACGCAGACGACGAATACAACACAAAAAGAAATTAACCTCAAATTTTAATATTTATGTTCAAACATCAAACTTTGACATTTCCCGTCCTTCAAATTTTGTATTTTGATTATTAATAAAAATTTAATTTGACATCTTCAGAAAGTTAAAATTAGCTTTCAAAATATTGAAAAGTATACAGGGTGTTCCATTTAAATTAAGAAATTTGATTCCATTTCCGGTTAAACCGGAAGTCAAATATAAAGTGTTTAGTATCGAGTAACAGTTAATTTTACGGGCTTTAAAAATATACCGGGTATTCCTAAAAATTATGATATTGTTGTAAATTCTGGTTTAACCGGAAGTGTTTTCTTTCCCTAAAATAGTGTCAAATAATAGATATTCATAAGATTGATACATATATCCATTTTTAAGTTTTCATTTTTAGTACAAAAGAAATGAGAGATTTTTGAAGTTTTGACATTCAAAAAATCATAACTCGAAAACGGCTCCAACGATTTTAATAAAAATTTAAATTTCGATAGAGAATTACGTTGTATACCGGGTGACACAGGGGTTTGGAACACTCTTATAACTCCGTTATTTATTAACATATCAAAATGAAATTTGGTGTGGATTATATTCACATAAATTGCAATTGTTTTAACTGCTTGTGAAAATTCTGTCACTTCCGATTACGCCGGAAATGAAGTAAACTTTTGATTTTTAAATGAAACACCGTATATAATTTTACTTTTTTAAAAACTACATTAAATTTAGAATACAGTAACATTAAAAAAATTAATTTTATAAGCAAAAATAAATTTTCAAAAATTACGCTGGTTTCAAGAGTGCTGTGATGTGATATAAAATCATCCGTGAGAGGTACTTGGACTATGAAAATTACTTTTACACCACAAAAGCTGGAGGATGGTGTTGTGGAGCTTTCAGAAGGTAATTTTGTCACATTTACTTCAATATCTTCATTTTTTCAAATGGCAACATATCGGAACAATTCTACCTCAGATAAAGTATTTTTTTGTACATACAACGATAGAGTTGTTCCGATAAGATGCCATTTGAAAAAATGAAGTTATTGAGGGAAATGTGACTAAATTACTTTCTGAAAGCTCCACAACACGAACCTTCAACTTTTGTGGTGCAAACATAATTTCCATAGTACAATTAGCTCTCACTGATGATTTTCAACCACATCACAGCACTCTAGACAACTGATTATTTTTTGAAAAATAAATTTTATTTTGCTTATAAAATTAATTTCTTTGATGCTACTGTATTCAAAATTTAATGTAGGTTTCAAAAAAGTTAAAATATTTATGGTGTCCCATTTAAAAATCAAAAGTTGACTTCATTTCCGGCGTAATCGGAAGTGACAGAATTTTCACAAGTAGTTAAAACAATTGCAATTTATGTGAGTATAATCCACACCAAATTTCATTTTGATATGTTGATAAATCACGGAGTTATACCTAAGAGTGTTCCAAACCCCTGTGTCACCCGGTATAACATATTCAAATATGTATAAATATGCGCCCAAAATAACCACCTTATTTTTGGACACCCTGTATAGATTTCTTATAAAAGCTTAGTTTGCCGATGAAATAATTTTAAAGTGGCTAAAATCAAATTTCATCAAAATTGGCTCAGTAGTTTTTGCTCCACGGAGTTTTGGTTAAAAAAAATTGAAATTTGTTTTTGCATTTTTGGAATCAGCTAGATTCAAAACGTCGAGAAATGCAATAAAAAAAAATTTTTGATTTTTTTTTCTCGATTATAGTAACTTTTGCCTGGAAAAAGTTAAAATGTATCATGTCATTTAAAAAAATATTGATGACGTAATTACTTAAAAACAAATGAATATCGGAGAATTACTTTGGCATAAAAATGTGTACTTTAAAAAAATCGACGTGTTTTAAGATTTAGGAAAAATAGTAGATTGTTTTATTAGGAGTAAAAATGTCACTTTTTTACACATGTCACAAAAAGTATTTTTACTCCGTATGAAACATTTAATTTTTTCTTCAAACGTAAAACTTTAAATTTTTGAAGTGTCGCCATCTCTTGAAAATTATTTGTAGTTCAATTGTCAAATATTTTTAAAAATCAACTTTAACTTGTAAAAAGAAGTAATTATTAAAAGCAACGAATAAATTATAACAGAAAATTTATAAAAACATTACCTTTTTAGTTTTTACATTACAAATACTTAGAAATATCATTTTACGTTACAATTTGTTGTAAATATTTAGGGTTAGAATTTACTTTTACCTCCTAGGATGTAAAAGTAGAACCTTAACCTTACTTGTTCAGTAACAAAATGTCAACTTTTTTTGACTTTTGAAGAAAAACACATTTTATTTCAGTTTTATTTGCTATGTTCCATACCTTTCACGCGCACTGTATAATAACCACAACACAGTAGACCATTCTCGGAGTCAAGCTAACATTGTAATTAGAGTAAAACCCTTGTTTGTTAGTTTATAACCTACAATAAATAAACAAAAATTAGGTGTTGGTATACTCAGATTATGTATAGCTACATACAGCAAACAGCACGACCGAAATGAAAAAAGAAATTCCAGCGCATCCAAAACGTATAATCGGAGATATTCATAGGTTATATCCCGAGAGTTATGAATTTAATCGAGTAAAGTAAGGGTAGCTTTTTTTTGTAAAATTTTGCTTAGAAAATGTTTGGGACTTTATAATTTAAGGAAAATATCCGAGACCTTTAGGTCGAGGGCGTTTACCACAAATTATTAAGTCTCAAATATTTGCTAAAAAGAAAAATTTTACAAAAAAATTAGCTGCCCGTAATTTATTTGATTGAATTCAGAGTTCGAGGGGTACAGTCAGCCTCACAATTATTGGCCACCCTGCTATAATTCTAGCACGAATTGTGGATGCAACCATCATAGCATCCCCTACTTAAATTGAGGGGTAACTTTATTTTGCTAACAAGTAGTAAATCAACAATCTCCCCAGCTGTCCTTTTGTCGTTGTTGGCTAATAACCACCCTGACGTATAGTGTGGCCAATAATTGTGGGGCTGACTGTACATAATTTTTAATAACAGTTTTTAGAAAAAAAATATAAAATCTAAAACGTCAAAATAATTGAAATTGCAAAATTTTAAAAATATGACAAACATAATATCTGTCATCTATGATGACATAAGTCAAGGGTGTGCTAAAGCTAGGGTCTGTTTGTGATTAAATCCCTCGTTTGGGGTAATCTGATTGGTTGTTATTATCTGAGGGATTTAATCACGGCTAAACTTAAAAAAAAGCTAGCTTGAGTTTCGTCAATATGAAGTAGCTATCATTGGTTATTATTTATAAAATAAAGAAATCTGATTGGTTGTTATTATATGAGGGAATTAATCGCAGTTAAATAACCAATTAAATTACACAGTTAAATACCCCCTCTACAATTTTAAATGGTTTGAACGAGTTAGCAACTTTTCGACTTCTCTTCTTATGCCCGTCGTGCGGTATTTGAGGTTGACTCTAGATCAGTGTTTCCCAACCTTTTTTGCACCATGCCCCACCTTTTAATATTCAAAAATTGAATTGTTCACTGAAGAAAGAAGAAACTATAGACGAACCCATCTTCGAATTGCTTCCCTGTAAGGCGTGGACCCCACGTTAAGAAACACTGCTCTAGATCGTATTTAGGTAAATATTTAGTTCTTTATGGCTTGCAGAACGGCGTGAATTGCATGGGTAATATTAGGCTCGTCCAGACGAGATAACAGTTGAGTGATCAGTCCCAACAGCTCACAGTGAGGATAGGTGGAGCGATCCGAGAAGTATTCCATTTAGGCTATGATCATTTCCTGATCACTCAACTGTTCTCTCGTCTGAACGAGACCATTATTGAGTTGTTAAAAAGAGCAAAAACCATGACTGACTACATTCTGGTAAAAGTCTTGGAAGTATTCCAGCTTTTTTTTTCTGGGATTTCAAAATTTGCCTTTAAGCTGTCTTTTAAAAACGAATCATCACATCCATAATTTTAGGAAATATTACATTGATGGTGTCACATTGAAGCAAGCACTGTTCATTGATGCGGAATAGAGAAAGGCATATAAAATTTGCCGTATCTGAGCTTGATTATTATAATTCTGCATGAGCTGTGCCTTTTTGATGAAGCCAGTTTTTCTTACAGAACTGCTCCTCATTCTCTTCCGAATGTAAGCCATTTTTCACTATTGAGTAGCGGATTTAGGTTTGATCTAGAGTTTGGTAATCTGCGTGTAGTTAAATAATCTTGACCAGTAGTGGTCCCCATGAATACTACTCGCTTTGTGATAAAATTCCTCATTTGAGTGGAGAAAAGTTTTCTTTCATAGACCGTGAACGGATGAGGATGGTAAACCCATGCCTTCAGTGTCCATTCAAAATTTTCAATGTTTCATGGACTCCTTTCGTTGTATTGCATCTCTTGTGGTGTTGTGGTCATGTCTCGTACAAGTTTTGGGTGATGTTGGAGAGATATAATCTTTAGCACACGATTTCTTCAAGAAAGAAATCCAAAATAATGAAAGTATTGGTGTTAATGTTGCGCTGATTTATTGTTTTATCGACCTCCTTGAACTATTGGTGTTCAAAGTGTTACAGATTTTTAGGTTTCTCTTTGTTGGTTTGTGTCCAATTTGAAACTGATGTACCAATTTATTGCTCTTTACGTCATCAATTCGCAATTTCTAGCGAAAGATTATGATATCAATACTTTTAAAAAACTTCCTGTTCGCTCGGTGATTGATAAGTACCTAACTAAATGGTGATTATTATAAGAGAAAATACAACTTTTCCTGTCTGTTATCATTTGAAACTTCATTGTAATAAAGCTTAAAAAAATTTTCTCAAGCAACTGTTAACAAAAGTTAATTTTTGTGTTACAGGAAGTTGTCAAACGCAACACTACATCTACCGGCAAATCTGCAACAAAGAGGAGGAAACTATCCGCAAGTGAAGAAAATGGCAGTTCTCCTATTTTTACAAATCACGTAACAAAAAATTACGAAGAGCTGTTAAATAGACCTATTGTCGAAAGACCTGTAAGTACCATACGATTTTTTATTCTCATCAAAACTATTCGATTCCTCTTTGTTTTACATTTCATTACTGTAAGTTCATACTTTTAGTAATTATTTTTCCATGGCATGCAATAAAATCATTACCATTTTCATATCAACAAAATTTTTAATATCAAATTGTGTTGTGAAATTTTTAGAAGTCGCCGCAGTTGGACATCAGCAATGTGTCTGAAAATCTCAAAAATAAGCACATCGAAGCTTCGACAAAGTCGTTCGGATTTATCGGCTTGGGTTTGATGGGTTCTGGCATTGTCAAAAATTTGATCAATTCCGGCCACAAAGTCAACTTGTGGAACAGAACAATACGTAAGGTGAGTTTATCGATTTTATCCAAATATGATTTTTTAAAAGAAGCGTCGATGATATCGTAAGATTAAGCAACTTTCAACTCTCCCCTCGAGTTTAAAAGCGAAATTAAATATTCTAATTAAGTATTTAGTTTTGAAATTTATTATTAGAATAACAAGTACATGCCATAATTATTTAAATTTGTTTTGAAATCACAAAGGTACACGTACATTTTTAAAAATAATTTAGGATTATCGAGCCTTTTTATGGCGGCCCTTTTTCACATTCAAATAGATTTTTTTACGTTAAGAAAAATAGTTATTTTCCTAATTGGTACCCGCTTTCAAACACAACATTTTCCTATACCCAGTGTAGAATTTACTTAAAATACTATATTTATTGACCTACATAAGTTTTAATTTACTGGAAATTACCTTGGCAATTTGTTTTTATTATGTAATTTTTTAACTAAGAAATTAGTTAAGATAAACATTTTGTTTTAAACTAATACCTTATCGACTATAATTTTTCTTTCACCTTAAGTTAGGTACATGTTTAGGATATAATTTGCATTCTGCGATAAAAGCAAATTTACAAACAAATTCTACTTATTTTGGTTCAGTCTTCAAAATATAGGTGAACGACTGACTAGTAAATAGCTCTAAAATTGAAATACGAAACAAAAAAAACGCACTAATTGCCATTAAATTATTTAAATAAAAAAAAATCAAATCACATTATATTATGTAAGGACAGAAAATTTAAAAAATAATCCTCTGATTGGCACTATTAAAGAGCATACTCTACACTGTGATAGTTTAAACTCACTTTATCACAGTTTGAAGAAATTTATAATAGTGGCTTGTTCACAATAGCCTTTAATAAATACATTTTTTTTTTTTTTTACAAACGGGTCTCGTTGCAATCTCCATTATTTTCGGTGGAAGGATTGATATGTGGTTCATTTAAAGGCAAGTCTGGTAAACTAGCACTAGATTTAATATCACACGTAACAACACAAGAGTCCCCTATTTCTTCAATATTCTCACTATAAGACGCTGTTCGCGGATTAACGCCCGAAACGCTGGGCAAACATTCGCCATCGTCCCAATCGGCAAATCTTAATTTAAGTTTCTTTGGTTTCCCTTCGATATAGTTAATGTGAACACCGGCCAATTCGTTCGGTGGCGATGCAGCTCTAGATCCTAAAGATCTTTCGGTCGGTGTGTAGTAAAGCGACAATTTGCTGTGGTTTAAATTGTCGCTCTTGCTATCCAAGTCGGTCAATTCGTCAATTTTCGATTTGATGTACACGTCCAAACCGTTAATTTCGTCGTCAGTCTCAAAAACAATAGATTCGGCCTTACCACAAGTACCTGCACGACAATTATCAAAATACAGACTCGGCAAATTTTCCAAAACTTTATTCAAAGTTTGTTGTTGGTATTTGTAAGATTCTCTCAAACGTAGTACTTTGTGGGCGCTAAATTTTCGAATTTTATTTCGTTGGAAGACGTAATTTTCACGTACCCAATTTAGTTGTCCAGTTGAATAATCTCTCACCTTTCGTACCTATAACAAACCAAAAGCTTTCATTAGTGATTTACCCCAAAACAGCAGGTGATCATCCCACATACGTTCAGCATTGTTTCCTGCAAAGAGCGTACATGTTGGGACAAAAATATTATTCGGCCAAATACCAACCTGATCGTAATATTGATCGCGCAAAGTGACCAAATGGTGCGTTCCGTATTCGCGTAGTTCTTTAAAGTGTTTCGATTGAGTTTGGTAGCTTCCTTGTATCCACTCGACTTGTTGAAAGCAGTTGTCTTTGATTCTGTTAACCTGCAATTTTTTTTGTAAATTTGAGTGCTTGTTTGGGGAATGAAATTGTCAACTAACCTGTTGTGCGTAATTGTCACGCAATTTTTCGAGTTGCTGACTTTTATATTGTTCTATGTTATCTAACATTTGATAAATTTGACGAGCTCTGGGAGACACGCGATCTCTCTTGCAGAAGCCACAACATTGATTGTTTATTCCCAATCTGTAAAATTGAAACTGATTTAATTTTGTTCCTAAAAAAAAACATTTTCTCACCTGTAGAAGACCCAACGTACGAATTGGACTAAAAGGGTAATAGCTAGGAATATAAAGGCGCAGATTAAACCAACTAAGATGCTAAATAAACGTATATTGTTCCAATCCGTTGGATCTATGTGAAGCAAGACGTCCGATGTCGAATTCGCTATTGGATTACTCGCGTAACACCAATACCTTCCACAGTCTTCTCGCGTTACATTTTGAATGTAAAGCGTCCCGTTGTCCAAAACTTGTATTCGCGGCGGAATACTCCTCATGGGATTTAAATATTTGTCGTGTGCGTGGGGATGTTTGGTAAATACGTCCGCAATCAAAGGTTCTGGATTCCAGTGATAAACTTCTCTCGTGGGCGTTATCCAAGTTATCGATGGCATTGGATTGGCCGAATATCTACACTCTAGTAGTGCGTTTGTTTTTAATCTGTATTGCAGAGTGGGTGTCTTGTAAACCATATAAGGGCCTGTACAATTGAGATGTTGTAAGGTCAACAACATGTCGCCGGGATAAGCGTAAGGACCGCAAGTTAAGTTGGATAGAGTTAAATGCTTTTGCGCTTCGACCCAAGGTGCAAACCAAAACATGCGACAATCACAAGCCCACGGATTATCCGAAATATTCAGGTGCTGTAAATGTGTTAAATTTGCTATAGAATTCGGTAAAAATTGTAAATTATTGCCACTTATATCCATATGTCTAATATAGATGGTATCCGCAAAGACGTAAGTTTCGATTTCTTTCAAAAACTTATTTTTTCTAATAAACACCTTTTGTAAATATTTCAAACCCAACAGTTCCGTGTTGTGTATAGTTTCAATTTGGGTGTTGTCTAGTGTTAGGGTCGTAATGCTCGGACTAAAGTGAAATAATCCGTAGGTGAGTTGAGATATTTTGTTGCCGCTCAAATTTAATTCGAGCAAATTGTAAAGACCTCGAAAAGTGCCACTTTGTAGTGTCGCAATTGGATTGTTGGCCAAACTTAAGTACGCCAATTTATTAAGTGAATCGAATAGGCCCTTAGAGATATAAGTTAACGAGTTATTTGAGAGATCCAACATTTTGAGATTGCTCAAATCGGCTAAAGCGTTGGACGTTAATTTGGCTATTTTGTTGCTATTTAAAAATAAGATCTCGATGTACTTGTTAAACTTAAAAAAATGATCTAAAATACTAAAAATGGAATTATAAGAGAGATCCAACATTATAAGTTTATGCATAGGGGCGAATATTTTTACAGGGATCGCTGGTAATCTATTGTGAGATATACATAATTTTTGTACGTTTACTAAGCCTACGAATACGTTGCGCGGAAGATCGCCGATTTCATTACTGGACATGTTCAAAGATAACAAATTCGGTAAGTGCTTAAACGGATAATTGTGAAAATTAACAAGTTTGTTATCGCTCAAATCTAAATACTTCAAGCTCGCAGGACTATCCAAAACGTCATCCACCACTCTCTTTAAATTGCTATAACTCCATTGCAAATTTTCCACGTTGACCAAACTCAAGTTTCCTCCAGTTACGTTTATCAAGCGCAAAAATTTTACGCTTTGGGGCACCAATACGTTTTCGGCTTCTCCATTTCTGCATATTAAGGTCAGGGGATTTGGTTGAACGCAAAAATCTTCCACCGATAATCCTCGACTCGTACAACAAATTAAAATTAAAATAAAAAGTGTAACTTCGCTCCAACCGGCACATTTTAATTGCCGGTTATATTCCATAATTTGATCTTGATCATCGTCCTTTTGTTTTTCTTAAGTTTCCTGTAATAAGGATCGGAATTACTTTTTTTGTTTGTTCCTTCCATCTAATCAAAAATCAAACTCGACATTGACTCGCTAATAAAAACAATTGACTCTCGTTTAAAAAGGTTCAAGTTTTTGGGGAGCTCAAAGGATCGGATGTCTCGAAATCCATTTATTATTGCGAGTTTGCTTCGTCAAACCGCTCGATGAGAAAGAAAAGTGAAAGAAAAATATAATTTTCCAACTCGCGCTTTAAAGGATGTAAGGCAAGACTGATTTTATCGACTTTCGTTAAAAGGGCTCGTTTATTAAGGAAGTCGCTATACTAATGTATTATAAAAGACATTCGAGACCTTGAGAGGATATTTCACAACTTGAAAATAGTATTGAAACAGCTGAAAAAAATTTAATCCATATTTTGAAGGTCACGGGGAATTTTAAGAATATTGCGAGCCTAGACTGGCGAGCTGGGTATTTTTAAGTGAAAATTGGGGCTCCAAAAACTACAAGTACACAAAAGCTTTAATTTGGACTTCTAACGATCGGTTGCATAAAAGCGAATTTATAATCCTTTGATATGGCAACTTTACACACTCTAATGTCAAAGTTTGACGTTTGTAAATAAAAATTAAAATTTGAGGTTAAGTTATTTTTGTGTTGAATTGTGAATTCATTGTGTCAAAATTTGACATTTATTTATTAATTTATTGTGTAATGTTGCCAAATTTAAGGATTATAAATTTAATTCTCGGATTAAAATATAATTCGCCTTTATGTAAAGGCCACTTTTCAACACGAGACCTTTTAATATAAGGAATTTTTAACTTATCTTTTATCGCCCAAAGTGGATTAACTTCCGTACTTCTGACTTTTTGAATAGTTTTATAGCTAAGTCATAAAAGTAATCGACTTCCGTTGCGTCGAAATAAATAAATTTGAAAAGTGAAATAGGCGTTGCAAAACGCACCTTTATTTCGAATTTGGAGGCAAAAATTTAAGACCTCCTTAGACTTGTCATTAAACAATTGACTTCTATTAGTTTTAATAGCCAGCTCTTATTTTTTGTGAGAATTTACCTTAAGGAGGCGCGGAAAATGTGAATGGACTTTCATTGTTTGGACTTTACTGAGAATTTTAAAACCACGCTCAGTTAGTCAATTAGCTTGGCCTTGCCATTAAAACTACCCGAACGGAGAAAATTGAAAATGTCAAATTATGGCTTTTTATGGAAATGAAATCGAAGAGGAAAAGAAAAACGTTCCGTTCTCCCGAGGGAAGCCAATATCGTAACTGGAATTTTCTTTTAATTATTTTATAATTAGTTATACTCTGTTAATTATCGTTAAATAATGCATTGATAATGAGCCAACGTAAGCCGAGAAAGTGGGTACATGTGCACTTTAAACATAAAACAAAGTACGACTCAAAATACTAAAAATATTTGTACGTTTCGTCATTGGAGACCTCGCCGTAATATGTCGCATTATCAGTAAAAAGAAAACAAATTTGAATTGAAAGTGTGACCCTGATACACATTAAAAAAGTGCGAAACCACAACTTACCCATAAGGGCCGACATTGTTGACGCTGCAGTAACTTAAAAAAACAGCCAAATTTATCCTCGCCTTTACCTCGATTTTTGTTAAACAAAACGCGTTTCTTTTACTCGAAGAATATATTTTTATTTGCAGTGCACTCTTGTAACGCGTATACTGTCTCAACGCAGCCCACTAGGTGAATAATTTCTTCATGCTCAGCTGTCGTAGTGGATAACCGGGCCATTCTCATTTGTATTTCAAGGGGAGTCCGCCATACTTGAACCTTTTATTTTCCTAACCGTGTCTTTCTCTAAACTTGCAAAGGCCAACGCAAACTTACACCGTTTATTAATTATTATATAAACGACTAGCAAACGAAATTTTATTTACATATTTACAACATTGTACAATTTTTTCTTCGATAATTAGATAGCATTTGAGCACAAGATGGCGCCGATACGTTCGTAAATCTCGTTCGCTAGTGGTATAGTTCGTTACTTTTGTTTAGTAATGGCGCGAATTTTACGCTCTCTTATCGGTCGATATTGATTCCGATTTTGCGCTCATAGTCTTCTCGGTTGCCCTTTTTTTATTCTTCTTGTACTTTTTGCACGATTACATAAGTAGGATGATCGTCGTAAACCATAAGGGTGCCATATTTGTTTCGAAAGTCACGTTTTGTTTATACGCTTTTGTAAATAAATTAATAAATCATATTTGCATTCCGTATCGTGTTTATAAATTTTTATTATTAGACTCGATTATCTCCCAAGATACAGGGGCGGATTCAAATTAGGAGCCAATTTTTAAGGTTTTTTTTTCGTGCCTAATTTTAGATCGTTTAGATCTAAAAATGGATACATCAATCATCAATAAACTTGTTCCGTTTTTATAGTGACGGACGAGACGAGAAGTCTGATATGGTTTCTTATCTCGGATAACTCCGCTTTTAATAAGTATGTGAGAGGCCGGAAAATAATAAACGATACCTGACTCTCGTGTCATATTTTTTCTATAACAATTTTTCGTAAAAAAACACCAAAAATTGATCATTTTAAACCCAAGCTGGATAGCTTGCATCTATTTCACGTTTTTTTTCTGCTCTAGAATTTGCGCAAGTCAGATAAGGTTAATCGCATTTCCAATTTTTATCGATAATAAGATCACGAGTGCTTCAAAACTCTTGCCGGTAAAATTAGAGAGTTGACCGTCAAATTTTGGACATCTCAATACATCATGCAATCCGTCACAAGTTTTAAATTCACGAGTGCCTCGCGCTATGCGCTCGCATCTTTTCGTCAATTTGTTCGGATTTAATTTCCAAGCAAGCATTTAAAATTTTGTCGTCAAGAATTTAGGCACTTGTGATCTTACTATTGAAAAAAATGTAAAAAGCGTAATGAACAGAAGAAGACCACCATTTTACGCAACGAGGCTAGACTTGCCCAATAGGAGACGAAAGTATTCAATGAGCCCGTTCAAACGAGAGAACATTTAAATGATCAAGAGGTGATCATAGCCTGAATTCTACTTCTCGAATCGCTCTCCCATCCTCGTCATAAAATACAGAGAGATGATGTGCGATTAGATCATTTTAGATTTTAAACCCAAACTGAATAACTTGGATCTATTTCACGTTTTTTTTCTACTCTAGAATTTGTGCAAGTCAGATAAGGTTAATCGCATTCGTAATTTATTATCGATAATAAGATCACAAGTGCTTCAAAACTCTTGCCGTTAAAATTAGAGAATTGGCAGAATTAATTAAAGCCGAGCGTCAAATTTTGGACTTCTCGATGCACCCAAGCAAGCTTTCCCAAGTTTCCTGGCGCTATGCGCTCGCTTCTTTTCGTCGATTTGTTCTCATTTAAAACCCATTAACGCCCACTGGCATCATATGACGACAGACACACTTTATTTTTAGTGGCCATTTGGATCATTTTAAACCCAAACTGGATAACTATTGTCTATTTTATGTTTTTTTTTTCTACTCTAGAATTTGCGCAAGTCAGATAAGGTTAATCGCATTCGTAATTTATTATCGATATATCGACTAGTGCTTCAAAATCCTTGCCGGTAAAATTAGAGAATTAACCGAATTAATTAGAGACGAGCGTCAAATTTTGAGCTTTTCAATGCCTTTCCCAAGTTTTAAATTCACGCGTGCCTGGCGCTATGCGCTCGCTTCTTTTCGTCGATTTGTTGGCATTATTTAAAACCCATTAACGCCTACTGGCATCATATGACGACAGACTTTATTTTTTCTGGCCATTTGCAACTTTTGACTTTTTGGGAATCCAAAAATTTGAAATTTTGTGCTTAGGCGTTAACCTGAAATACGAGCTCGTTCAGACGAGAGAACAGTTAAGCGATCTGGAGGTGATCATAGCCTGAAGTCTTCTTCTTCTCGAATAAAATACAGCGACTTGATTAACGATTAGTCAGTTGTTGGGGCCTGTTGTCTGTTCTGAATACGGCCAGTCTGGCTCATGTCCATTACTTATTTGTAGAGAAGAAAAGAAACTTCCAACGATGGAAGAACATGTGACATACTCAGCTGTTCTTTGATACCCTTCTCCAGTGTAATCCAGTAATCGATTATTTAAAATTCTTGTTGTTGACAATAATTGTTGACCCTTTAGTTTTAGTGGCGTAGTAATCATTGCAGGAAGGTGCGCAGAGCGCTTAGACCTTGTATAGAACTATGGATTCCATTTGTTCGAAACTGATTGATACTTAAAAAGTCTAGTGCTTTTTAGTGTCCAAAAACAGGGCACACGTAATAGTTCCATTATAATGCGTTGGAAAGGCCTGGGACGCTCGACTTAGACCAGGGCCGTAACCAGGGATACGATGGGCAGACTGAGTCTGCCCTGGATAATTTTAAGCCTGTTCTAGCTTACAGGGTCGGACTGGCTAGTGGTTGGTTCCACTGGCTACCAAATAAATTGACCCCAAATGGAGGCGTAGCGAGTAGCGACACTATCACGGGCTTGGGTTCCAAAGATTTCAGACAGGCGAAAATTTTTGGAAGCTTCAAGGTCAACGAGCTTAGATCAATATTAGGAGTTTTTAAACATTATTTAAAAAAATTATGCATGTGTCCTCTTCATTTAAAGTGAAACCCACTGTATGTTTATTACGAACTTTTTTCTTCATTTTGATTTTTCCATCTATTTTCATTTGGCCCCACCGGCGATCGCCGGTCAGCCGGCCGGGCTAGTCCGGGCCTGTATAGCTATAGAGCTTGCTTAAAGATTTCGCAATAATAAGAAAACGATCAGTTCCTAATTGCTACCGAAGAAGAAAACGTTGATTTAGATTGATTGAAATCGTGATTTTTGAGAAATTTAGATTTGATTTAGTCATTTAGTCAAATTTTTGCAAACTTTGGACAAAACACTTCCATCCTCAGAAGAGATCACAGTGCTCAACGGATTTATACAAACCCAGAAGGGAGAAAACACCGATTGTAGCTGTTGATCCTCCCTTGAGTTTTTTTACCCTGTCCTGATAACACAGTCTCGCTACGGCCCTGACTAACCCTGCTATTCGTAGACTGCTAGTTTTTCTCTACAGTTCCATCTGATGGTGCGTAGCTCAAAACTTTTCCCTCGTTAGTGGTTTTACTCACAAATAAAAATATATTCTTTAGTTGTTGTTTCTAATAAAAAGGCAGCTACCTTATATGAAAGAGGGGCAGGGTGGTACTGGTCATTTATGAAGGGGTCCATAATGAACGGTTCGTGCTCGAGTTCATTGAGATCTTACTACGGCACTGATGTTCAACCATCAGCGCTTTCAACAAGTTTTTCCCTAACTTTCGTACTTTCGTCGCCAAAGGCTCTATTTTATTGTAAAGGATATTTTATATCAAAAGCTCTGAAGTTGCAATCTGGAGCACGAAATTTGCAAACTCCCGTCAAATGTTGTGGCATTTAATGCTCATTAGAAAGTGAAAACGTCACTCTGTTTCGCAGTGACCTTACAACTTTGACTTTCAAGTAGATCTACGGCACGGCGTAGCACTTCTTATCTCTTCTAAATATTACTATTTTTAATATTTCTGCTGAAAAAGCTCATACGTCAAAATTCTACTTATCTGCTATCTCTCTATCTCAACAACACTTTTGTTTGAGAATACGCTATGCCTTCGTCTTCAAAAAAAAATTTATAAAAAAATTTGATCTAAATCCGTACCGAGCACACATTGCGTCACAAAATCGACGTAAATTTGAATTAACTATTAATAGAAATAATTTTTTGTAATGGAAATATTTGTACGCACAAATATTTAATATTTAAAATCAAAATGGCCGATGTTAATTGATGTTTGATGAGCGTAGGTGCTTATCGATATCATCGTACGTCATCATCTGTTGCATACATTTGTAGTGCAAATTAAAAAAGAAAAGTGTTCTAATTTGTTTGTTGTTCTTTTGCAGGCCGAAGAAGTTAAAACCCAAGCTGATATAAATCAGCCAGGTCAAGTGCAAGTGTGGTCGGCTCCTTGCGACGTCGTCTTCAATTCGGACATAATCTTTTGTTGCGTCTCAGATTCAAAAGCTGCAAAAAATGTAATGAAGCTATTTTTTTTTGTTTCGTCCATTAATTAGATTATTTTTCAGATCGTTTTCAAAAACTGCGGCGTTTTGTATCAGCCCAACGATGGTAGCTTGGAAGGTAAGGGGTATGTGGAGTTGACATCGATAGATACGGAGACGTCCAAAGATATTAGCAATGTTATTACCAGCAAAGGTGGTAGGTATTTGGAAGCCCAATTGCAAGGTAGTCGTGAGGAAGCTGATAATGGTTCTTTGATCGTTCTTGGAGCTGGAGATAGGAGTTTGTTCGACGACTGCCAAAGTTGTTTCCAAGCTATGGGAAAAACTGCTTTCTATTTGGGAGAAGTCGGTTTTGCTACTAAGATGAATGTTATACTACAAGTGATGAGGGGAGTCGCTTTGGCCGGTCTTACTGAAGGTTTTGTTTTGGCCGATCGTTCAGGATTAGCTCTGAAAGATGTTTTGGAGATATTTAGTAGTACGTCTATGAGCTCTCCGGCGTTGTTGGAGAAGGCTAATATTATTATAAATTCGGAGTTTAGGCATCCAAGGATGCCGTTACAACACATGCAGAAAGATTTAAAGATTGCTCTCGATTTGAGCGATACTTTACAACAACCTTTGTCATTAGCTGCTGCTGCTAATGAAGTTTTCAAACATGCAAGAAGACTAGGATATGACAAGCACGATTCTGCAGCTGTTTATATGCGCGCTCGTCATTAAATAATTATCAGATAAGTTTAACAGCAATCTTTTTGATAAAATAATTTTTAGTTTGTTGTTTATGGTAAACTAAACTTGAATGGTAAATTTTTTTACGTTTTTAATACTCGCGTGTTTAAGGCGCACGTGTAAAAAGACGCAACGTCCATGTGACGTCAGTAGAGTTAACTTAAAGGCGCGCTTCGTGTTGGTTTAAAACTTAAAAAAATTTACAAGTTTGGTTTATTTTTTAATTTTTAAGCGACCAGAGTCATTTTCACTGTTAAAGATCGTTTGTTTTTTTTATAATGTATGTGAGCAGAAAATGTTTAAAAAATTAGCAATTTAGATTGAAAGAAATTAGTTGAGAAAGTTTTTAAATAAAACCATCATTGGCGTATAGATGAAAATGTTTTTTTTTTGAACGCCTATATGGTTCGAATTTATAATTGTAGACACTGTAATTTCTTTTACTTAACTTTTATAGTTTTTATTTAAAGCACCACCGATGTATATCATTTCGTTTTATATAATGTGGATAATATCTTGTCTAATTTTATAAGGTAATTTGTATAGGTAATAATTTCGTTTTATTTGTGCTTTATAAAATTTGCAAACTTTTTCAAAAATTATAATATTTAGAATATTAGATGTAATATTAAGACTTTTATGAATTGTTTCAAAGACACTTCTGTGCCTATGTCATAAAATATATAAATCGTATGTGTAAATTGTTTTAAATTATATCAAACCTTCTATATCTCTCTTTTCCTTTTTTCAAATTATTTCAAAATTTACATTTAAAATGTAAACAGGAAATTTTAATTTAAAACAAATATTAATTTTCTGGGGCACCCCTTTATGGAAAATACGTTACTGTTAAAGTTGTTATGTATATTCTGCCCAAAGTCTTGACTAATGGGTGTTTGTATAAGCGTGTGTAAGTTTAGTTCATAATTATATTAATTTAAGAAAACTTGGAATAAGCATAATCATTGTTTTATTAAGTTGTGATCCCTAAGAGCTGATGGTTGTGGGTTTGAATCCCTGACCTGCCAATCAACTTAACGTTTTTTCGCAGTCAGGGTGCACTCAACCCTTGAAACCGTATATATGGGTGTAAGAATAGGTTCTTAAAAGCTTAGTGCTGGCCACCTACCTTCATTATACTGTTTCGATAACTTTTAATAACTGCACTAGCAAATCTCTAAAACGAGCTATTATTATTTTATTTTTCTCGCCGATTTTTTGTAACAATATGTAATTTTAAACTTCTTACTTTGATAGCTGGAACAAAACTAACTGAAAAAATTTAATTATTTTCTCGTTTGTTCCAGTGTTTAATCGAGTTTAATCGAGTGAGTCGTTAATCTGAGAACAATTTATTAGTACATTCCTTTTTTTATTGGAAGGCTTAAATTTTTGCCTAATATTTAAGGGCTCCTTTAAAAAGGGTCCCTTAAAAAAACAATAAGGGTTAAAATGTTCAATAATTAAGATTTTTATCAACTCTTAGGTCAGCATAAAAAAATTGAAAAGTCAGTGACTTAGTAGCTTAATTTTTAAAATATTGAACAATCGGGCGCGAGCGATGTCTAGAGTATTCTGGAACCAATCAAATGAAAGGACGAAAATGGTACTAAATTCGTGGGAGTTGTATATATAAGGGACACCAAAGTTTCAATATCTAAAATCTTCAATTTTGTTCAAGCTCATCCAAAATACAAATGGAACTGTCAGTTGCTGTAATTACCTAATTACCACCTCCATTCTAGCCTTGTTTACAATTACAAGGAACAGGCTTACAGCTTCACCAGTTACATTATGTGTAATGTTAAAAAATACGAGAGGGGGAACTTCAGATAGATTGCATAGTCGACTTTTGTGATAGGGGCGTCTTTTGTTGTTATTACCTAGCAATTTATGGACACACAAGCAGCGGTCTTTCAGTTATAACGGTTTCTTTTGCCCAACCAATAAAAATTGTTAAATTTTAAGAACAATATAAAGGCCCTTAACGCCCAATTGATGTAAAAATGTATAACTGCAGTCTGTTAAAAATTCAAAAACTTAAATTCATTGGAAAATGACAGTATTATTTTAATCAAAAAAACTTGAATTGGAAGATATATGAATTATATTCGCCATATTTTAATTATCCAAGGGTAATGTTGTAGACTATGGGCCTATCCACACAATAAAAACCACATGGATCATCTAAAATGCGCAGAAAGGTCCGAAACAGACATTAGAAAAAAGAGATAGATGTAGAGAGTGGGGCAAATAGGATACGGATTGGTTTAGAGAAACGGGAAGTGGGGGCAGTAGAATAGGGATTGGTTTAGAGAATTGGGGAGTGGTCTGTTACCATGTGTCAAAGTCAATCTGTTACCATATGTCAATGTCATAATCTGAGTCTGACAGCATAGGTCAATGTCAGAGAGGGGTTCATCTGTCACCCAACATGTCAAGGTCATATGTCAGGTGGAGTTATCTATCAATTTCAGAGATTGGTTTAGAGAGATGGGGAGTGGAGGTAATCTGTCATCTCATCTCACAGATGAGTTTGGCAGGATTAGGTGGCAGATGAGATTGAAAAATGAAATTACACGTTAATTTGAAGTAACTTTTACTTTGAGATCTCTCTCAAGTGGGTTTCCCGGCCTTTTCATCAATTAGAAGTTTATTCATAACAGTCCTGAGGCCTTAAGCCAGTGCTTTGGGCAGCCAACTGGATTTTCGTGTTCGGTGGCGCTCAAATAGCTTATTACCAAAAGATGGGCTTGAATACGATCAGCCCCGGCCGGCTGCTTAGTGAATTGCTTAATTTTACAGTACAAAAATGTGTTTAAGGCCGAGTTTTTCATTGGGAGTTTAAACTACGTTTCATCGGAACGAAGTTCAAGCTCATGCGCCCCCGTAACTTGTTTACGTTACAGTAAAAGTACAGCGCATGAGATTGATCTTCGTTCAGATGGAACGTAGTTTAAACTCCCAATGAAAAACTCAGCCTTAAAATTCTTAAAGTTGATCTATGCTCGTCGAGTCGTTGACCTTGAAAATTCCAAAAAATTTCGTCTGCTGCGCTATGGGGACCTGTGCTGGAAAATCTTTGGAACCCTGTCATGTGATAGTGTTGCTACTCACCACGTCACTTCATTTGGGGCCAATTAATTTTGTAGCCACTCCGGTTCTGACCCCTATTTTTCTGTTATCGGCTACAGGAGACGGGGACTATAATCGATTAATTAATCGGGTATGAGAGGCCCGTCTCAAATCTTTTTCTATTTTAAATGAGCTAATCGACTTTAATTTGGGGGGGGGGGGTATTCATAAATCGTGATCAGCAGCGTACGAGCTGTTTAAACACCCAAATACTGTTCAATTACGTAATGAAAAGCTTTCTCAGGAATGCGGGTTCTGTCTAATATAATTAAATAGCGGAACTCATAATATGCATTACATGCCTTGATTTTACATACATATTAATTGAGCCGCTTCATTAATGCAGGTGCACAAATAATATACGCGTTGCTAAGAATTAAACATTATACGCCAGGTAACTGTTTTTACGGGTTCATAGAGGTGACAGGCTCGCCAGTCATAATCCTCTTTGCGCCAGTAAAAACAGTTTTACCTAACTTGTAACGTTAAATACTATAATTTAATAAAAATTTATTCCTAAGATAGCAGTAAAAATAAAACTCAGGCCGTCTATGGTTTCCATAGAGATAATAGTCCCGTTCCCTTTTCCCCAAGCTTTTCTTTCCGTAATTGAACAATACCTCAAACTGCATACGTTACTGGTTTACTATTGTCTTGCAAGGCCGTGTAGCGGCTGACAATAACGGTCATTGAACTCTAGTTTGTGTCAAATATATTATGGAAAGTCTTCAGAGCGACTGAAAATCTAAAAAAGTTGTTGTGTTATATAAAAAAGAACAGAGCCGAGTCTGAAGGTAAAAGTATGAACTATGAAACTGGGTCGGCCCTGTCACTGACCTATATCTCACCCGACACTGACCTGTGTCCGACTGAATATGAATTTTAAAAAATGTTAAATTGTACGTCAACAGAAATTATTCACCCCCCTCTCAATTAATTTTTTATAATTTTAAATTCTATATTTTTTTGCTTTTTACAGTGTGTTTAATTCATGCAATTGTTTATTGTTCGAGGTGAAATTGTCCAGCACAATTCGTTATTCAATTGTTTGAAATATAATCAAGTGGGCTTAATTGATAATCCTTCGTTCAATGTCGTCTTATTGTTTAAGCGAATTTAATTAATTCTAATTTTTCAATTAAGTTGAAAAAATTATTTTTTTAATTTCGGTACGCGCGCGGTTTACAAAAATATCCAAACGGCGAACGCACGCCGCTGGTCTAAACAATACATCTATGTCAAATTTAATGGTAATGCACGTGAGACGGTTATGAAAATATTTATTATGGTATTTTTTGGAAAATTTGCTTTAAACTTTTTTTTGTATTTGCGCATCTTACTATCCTCGTGTTGGCTCAAGCGCACGATATTCCTTTTCTAATCGTACCGCCCCCACTTCATTCTGCTCGTAAACCCTATCGTGTTCTATCGCGTATCGTGTATTCTCAAAAATTTCAATCATTTACACAATCATTAAAAAATCACGTTTTAAAGCCAATTTTTAATTAACCTAAAATTTCGGAAAAGTTTTTAATTTGTTAATTATGAAAGAATAATGTGGAGTTAACGCATGTGATTTTATCGATAGACGATTTTTGAGTGATAACTCGAGGTTTTTGTGTTTTCTTTTTCAAAACTCCTTTTATAGTTAAGTTGATAACAACTATGATAAGAGTGAAATTTTGTTTTTGTTTTACACCAATTTGACTTTTGTTTACGCTAACAGGTTAGTACAAAATTTTTGACAGTTTACCCCTATGCAACTGGTTAAAATTAAACTATTTCGGAAATAATTCACCCACGAATACCAAAAAAGTACATGTGTTAAAAAACATGTTTTTGTTGTAATTGCAATGACATTGCGCGCACCCACAACAAATTATTCCATTAGCGGAAAATTACGTCCGATCTCAATAATTAATTAATTGTTATAAATAATTTATGTTTTCGTTTCTTTTTTTACTTAGGGGAGGTGGCGTATTCAAAAACAAATTAATTACGATCATGGGATAATTTAGATTAATCAACAAAGAAACAATGGAAGCACGTCGACCTTACCATGTTGATAGGTGAGTCTTTTTCAAAAAATTATATTTTCAAACGAAACAAATGCAATTAATTTACTTAAACCGCAACCGTATATTTTTATCCACGATGTAAAAATATTCGTGTAACTAGCGATCTTTATAAGAGTTGCATTCCACCACTTTCAAACGAAAAAAAAAAGAGCGAGAGAGAGAAAAACACCACGTGCATTTTAAAATAATCAAACAAAAATTTTATAATCTCGAAATTTATCCGTTTAATCCGAGATGAAAACTTAATTCCATCCGAGTGAATCATTTATTGAACCACATTTGTCTAATAATTTTGTTACGTCAGTAAATAAGTTACATCACTTATTGTTTCTAACATCCTTTTGTTTCCATGCCAAAAACAACTTGTATCTAATTTAATTAGGACACTCTTTTTTGCGATTGAAAAGTCTTTCTAAAGATACTCGACCACAAATTACTTTTTAATTTAACATTTTAAAAAAATCGGAAAGATCGCTTTTGTAAAGCAAAACTCGAGTAAATTTCTCGAGAAGTGTCGTTTACAGCTAAGGGATGGTCAGGGACGGTTCTTTTATCCAAAACGTAGATTTTTACCTGATTTGGGCTTTGGAACTTATTAGTCTTTTCAAACACATCGCAAGACATGTACATGAGGTGTGGGAGACAATTACACGAGTTTTGTAATTACTTTTTGTAAAGAGGGGAGCTTCTTCCAAACGACCTACTTAATTAAATATTTTGCTTAAACACTGTACGAAACTTGAGTTTGGGATGTGGGGGCAGAAATGTAGCAACGAATCTTCAATGTTATGTTTTAGGTTAGGTATTGAATTATACTTCTAATTCAATGATCAATGGCAAAATGGTCTTGCTTTCTATCAAAATATCGAGTTTGAAGTGAGATGTTTGAAACATTAATATTTAAACACTCTGTATAAAAAAAATGAAACTTTTAAATAACCTTCAAATAATCGATTATCTTTAGATCATTTTAGCAAAATGTCGTTAAGTTACCGTTTACTGTATAGGAGATACAAATTTTTAAAGTTACCCTTCCAACTGTCAAAATTTTTGTAAAAGTCGAAATAACTCAAAAACCGCAAGACCTACTAGAAAAGTTGTAAAGAGTAAAAGTATCGGAATTTTTATGTCAATTTCAAAACGAATGGAGCATTTCATTTAATAATAATTTTAGACGCTTTATGAAACTTTTGGATTGTTAGGTTTGGAAGGTGGGGGAAGAGAACGTAAAAACAATTTTTTAATGTTATATTTTAGGTTAGGTATTGAATTATACTTCTAATTCAATGATTAATGGCAAAATGGTCTTGCTTTCTATCAAAATATCGAGTTTTAAGTGAGATGTTTGAAACATTAATATTTGAACACTCTGTATAAAAAAAATGAAACTTTTAAATAACCTTCAAATAATCGGTTATCTTTAGATCATTTTACTAAAATGTCGTTAAGTTACCGTTTACTGTATAGGAGATACAAATTTTTAAAGTTACCCTTCCAACTGTTAAAATTTTTGTAAAAGTCAAAATAACTCAAAAACCTCAAGACCTACTAGAAAAGTTGTAAAGAGTAAAATATCGGAATTTTTATGTCAATTTCAAAACGAATGGAGCATTTCATTTGTCGTTAAGTTACCGTTTACTGTATAGGAGATACAAATTTTTAAAGTTACCCTTCCAACTGTCAAAATTTTTGTAAAAGTCAAAATAACTCAAAAACCGCAAGACCTACTAGAAAAGTTGTAAAGAGTAAAAGTATCGGAATTTTTATGTCAATTTCAAAACGAATGGAGCATTTCATTTAATAATAATTTTAGACGCTTTATGAAACTTTTGGATTGTTAGGTTTGGAAGGTGGGGGTAGAGAATGTAAAAACAATTTTTTAATGTTATATTTTAAGTTAGGTATTGAATTATACTTCTAATTCAATGATTAATGGCAAAATGGTCTTGCTTTCTATCAAAATATCGAGTTTTAAGTGAAATGTTTGAAACATTAATATTTAAACACTCTGTATAAAAAAAATGAAACTTTTAAATAACCTTCAAATAATCGATTATCTTTAGATCATTTTACCAAAATCTCGTTAAGTTACCGTTTACTGTATAGAAGATAAAAATTTTTAAAGGTACCCTTCCAACTGTCAAAATTTTTGTAGAAGTCGAAATAACTCAAAAACCGTAAGACCTAGCTTTTAAGTAATCGAAAATCGATTATCTTAAAATCATTTTACCAAAATTTCAGGTTACCGTTTACAATATGAGAGATACCGATTTTTAAAGTTACCCTTTGAACCTCGCTTTGAACTGTCAAAATGTTTGGAAAAATCAAAATAACTCAAAAACTATAAGATTTATGAAAAATGTAAAGAGTTAAAGTATTGAAAATTTTATGTAAATTCCTAACTCTAAAACAAATGGGACAATTCACTAATATTTAAAATTTAAAAAAAAGGTCTCTTCTTTACCGGCCACTATGGAAAGAACACTACAACACTCTATTTTTTATATACCTAGATATAAAAGTGCGGAAATATTCGTTGACGAGTTTTCTCATTCAGAAAAAATGGTTTTCGAAGTGATGTATGTCTGCCCGTCTGTCTGCATATGCCTACCTGTCTAGTGTCTACTCCCTAGTCTGCCTGTCTCACATCTGTCTGTTTCTTCTCTACAGTCCATACGACTTATCTGATAGACGTGAAATTTTTTTTTAAATAGGGAAATTTTGGCGATTATTGAATGAAACTCACCAACAAGAAGTGGTTGTTTAGTGATGGTCTGATTTAGGGAAAAAACGTAAAAGTACAAAATTGTTTTAAATTAAAATTTCTAGTCATTTTTTCAAAATATAAATTTTTAAAAAAATTCGTCCATGAAAGTCGTTTGGTGCCCTTTGAATATTTTACCCTAAATAACATGTTATTTAAAAACAGATAGCATTATCAGAGTGTATAACATTTATTTATATAAGGCAGATAATGGTGGTTACGTTAATGCAACCAGAGGAAAATTTAAAAAAAAATAAAAATAAAACTGATGAAAGGTGCAAATAATTTCAAAAACTCACCTAATTCGTAAAAATTGTTAAATCACATAGTAAAAAACTTAAAATTGTAACGAAAAATGAACACAAGTTTAAAAGTTGTTTGAAATTTATAGAAATTTCAAGTGTCAATGTCAGTTAGCAATGAAAGGCGTAGAGAGCTTTGATTAGCAAAAATTCAATTTTTTTTTGTAAGAAAACAGTAAGCACCTTATTACTTTCACATCCAGTGACATCCAGGGTGAAAGTGTAACGAAAATTTAAGGATGAATGTAAAAGAATTGTCGCAATAAATTTAAATCCAAAAAAATTACAGACAAAATTTGTTTATATTAAAAAGTAAAAAAAAAACAGATACAAAATGTTATTATTATATTATTTATATCGCTAAACAACCAATTATACAAATTGTCAAGGTTAATTTAAAATTTCAATGTTATGTTGTTCACAATAAAATTTAAGTTATAAAAAATTACATGCATAAATAGTAAGGTCTTTAAAATTAAAATAATATAGCAACAATCAAAGTACATCTTTTTTTGCAATTTATAATTAAATAAATTTTTAATTTAATTTTGGTTGCCGAGCGTGTTGGTTGTTGAGAACAAAAATTGGATTTACTTACCCTTGTGGGTAAAATTATTATAATGTGAAGGCTTTGCAGTAGGTAGTTCAAGGGTTGTTTTGAAAAATGGACTCTAAATAAAATGTATATCGTAAAATGGCATCTAGGGAGACCTTTCATTTGAATAAGTGACTGCATATAAATGTAAAAATGCTTTAGCTTTGATGGTGATTGAAATTTTATAAATTTTTGAAATAAAATCGCTTTTGTACAGACTGCAGATGGCTTAAGAGGCAATAATAATAAAAATATTAAAGCTTGCAAGTAATAAATTGACCATAAATTAAGTTCGGAATTTGCAAAACTTCTCTGCGCACAGGAATTTTAAGTTTAGATTTAGAAAATTGTATTTTTCGAAGGGTAGTTTTGAAATTTTAAATGAGCAAAACTATCACAATCTCATTACTATTCCATAGAATAGGGGTTGTGTATTAATTTACTTGTTTAGGGAATTTTTTATGCAAGGAATCTTTGCGAGGCGTTTATATATATTTGAACTTTTTTCTTCTTCTGAAGGACGACTTGAGAAGTGTAAAATTTTAAGATGTTACATAAAAATTACATTCTCATTACTATTCCATAGAATTGGGATTGAACAATAATTTACCTGTTTATAGGGAATTTTTTATGCAAGGAATTAAGAATCTTTGCGAGGCGTTTATATTAGAACTTTTTCCTTCTCTTAAAGGGCGATTTTGAGGAGTGAAAGATTTTCAGAGGTCAAATAAAAATTACATTCTCTTTACTATTCTGTAGAATAGGTGTTGAACATAAATTTACCTGTTTAGGGAACTTTTTATGCAAGGAATTGAGAATCTTAGCGAGGCGTTTATATTAGAACTTTTTTCTTTCTTAAAGGGCGATTTTGAGGAGTGAAAAATTTTCAGAAGTTAAATAAACATTACATTCTTTTTACTATTCTGTAGAATAGGGCTTGAACATAAATTTACCTGTTTAGGGAACTTTTTGTGCAAGGAATTAAGAATCTTAGCGAGGCTTTTATATTAGAACTTTTTTCTTCTCTTAAAGGGCGATTTTGAGGAGTGAAAAATTTTCAGAGGTCAAATAAAAATTACATTCTCTTTACTATTCTGTAGAATAGGAGTTGAACATAAATTTACCTGTTTAGGGAACTTTTTATGCAAGGAATTAAGAATCTTAGCGAGGCTTTTATATTAGAACTTTCTTCTTCTCTTGTGCCGCGATTTTCAGGAGTGAAAAATTTTTCGATGTCAATTAAAAATTACATTTTCTTTACTATTCTATAGAATAGGGATTGAACATTAATTTACCTGTTTAGGGAACTTTTTATGCAAAGAATTAAGAATATTTGCGAGGCGTTTATATTAGAACTTTTTTCTTCTCTTAAAGGGCGATTTTGAAGAGTGAAAATTTTTCAGAGGTCAAATAAAAATTACATTCTCTTTACTATTCTGTAGAATAGGAGTTGAACATAAATTTACCTGTTTAGGGAACTTTTTATGCAAGGAATTAAGAATCTTAGCGAGGCTTTTATATTAGAACTTTCTTCTTCTCTTGTGCCGCGATTTTCAGGAGTGAAAAATTTTTCGATGTCAATTAAAAATTACATTTTCTTTACTATTCTATAGAATAGGGATTGAACATTAATTTACCTGTTTAGGGAACTTTTTATGCAAAGAATTAAGAATATTTGCGAGGCGTTTATATTAGAACTTTTTTCTTCTCTTAAAGGGCGATTTTGAGGAGTGAAAAATTTTCAGAGGTCAAATAAAAATTACATTCTCTTTACTATTCTGTAGAATAGGAGTTGAACATAAATTTACCTGTTTAGGGAACTTTTTATGCAAGGAATTAAGAATCTTAGCGAGGCTTTTATATTAGAACTTTCTTCTTCTCTTGTGCCGCGATTTTCAGGAGTGAAAAATTTTTCGATGTCAATTAAAAATTACATTTTCTTTACTATTCTATAGAATAGGGATTGAACATTAATTTACCTGTTTAGGGAACTTTTTATGCAAAGAATTAAGAATATTTGCGAGGCGTTTATATTAGAACTTTTTTCTTCTCTTAAAGGGCGATTTTGAAGAGTGAAAATTTTTCAGAGGTCAAATAAAAATTACATTCTCTTTACTATTCTGTAGAATAGGAGTTGAACATTAACTTACCTGTTTAGGGAACTTTTTATGCAAGGAATTAAGAATCTTTGCGAGCGCGTATATTAGAACTTTCTTCTTCTCTTGTAGGGCGATTTTCAGGAGTGAAAATTTTTTTAATATCAATTAAAAATAACATTTTCTTTACTATTCCATAGAATAGGGGTTGAACATTAATTTACCTGTTTAGGGAACTTTTTATGCAAATAATTACGAATCTTTGCGAGGAGTTTATATTAGAACTTTTTTCTTCTCTTCAAGGGCGATTTTGAGGAGTGAAAAATTTTCAGAGGTCAAATAAAAATTACATTCTCTTTACTATTCTGTAGAATAGGGTTGAACATTAACTTACCTGTTTAGGGAACTTTTTATGCAAAGAATTAAGAATCTTTGCGAGGCGTTTATATTAGAACTTTTTTCTTCTCTTAAAGGACGATTTTGAGGAGTGAAAAATTTTCAGAGGTCAAGTAAGAATTACATTCTTTTTACTATTCTGTAGAATAGGGGTTGAACATTAACTTACCTGTTTAGGGAACTTTTTATGCAAAGAATTAAGAATCTTTGCGAGACGTTTATATTAGAACTTTTTTCTTCTCTTAAAGGGCGATTTTGAGGAGTGAAAAATTTTCAGAAGTCAAATAAACATTACATTCTTTTTACTATTCTGTAGAATAGGGCTTGAACATAAATTTACCTGTTTAGGGAACTTTTTGTGCAAGGAATTAAGAATCTTAGCGAGGCTTTTATATTAGAACTTTTTTCTTCTCTTAAAGGGCGATTTTGAGGAGTGAAAAATTTTCAGAGGTCAAATAAAAATTACATTCTCTTTACTATTGTGTAGAATAGGGGTTGAACATAAATTTACATGTTTAGGGAACTTTTTATGCAAGGAATTAAGAATCTTTGCGAGGCGTTTATATTGGAACTTTTGGAGTGGTATGAGAGGGTTAGTGGCTAAGTAAATAGTCTGATTCACTTTCCTCATTCTCATCTGCAGCTGGTATGATACTTTTCCTACGCGGTTTACATTGTTTGTTAGTTACCTATAAGTTACAAGTACAGGTACATACTTTAATGGTATAACTAATCCATTTGCTATACCAGTGTAAACGCGGCTTTAGAATAGGGGTTAAATAGGGTTAAGTATGAGGTCATTTTGAATTTAACTTTGAAATCTTCCAATTCCTTGTAGGCCAATTAATAAAATGGGGATGAACTAATTTTAGCGATTTTTTAGGAACCGCGTAGTTTTCAGCCCTTTATTTTAGAAATTGTTTAATGCGTCAGCTACTTTAAATCAAGTAGGTACGCAATTTTTATAACTTAACTACGCATATTCTTTCTGAAAGAAATAATTTTTTGTGTAGAAATTAAAAATTTTCTATTGGCTCAGGGAATTGAACTTAATAAATTTTGACACTCGAGCTATTTAAACACAATTTTTTTTAAGTTGGTGTAATCAAAAATGTGAAAGTTAATTTGCAACCTTAATTGTTTTAGGATGTGGTAAAACTTGCGGAAGTTTTATTTTAACTTGATTGCAATTGCATATTATAAATTTTTGATTTTTTTCCTTCAAATGAAGACTCGATCGGGATTTATCGATATCTAAATTTTTTTTAAAATTACGTTTCAATTAACAAAGGCTCTCAAAGTATCTGTTTAGTGTTAAGGCCGTTTAGGGTCGCTGTTAAGAATTATTTATTGGTAGAAATGGGAAAATGAAACTTACCCGTACCAGAACTGTCATGACGTTTTTCAAAATTACAGTTTTTTTATTACTTATTTTTTTTACATTTTTTTTATACAGTTTTTATATTACTCCTACTAATTTTCATGTATAGTGTGTCTCACGAAACGTAGACTAACAGTTTGTCTATATGCCTACTTGACGATACGTTACGTGTCGTTGTTAAATGTTGAGGGTGGCCATTTTTACAATTTTTAATGTGGAGATTTATCAAATCTGAAGATGTACTCAGAGTTGATTAAATTACATTTTTACGCTATTTAATGATATTAGACTAAGTCCGGACAACTCGTGTAGTTCCTGAAACATCCTGAAAACTAAAATTTAGCATTTTCTTATTTCTTTAATACATTTTTTATTATTTATAAGTAATTGTAATAACTTGGCAGGTTTACATAACTCGATATGGATTATTCACCGGATGTTTTAAAAAATGTCTAAAGCTTCTAGATCTTTATGTTTCTATAGCCAACTTTTAATATTTTTATGGACAGCATATTGGATTACTATACCATTAAACAGAGACAGAAAATACGATTTCACCGATGTAACACATATGGGTCATCTGACTTTATTAAGTACCAACCTTATTGAAACATCAATTTAACAATTTATCGACAAAATCCAGTTGCCATGAAATAAATGGATAATTTTGACATATTACTATAAAGAAATGAAATTGGCATCAACTTCCAGAGACCTGGATCCAATTATTTTACCGCCACTTAAGCTTGAAATCTAGATACATGTGTTTTTTCCCTATGATCAGAATCTTTTTAGACGCCAGATTTTGACAGCTTACATTCCAAAGCAATTTTCCTTTGTGATGATTCCGGATTTATGTGAAATTGTGCCAAGACATTATTTTCATTTGCGGTTTCATTAATGAAACTGTTTCTTGTGTTTTTTATGATTTAAAACTCATGAATGATTACAGACAGTAAACAATAATATTGCTTGTTTTAGAAAGAAATATTTAAATTATTCATTTGTTATTTCACGGCAACTCGATTTTGTCGTTTTTTGTTAAATGAATGTTTCAAGGTAGCTAAAAAACTCAACTGACTAACGTGTATTACTTCATTGAACTGCGGATGCAATAAAATGCAAAATGCGAAATAGTTTGAGCCACTTGAGCCAAATGTCATTGTTAGAAATTAATACAGAATGGCGCCCGAGCAGGGACAAAATGTTGGGGTTACTTTGAGCGCATTTTTAAACGATTTTTCATTTTTGGTATATATTATGTCATAAATATACTAGTCCTTAATCGAACGACGCTTGTTTCATTCGTTAAATTTCTTCAGAACCGGAGTTACGATTTTTTTACCATAAAAATTTCAATAATCCATCTTTTGTTTTGTAATTAAAATTAAAATTTGTTTCTGTCAATGTCATCTATGTCAGCTAATCCTATCTGTAATCTTATATGACAGATAAAATGACATGGAAGATGCATGGGTGTCGCTTCTAAAAATTTCAAGGAGGGGCAGGATTTTTTACCCAATGCGCGCAGGCAAAATTTGTTGTCATCTCAAGGTCAACGCGTTTTAAGACACTTTTGTTATCTAATAATATTATTTTTATTCCCTCGTGTCAAAAAATAACATTCTATGGTTAAGTTATTTGGACGAGAAGTTAACAATGTCATCAAAGTACCATCTTTTGCTGTGTTGCTTGCTAACATTTTTCGTACTAGGTCAAAAACTGTTTTTCGACGTGTGGAATTTGTTTTTTGACAGACTTTGAACTTGGATTCTTGGATATAATTAAATTAAAATAAATGTCAGATTGACATTATTAAATTATAAAATTTATTAGTATTTTTGAGAATTTCTTACAATCGAATAGAAAATATTGTATGACATAAGAACGAAAATGTTTTTCGGGCTCGTACGTTTACTGGACTCGGCTTCGGCTCTTCCAGCAACTTCACGTATTCGTCGGAGAAATTCAGCTTTTCGTCCTTGTATTATAAATAACTATTAGCTCACAAAAAAAATTAAATTTCTAAAACTAATAAACCAACAGATGACAACAAAAAGTTGGCTTTTTAAACGCCTTAATAATGGCGTTAGGCCATGACCACTGTATAATTTTGTTCTCTTATCGTTAATCGTTCGTAGTTGCTTGTGGATTTATATTGCAATTTGTGAATTTAGAAATTATTTTTTTAAATATTATTTCTTTGACAAGAGTCAGGGCCTTCTCTTGGCGACACCCATGGACAGATGGGTTGACAGATTGGATGATTGATGTGATGACATCCCCTAATTTTGACATATGGTAACTATGGTGACAGATTGACATTTAACACATAGTAAATATGGCGACTGAGATGAAATGACACGACAAATGGGTTGATAGACTGGATTAGAGATATAATGACAGATGGAATGACAGATGAAATTGACAGATGACCCTCTTGACATTGACATATGGTAACTATGGTGACAGAAACATTTGAAAAACGGTAACTATGGTGACAGGCCACTCCACATTTTTCTAAACCAATCCTTATCCTACTTTCCCCACTCCCCCATTCTCTAAAACAATACTTATGTTACTTCTCTCACTATCTCTATCTCTTTTATTTTATATTTCTGTTTCGGACCTTACTGTACATTTTCGATGATCCATGTGTTTTTTATTATGTGGATTATTTTGAGTAAAAAAATAATCCGCGTTTTCTCTTAAAACTTATTCAAATTTCAAAATTTGTTATTTATTACATTTGGCCTAGTGCCCATACTTTTTGAATTATAAGAACACTTTTGTATCATTTTAATAAGCTGTAAATTGGGTTTATAGAGTAACATTTGAGTTATAAGTGGATTTAAATATTAAAGGAAGCCTCGTATCGTTTTTAAAAACTCAAGTTGCACCGATTTGCACTTTAAAAGTGAAGATAATTAGTAGGTACTATTAATATCAATAACAATAATTATTGCTTTTTTATGTACTAGTACATAATGTAATATATAAAGATAAAGGTGGCACATTAAGATAAGAACGTTCCACATATTATAATGCAATTTTGTAATATTGTTTGTTAAATTAACTTAAATAATAAAAATTGTTGTAACATAACTTAATAATAATTATTACGAACCTACTTAGATAAAATAATAACATTTAAATTTTTTAATTTGTGATTTTGTCGTAAAATAAACAATAAACCGATAGACAGTGTCGTCTGCTTTCGTGACGTCACACTGAAAACGTGGGACGTCATTGTTGGGGTAAAATTGCGTTGGTTGCGTAGAATTACATCAAAGCTCAATTTATTTTGTTTAAATAAATTTTTATTTAAACCGTCAAAGTTTTTTTTATCTGTGTGTATATTACAAAAGGTTTAATGGTGACAGGGTTGTCCAAAAGCTTTTAACTATAGATTAGATTTGGCTCTTTAGGGCTGTTTAGATGTCTACAACCTGTCGGTATACAGTGTGTTCATGAAAACAGTTTACAATAGCTAACTTTTTTATTAGCGAAGATACGAATACGGTTAAATTAGTAAAGTTATAGTACTTTTTTTCCTGGTTTTAGTAATGTGGTTGAAAAAACGGAAAAAGATCTAGTTACCGAGATACATGAATATGTCACTTTTTTTTAAATGGAACACCCTATATATTTTTATATATTTGGATTCCTCAAACATTTCTCTATATAAAAGTATTAAGGCAGTTTATCAAAATATTTAGAAATAACCGAGTTATAGCTCATTTTGTGGTCAAGTATGCTGTGAGTTACCCGACCGTTCACGAAACAGTTTACAATAGCTAACTTTTTTATTTATGAAATTACAAATTCGGTTAAATTAGCGAAGTTGTAGTATTTTGTCGTCTTCATTTAGTTGGGTAGTTGGAAAATCGGAAAACGGCCTAGTTGCAGAGATATACCAATATGTCACTTTTTTTTAAATTGAACACCCTGTATATTTTTGGATATTTGGATTTCCCAAACTTTTTTCTGTATAAAAGTATAAAACCACTTTATCAAAATATTTAGAAATAACAGAGTTATAGCGCATTCCGTTATTTTGTGTATTGTAGAGTGCCATTGAAAACAAGAGACTTTATAAGACTTTTTGTTTTCCATGGCAATCTACAATTTTGTATTATTTTGTAAGAATACAAAAGAACAGAATACGCTATAACTCTGTTATTTCTAAATAGACTTTGTAAGACTTGAAGTCGCTTGTTTTCCATGGCACTCTACAAAAAAGTGACATATTTCTGTATCTCGGTAACTAGATCTTTTTCCGTTTTTTCAACTACATCACTAAAACCGGGAAAACAAGTACTATAACTTTACTAATTTAACCGTATTCGTATCTTCGCTAATAAAAAAGTTAGCTATTGTAAACTGTTTTCATGAACACACTGTATCCGTGTGTATGTGTCAAAGTTATAATGATGACAGGGTTGTCCAAAATTTCTTAACTGTAGATTAGATTTTACGAGGGTGTACTAGCGTTTAGGGCTGTATAGATATATCTAAATCTATACAACCTGTCGGCCTATCTGTGTGTCCATGGTATAAATGATGGCAGGGTTGTCCAAAAGTTCTCAACTATAGATTAGATTAGGTGCAGATTTACTAGTGCTTAGGGCTGTATAATTGAACTTACCATCACTTTAATGAATTGCCTCTATATCTAGGTGATCCATCGATTTTTCGAATCTTACTATTTTTTAATCTTGGAAATTGGTCTCCAGCGATCCTTTGCGAGCAGTAGCCTTACCTTTTTAAGGCACAGTGCCTAAAAAGGACGTATTCAGATAATGAGATAATAGAGAGGCAGTGTAAAAATTTTCTCGTCTAGACCATCAGATGACCAGGTGTTGTACGACCAAGGAGATGTCTTCCTTGATCTGAATAGGTTAATTTCGGTGCTTTTGGGATGCTTTAAATCTAACGATAAATGAGGACGCCTTTTGTGAGCTTTTAACAATATTCATCACGTCAAAAGACGAATATTACTGTATAAAAGGACCAAGTTGAAGCTTAAAAATTAAATCAATTTAAGGGTCCGTGCTTTAACTTCTAAAACTAAAATAGGTGAACGAAATATTAATTTTATTCCATCCGCTACTCGGTCAACCCTGCAAAGTAATAAATGTTAAGCTTTAACTCTTTGTATTACTCAAACAATTGAATAATAATTTAATATTTATTTTACATACGCTGGTCTAGAGGTAAAACTCATTATGTGACATTTAGTAAGTATGGAGATAATGAGGTTTGATCAAAAATTTGATTTTATAAATATTTTTGTTGCTCAATCAAAGAATTCTAAATGAGAAATCGTTAATAATTATATTATTTAACAAACAGAAGTTGAAGAGAAACTGCCTTTTGTTTATTTACTTGTAAAAATGATGTACAGGTACTTAATGAAGTTTACCACAAATATATTTTTGTATGTTTTACAGTTACCGAATTAAACCTTACATAGTTTTACTGAATTTACAAAGAAAACTTAATTAAAATTATTCAATAGAATCAGAATCTTCATCAAAATTTGGTTCCGATAATCTCTCAACTTCTTTTGAGGAGGTAGTTGGAAGATTTTCATACCAGTGATGAAGTTCTTGCGGAATTAGTTGATTTTTACAAAGTTTGATGAGGTCATTTTTTTTCTGAATTGCAATAGGTAGCAATTGCTTATAAATTCGTTTTGGTTCTATAGATGCCTGAGTCCTTGGTCTACCCCGACCTAACACAGACAAAGTCTTATATAGCGAAGAGTGGTCGTATCGGAATAATATCTTTCCTGGGGAGGTTTTCTCAAATTTTAAACATTTTATTTTCAACCAGTTTACTTTCTGTCCATCATCATCAACGGTCCTATTTTTTATTAACGTGGCTGCCATACCATGAAGGTCCAAAAAGTCATTAAATTTCAGTTCTGTAACTTTATATTGATCATTTTTACATTTTCCTCTTCTAGACCTTGCACTTTTGAATATTTCCAACCAATCGTTCATTATGTACGCACATTTGTGTTTTTTGGATGTCTCTATAGCTGAGTGCATAGAGTCGCACTCCATATAGGAATGTCCGGACTCTAAAAATTTTTGTTCAATGGTATCGAAGTGGAAATTTTGAACAGCATAAAGTAAAGCAGCAGCGACCTGTTGATTGCGGTTCTGGCCTCCGCACGTATCTGAAAATAAGGATATTCTGTGAACGGTGGGTGGTAAGGTCTCTATGTATTTCAGCAAGATAGATCCTACTTCATTGCTACCTCTTTTGCCGTTAAGCTCATTCCAGCAGTAGCAATATGCATTAGTACCATCGCCTTCATAGATGGTTAAATTGTACACACAAATCTTTCTTGAATAGTAAAATTGCGATACTGCAGAGTATGGTAGTTGAAGCACACTTTGAAGATCGAAAGTTGCAGTAACAAATGTGGGGTCTACTGCAGAATGTTGCTTATCTCTTTCCTTAGCCTCATTACATTCATTTTTGCTTATAACATGCATAGAATATTCTAGTTCCATATTCTGTTTCTGCTTTGAATCAGCAATGTTATACTTGCTGCATGTAGCACATTGGTCTTTTTTTGGGATAAAGAAGGACAAATTGTAGTCTCGACAAAAAATCTGACGGTATTTCCATTCGCTAACTGGTTTATCATTTTCAGACAAAGTAATTTTGTATAACTCATACATTTTTAAAATTGATAAATTGGGATCAAGATATCGCCTTTTACTAGTTTTTCTTACATAATGTGATTCCACACAAGGGAAACTTTCAATATGCTCCTTCACCCGAGCTACTGATTCATCATTGGTTTTATTCCCTGGTTTCTTTCTACCTCTTTGGTCCTTTCCTATAAAACAACCGGCAGAGCTGATATCACGTAATGCAGTATTGATTGGACCATTGGATATACATAAAGTAGTTTCAAAAAACTTGGCACATACCCGGTGACGCCCAAATTTACCATCTAGGAAGTAAGATTTTGATACCAACTTAGTCTTGAGGCTTTCTGGATTCCTACGGCGTTTCGGTAGGGCTGGAACAACATTTTTTACCAAAAAATCTTTTTGACGTTTATAGTCATTAAAGCTCCAATAAGTCAGACAAATTTCTATTCTGTCTTCTTGACTAAAATTAGTCGAGCACTTAAATCTGCAACTTGAACAGTCCACTGGCTTTGGACTCTTTGCTGTACATGCTTTACGTTTGTTAGTATATGGTAAGCATTTAGAACGTAGCTCTTTTGTGTTATTGACTTTCCAACTAGCTGTATTTTTTTGGCGCCATCGTGATGTTTTTATTTTGTTAAAAGGATTTTCTTGCACAGGCTCATAGTCAGAAAAATCTGAAATATTTTCTAACCCCTCTTCACTTGATGGACAAAAGAGAGGATCATCATCAGAGTTGCAAGGCGAGAAATCCTCATCACTACTTGAACTATACTGTACAATACTGTTATTATTAACCTTAGACCTTTTAGGACGCCTCTTCATTTTTGCTCGATCATCTTGGTTATTTGCTTCTTCCACAGACTCATTTAGCACCAGCTGCACTTCCTAAAAGCATTATAAAAATTAATCAAATATACCTACAAACAGAATAAATCAAAAGAACTAAAATCACAAATGCAACTACAAATTGATACTTACATTGACATGTTTAGCAGTAGAACTCGGGTGCATCACTGGTAATTCGTGGTTATCTGGGTTTTGTGTAATATGATTTTTTAAAACCATGTTAACCTGAATAAAAAAATATAATATATTATTAATTTCTATATAACAAAATAAATTGTAATACTAATAATGAATAGAATTATTATATTTCAACTCACATTATCTGCAGCGTCTTCCTTCCATGGTTCAGCCCTATTCATTATTAATTTGGTCCTAGCGCTTACATTTTGGGGAACACGTTGCTTTGAACTAGAGCACTAGAAAAATAAAATAAAATTATAGGTCGTCACAAGATAATACTCCTTATTGTGGTGATTTACTAGCAATAATTTGATTACAAACTCAACAATAATTTAATTATGTAGGGATAATGACAAAAGAGGTAAAATTGAAGAAAATAATGGGTTTTACGTAAAAATAGAACATAATAAAAATACTTACCATTAATTTATCCATGTTAAACCACAATTAAATACACTTTTGCACTTCACTGTACTTTTACAATCGCATCAAACATGACAGTCATCATTATAATAAGAGTCACTATTGCACAAAACGCGATTATAACCGAGTGGAAAGAATTCGTAAGTACAGAATGAGTTTTACCTCCAAGCATAAATTCAACAAAATGCACTAAATGACTTTTTCTACTGCCAATCTGTGTAAATAAACGTCATAGTCACTTACTGAGTTTTACAACGCAAAGAATTCATTCTACTGATGTAGATAATGACAAAATGTAACTTTGGTCAAAAAGTGTACTTAGTGAGTTTTACCTCTAGACCAGCGAATATCATTGTTAGTTCGTCTTTCAAATAATCGAGTCTTATCTTTTTGGAATTATGATAAGAAATTATGTGGTTTCTCCGATGTAATTTGGAAAATGAACGAAAAGGACAAAAAGACGTGAATAATGTTAAGATATTTTAGTATACAATGGTGAGTCACAAAATAATTTAAAAAAAAGAAAATAAAGATAGTAGAGGTGAGTGACTTTTAGTACATGTCCAGGAGCTCGTACGACATTGAATTACGTTTTAAGAAATAAGCATTAGGTTAGGCTAATTGAGGTTAAGACACTTTAATCTTATAACAAAATAGTAAGCGAATAGGAAAAAATAAAGAAATGAGATAAGAACATATTGAAGAAAATAAACATCCGAGTCTCGTACTGATTAGGATTTCAGTTGGGTGGTTTTTGCTTGCGCTTAGGATTCGAGAAATATAATTTCTAATAGGAGCCGTTTGGTCTGATTTTTTTCTGAAATTATACCGTTGATTCGCGTAGTCTCGAAAGACTCCACTACACTTTTAGTATGCGGAGTCGTGGGTTCGAATCGCATCCACCACTAAGGGAATTTTTAATCATACGTGAACCCTCGAGTATCATAGCACTTACTCTCTGGGTTATCTCTCTAAAACCATCTCAGAAAGGCTTAAAATAGTGAATATCTGTGGACAAATGGCCGCCACTGAATCTAAAACTGACAAAGTCAATAGATAGTTGATTCAAGATGGCTACCGTTTTACCTTTTGAATTATGTATTGCTTCTCAGTCTAAATCCTTTGAGCACAAGAGGATGTGTTGGCATCTACAGCTGACCCTCATTTATCCATCTCTGTAAGGTATTCAGTCATGGTTTTTATTTATAATAGACCCATGGGGTTGGTGATCGTTTCTTGACTTGCCTTTTATTATCTCCTAATACCCTCGAAAACAAGCTTTCATCGATTTGGATTTAGATAGGAAGGGGGGAGTTTACTTCCCCAGCACATAAGTCACCCGTACAGTGTACAACCTATTACAACCTCCAAGCAGCGCGCTGTGGTGCTTCATTTCTAAAACCACTAGTACGACCTGTTATACAATATGGAGGGGGGGGTATTCCCAGACCATTATATGTCTAAACAACTCACTCTTGTTCGTTCAGTTCTCGAGTCACTACGATATGTGACTTGTTTAATCCATTAATCCAGCTGAATGTACAACAAAATGAGAGGATGCCATCTTGGCCCTTGTGACTCGGTCTGCGAGTATTGCGTTTCCGCTATCAGCACAGTTGATTCGAGACGGCTACATTTATATTTTCTGAATCATGTCTAGTCTCAGTTCGTTAACCTTCGAGAAGATATGGGTCTGTTCAGACGAGAGAACAGTTCAGTAATCAGGAGATGAACATAGCCTGAATAGCATACTTCTCGGATAGTTCCCCTTGTCGACATGGATGAGCTATTAGCGACTGATAACTGAACTTTTCTGAACGTCTTGTTATGTTATATCGCCACTCATGGTCTTTATCCAATAGATCCATTGCTTGTGGCGTACCGCTTATATCCACTCTATCAGATTATTTTTAGCATTGTAAACTGGAGCCTTCCCATATCTTTCAATTCTTGATCCTAATCTTCTAGATCGTTTGTTGTTTTATTCCAATCGTTCCTAGCCGAATGTGAAGTTTATGGATAGCTGGTTCAGCAGCTTTCAATGGCAATGTGGAGATTACGTAGGTGTTTGGAAGCTTCAAACCTTTCTGCTCTTATTCCAATTTATGCTCTGCTTCCGTCCTATGGGATTTTTGCTGGGCTATTAAATCTTCGAGTGGTCTTTGTCTAATAGATTCATGGTTTGTGGCGTATCGCGTATATCCACTCTATCAGATTATTTTTACCATTGTAAACTGGAGCCTTCCCTAATCTTTCAATAATTGATCGTTTCTTCCAGATCATTTGTTGTTTTATTCCAATCGTTCCTAGCCGAATGTGAAGTTTATGGATTGCTGGTTCAGCAGCTGTACGTAGTTCAATGGCAATGTGGAGATTACGTAGGTGTATGGAAGCTTCAAACCTTTCTGCTCTTATTCCAATCTATGCTCTGCTTCCGTCCTATGGGATTTTTGCTGGGCTATTAAATCTTCGAGTGGTCTTTGTCTAATAGATTCATGGCTTGTGGCGTATCGCGTATATCCACTCTATCAGATTATTTTTACCATTGTAAACTGGAGCCTTCCCTAATCTTTCAATTCTTGATCGTTTCTTCCAGATCATCTGTTGTTTTATTCCAATCGTTCCTAGCCGAATGTGAAGTTTATGGATTGCTGGTTCAGCAGCTGTACGTAGTTCAATGGCAATGTGGAGATTACGTAGGTGTATGGAAGCTTCAAACATTTCTGCTCCTATTCCAATCCATGCTCTGCTTCAGTCCTATAGGATTTTTGCTGGGCTATTAAATCTTCGAGTGTGCATTTTAAAACAAAGTATGAGAGGATCAGTATATGGAGTACTATCAATCTGGACTGTCTAAATACCCCAGTATGACAGATTGAGGAAAAATAGTACGTTTCGTAACGGAAGCTCTCACTTTTCTTATCATCAGATAAAACTAAGTGTTTGTTTGTAGTTGCTTTTATGTGTTTTGAGAAACACCACTTTCGACTTTCGACCACACAAGCTTTCAGTAGCGGACATTTAATTAAATTCTAGGAAATGGCTTCTGAACGAATCCTATTTAGGCGTTCTTCTCCATTGGAGGTTATGTTTCCGTCATAAAATTTGGAATTTGAAAATAAATTAGAATAAAAGGGTGTTGAATTATTTAATACAAATGAGAAGGTTAGTTTAAGATATTAATAAAAGTTTTTATCTCCACAAAAATGAGTTGAAGTTGTAGTACACTGTTTTGGCATTTTACCAAATGGATGATGAGAATATTAAATGCTAATAATCCTCGTCAATATAGTAAAAGTCGTAAGTGGATAAAAAGCGTCGACATAAATTACAACTAATTAGGCGTTGATTGAAAAAAAATTAGAAATATTTATTTAGATGAAGTAATCCGTAAGCTTTCTCAAGTTGAAGCTCACTAATATAAAATTGATTAGGCAAAGATAAACTAAAATTTATCTCTCAAAATGTATCCATCAATTCGACCTTTCTCTATCAACTTCGTTTTATCCATTTAACAAATTTCGCTGTTAAAAAAATCGAGAATTAAAAGAGACAAGAGTTGGGAAAAAAATTGCATTTTAAAAGAATCGCTGAAAAGGCAAGTTTTTGATGATGAAGAAGATGAGGAAGGGAAAAAAAAGGAGAAAAGAAGGATTGTAACTTGATTGGGACATAAGCTAAAACGAAGGTGGTAAATGACGGTGAACATCTGGATTAAATCGTTACTCCAAACAGTCAGAAGAACGACTTTGCGCGGAACAACTTGACATATCGACCCACTCTATCTACAACAAAACGGAGGTGGAGGTGTAGATTGAAATTCGACGATAAGACCACATAATTGTTGTTTATTTCCTTTTAATTACTTATTTAGATTTTTAAATTGATGGTTATTTTTTGTTTTTCTTTCGTCGCGGTTTTTGATCATTTTGAGATCTGTTGCAAGTTGATCGTTTATTGGTTGTTTATTAACAGTTCCACAACTTTTCAATTTTTTTTAAAGGGCTCAATAGTTGTATGGCAAATTGTTTACAAATTTCCAATTTTTTATCTCAACATAGTTTTGGATGTTTGATATAAAACCAATATATAAAAGTGACGTAAAAGGTTTGACATCAATCGTCTCTCTTTTTTGGGAAGAAATAAAAGTTGGGGGATTTTAAGATTAGGTTTTTGATTTAAAATACATTTTATGAACTTTTTCATAAAGTTAAAACTTACTTTATTTATACTTCACTTGAAATACCTTCAAATATTTTCTCAAGATATCAACAAATTATTTTATAATGCTGCAATTGAGTGACGTCACACATCTCCATTTTCAGCATTTACGTTCTTGTTCTTGCCCTCTCTTTCTTGTTCTTTCTTGTTCTCTTTTTTGTCATCACAATATCATGAACGTGTCTCGGTCTCTCTCTGTTTCTGTCTCTATCTCTCTAAATTTCATCTGTCATCTCATCTTTTATGTCAATCTCCTCTGTCATTGAATTTCATCTGTCAATCTCATTTGTCATCTCATCTTATCTGTCAATATCATCTGTCATCTCATTCTATCTGTCAGTCTGATGAGATGGCAAATATGATAACAGATGACAGATGGGATAACAGGTGGCATGACAGATGCAATGACAAATGAAATGATAGACGAAATGACTTATTCGATGACATATGTGATGACAGATAAAATGACATATGGCATAACAGATAACCCCTCTTTCTACACCCACTCCACCCCACAAATCTCTCTCTCACACTACCTGTCTCCGCCTCCCCAAACCTCTTTACCTCGTCTCTATCCTCTGTTATTGAATTTCATCTGTCAATCTCATCTGTCATCTCATCCTATCTGTCAATCTCATCTGTCATCTCATTCTATCTGTCAGTCTGATGAGATGGCAGATATGATGACAGATGGGATGACTGATTGCATGACAGATGCAATGACAAATGAGATGATAGATGAAATGACTTATTCGATGACATATGTGATGACAGATAAAGTGTCATATGGCATAACAGATAACTCCTCTTTCTACACCCACCCCACCCCACAAATCTCTCTCTCACACTACCTGTCTCCGCCTCCCCAAACCTCTTTACCTCGTCTCTATCCTATGTCAATCTCCTCTGTCATTGAATTTCATCTGTCAATCTCATCTGTCATCTCATCCTATCTGTCAATCTCATGTCATCTCATTCTATCTGTCAGTCTGATGAGATGGCAGATATGATAACAGATGGGATGACAGATTGCATGACAGATGCAATGACAAATGAGATGATAGATGAAATGACTTATTCGATGACATATGTGATGACAGATAAAGTGACATATGGCATAACAGATAACTCCTCTTTCTACACCCACCCCACCCCACAAATCTCTCTCGCACTACCTGTCTCCGCCTCCCCAAACCTCTTTACCTCGTCTCTATCCTATGTCAATCTTCTCTGTCATTGAATTTCATCTGTCAATCTCATCTGTCATTTCATCCTATCTGTCAATCTCATCTGTCATCTCATTCTATCTGTCAGTCTGATGAGATGGCAGATATGATAACAGATGACAGATGGGATGACAGATTGCATGACAGATGCAATGACAAATGAGATGATAGATGAAATGACTTATTCGATGACATATGTGATGACAGATAAAATGACATATGGCATAACAGATAACCCCTCTTTCTACACCCACCCCACCCCACAAATCTCTCTCTCACACTACCTGTCTCCGCCTCCGCAAACCTCTTTACCTCGTCTTTATTCTACTACCCTCGCTCTCTATTTTTTTGTCTATCTCTCTGTCTCTTTCGTACGTTACTGCGCATTTCCTATGACATTGTATTGTTTACTATAGGATTATTTTACTCATCTTCTTTCCGTTCTAAAAAATTCTATATTTCACTGAGAAGGTTTAGAAAGAAGTCTATTGGCTCTCTTAGCTCTTTTATTATGGCTTCCGAAGCCTCTGTTTTCGTTCTTCTAAAAATCCATGGTTCACTCTGTTTCACCAACAGAGTCGAACGACCGTAATGGTACTTGAACCCATGTCTAAAAACAACCCAAACGAGTCTTTTTGTATGACGTATTTTTATTATTAAGTCACTTGTCGATTTAGCGTAATTTTGATTGCTCCAAAGTGCCATTCGTGAATTTTTTTCCTTTTAATTAGTCCGTGAGTTTTTTCAATAATTTAAATAATTAACGAGTTATTCAACTCGTCAAGGTAAAAAAATGTATAAAAATGATATCAAGGTACGATTAAAAATATTTGCGTTTTTATTTGTTGTTAATTGAAATTAATTCGAAATGTGCACTTATTTATTTATTGAATAAAAAATAACAAATATTTAGAGTGGAAGTTAACAGTGTGGAGAGGTTTTGTTGTTTTGTGATTATTTCGTCGTTTTAACGACATATTTTTAACGTTATTTTTTTTAGTTAGATCATGTTAGATGTATTTTTTTGGCATTTAGTTTGAGGTTTTGTGGTCGTTTTGTTAGAAAGAAAAGTTACCCTTTTAGGGCTTTTATCACTTTTTACAACTTGTAAATTTACTTACTTGTTGTTTCCTTTTTTATCTGTTTGGGGCGTGAGCTAATTTTTTTTTATTTGACTGAAAATGTCGAAAATTATAGACATTTGAAAGTCTGCTTGTAAGAATGTATAATTTAAATTTGATCAAAGGTTAAAATATTTAAACAGGGGCGTATTAAAAAGTGTTTTTTTAAATTAATTTTGCGTTTATCATTTGTAATCAAATCAAGATAATTGTTTAGAGGTTGTTTCGTTTAACGATAACCTCTTCTTACTAGTTTAAAACCACAAACACTTGTACGCTGCTTGAGGCTTATTGATTGAAACCTACTGCCTTATTTTCAAGGAGTGTTCACTTTGATGGCGCTAAGAAGTCATCAATCTTACTCGCATATTTTGTCTTCAGTGTCATACTCATACGTGAATAGGTACCTACTGAGAGTCTCTACACCGAATGTGTCTAAAATTTACCACCATGAGATACGGTGCACGAAGCCAATTAATTTATTTTCTAAAAAATCCCAAAAATTTAAATTTTGTCTCTAATTACATCTATTGAGGACCTCTAAAAGTCACCAGTCTGAGGCCCATATTAATTAATTTTCATAAAAGTCTGACACCCACTAATTTATTATCGAAACGCTTATGAGTCTCAAATTTGGTCTTCAATATGTTAGGTTTAATCAATGAGACTTATCCTTATCCTGAGGACGCGTGAAAGGCCTCAGTCTAAGGTCCATTAATTAATTAACATAAAAGTCTCTCATTAAAACACCGATGAGTTATAATTTTTGTCTCCAATATGAGATTTTTTAGATAAGATCTGTTAGCAATTTTCAGGAGATGTTTTCTTTACTTCGAGGACGCCTGAAAGACATCAATTGGAGGCCCTCTAGTAATCTATTTTCGTTGAATTCCTGATGAGTCTAAAATTTTGTCTTCGATGTTAAATCTATTCGATGAGAACTATTGATTTATTTGCACTAGGCTGCTTTCTTACTCTGAGGACACCTGAAAGTTCCTAGTCTAAGGCCCATTAATTAATACAAGAAAGTCTCTCGTCAAAACACCGAGTAGTTACAAATTCTGTTTCCAATGTGAGATCTTTTAGATAACAACTTGTTGGTAATTATTATTATTGAAGGCTTATTCTTTACTTTGAGGACGCTGAAAGACATCAGTTTGAGGTCCTCTAGTCTATTTTTCTAGAATTCGCTGATAATTCTCAATTTTTTTCTTTTATGTAAGATCAAATCGATGGGACCCTTGATTTATTCTATGAAGCTATTTTCTTACTCTGAGGACACCTGAAAGACCTTAGTCTGAGTCCCATTAATTAATTTACGTAAAAGTCTCTCATCAAAACACTGATAAGTTACAAATTTTGTTTCTCGTGTGAGATCTGTTAGATAAGAGCTTGTAGGTAAGTTTCAGGAAATATTTTTCATTACTTTGAGGACGTCTGAAAGACATCTAATTGAGCCCCTCTAGGCTATTTTTCTAGAATTCGCTGATAACTCTCAAGTTTTGTCTTAAATGTTAGATTAATTCGATGGGAACTCTTGATTTATTTCTACGAAGCTGTTTTCTTACTTTGAGGACACCTGAAAGCCCTTAGTCTGAGTCCCATTAATTAATTTACGTAAAAGTCTCTCATCAAAACACTGATAAGTTACAAGTTTTATTTCTCGTGTGAGATCTGTTAGATAAGATCTTGTAGGTATTTTTCTTGAAATTTTTTTATTACTTTGAGGACGTATGAAAGACATCTAATTGAGGCCCTCTAGTCTATTTTTCTAGAATTCGCTGATAACTCTCAAATTTATTCTTAAATGTTAGATCAATTGGATGGGAAATATTGATTTATTTCTACGAAGCTGTTTTCTTACTCTGAGGACACCTGAAAGACCTTAGTCTGAGGCCCATTAATTAATTTACGTCAAAGTCTAACATCAAAATACTGATAAGTTACAATTTTGTTTTTCGTGTGAGATCTGTTAGATAAGATCTTGTAGGTAATTTTCAGGAAATTTTTTCATTACTTTGAGGACGTCTGAAAGACATCTAATTGAGGCCCTCTAGTCTATTTTTCTTGATGTCGCTGATACCTCTCAAATTTTTTCTTATATGTTAGATCAATTCGATGGGAACTCTTGATTTATTTCTACGAAGCTGTTTTATTACTCTGAAGACACCTGAAAGCCCTTAGTCTGAGGCCCATTAATTAATTTACGTCAAAGTCTCTCATCAAAATACTGATAAGTTACAAATTTTGTTTCTCGTGTGAGATCTGTTAGATAAGATCTTGTAGGTAATTTTTAGGAAATTTTTTCATCACTTTGAGGACATCTAACTGAAGTCTTCTAGTCTATTTTCGTAGAATTCGCTGATAATTCTCAAATTTTGTCTTTAATGGTAGATAAATTAGATGACAACTATTGATTTATTTCTACGAAGCTGTTTTCTTACTGTGAAGAGGCTTGAAAACCTTCAGTCTGAGGCCCATTAATTAATTTACATAAAACTCTCTTCAAAACACTGATAAGTTACAAGATTTATTTCTCATGTGAGATCTGGTAATTAAGATCTTGTAGGTAATTTTCAGGAATTTTTTTCATTACTTGAGGACGGCTAAAAGACATCAGTTTGAGGACCTCTCATCTATTTTTGTAGAATTTGCTAACGAGTCTCAAATTTTATCTTCAATATTAGATATATTCGGTGATATCTTCTAACTTATTTTCAGAAACTGTTTCCTTACTCTGAGGACGCCTGAAAGCTCCCAGATTGAGGTCCATTAATTAATTTACACAAAAGTTTCTCATCAAAACACCAATGAGTTGCAAATTTTGTATCCAATGTGACCACTTTTAGATAAGAACTTGTTGGTAATTTTCAGGAAACTTATTTTTTACTTTGAGGACGCCTGAAAGACTACAGTTTGAGGCCCATTAATTTATTTTCTTAGTAATCCCTCTAATTTTGTTTTCAATCTAATGTAATGCAGCAATACGGCCTGATCTTCACCTCTGCACATTGGTAATGTTTACAAATACCATCTTCTCGAAACTGAAACTTATTATCTGAAATCAATTGATATGTATGAGAATTTTTTACTTTTGATGGGGCCTCAAATTGTATTAATTTGTAATGAAATGCGATCTTTGAGTTGTGATTTTTTTTTTATCGATTTTCATTCAAACTGTGACTCTTTTTCTTATCTCGACTGGCTTATTTTTGTACAGAAATAGGAATTCGTAGGGTACTCCTCTATAGATCGCAATTACCATCATTTTCTCATAATGAACAATGGGCTGTTGTAGTTGTCAAGGCATTAAATCGAAATTAAAATGTGCTAACGGTTTTAATTACTTAATTTGTGCCTAATGTTTAGTATAAATTGCATCAGATAAAGACAGTAGCAATAATTTGACCATCCTTCGCGTAGCGCCTATGGTGAAAGGTTCGGGTAATTTACCGAACAATATATCCGTAATATCGTGGCCTTTATCATGCGCCATGTACGTGTTGCAGATATGTTAAGAGGTGGCCATTAGACAAGGCTGTTGAGCAGCAAGTAGAAAGTCGACCAATGACACCTGGAATTTAATTTTTATGTTAATCCAACTTTTAATTCGAGTGGTTCTTAAGATATCTCTTTTAAAGATTTTAAAAAGGATTGTAACAATTATTATTACAACTTGTTATTGTAGTGTTTTTATTGTTTTTTGTGTGTGTTGTGTTGATGATGAGAGTTGGTGAAGAAGTCGAGTTCAAGTGAAACTAGGTGAACGAGTCCGATAGCTTGGATATGTACGTTGGTTCACTTGCTATCAAGGGCAGATGCGGTCTGCATTAAGAGGAGGCGCAAGCGCGAGTTGGAGGGGCAGACACCTGTTTGTATTTGACACTAGTACTGTCAAACTGATAGTGTGGTGTGTTTACAGTGATTAGATCATAGATTAATGTGTGTACACGTGCCCTTCGATTTTAACTGCTCAAGACATCCGTCTTTTATTAACGCGCGTGCCGCGATTATGTTGAACTTGTGTGTTTGTGTGAGGGTTAAGAATGTGTGTGTGGTTTAATTTTAATTTTGTGTTACCTCAACTAAAGAGGATAAGTGCCCAAGAGGCGTTTGGATTAACGGGTACGTAAGTACCCAATTAACATCATGATTGGAGGATATTATGATCGCAACCCTCTCTTAAAGGGCACACTAACAAGGTACGTCTACGAATTATTATTTTACGTACAAATTCATCTTTGAACTTTAGATTAAAAAATATTTGATATAAAAAGGATTACACAGCTGTTTTAATTAAATTTAAAAAGTATTTTCACTATCTCGACTTCAAACTAAAATTAGAGATAGCATGTTTAGTTGTTAACGAGAGATGAGAATCGTTTATTGAATTGTTATTTGATAATTAAAAAATATTTTTAATTGGGAGAGAGAATTATTTAAAAAAAAAAGGTTATTCAATTGAAATCATTCAATATGGCGCATTTGCGAACACTTTCACCTCAAAGCAAGTTTTCTAATCTCTGCTGCTCACCTCCCTCACCCTTGAAATTACCATTCTCTTTTCAACTTCTCACATACCCAACAGTTGACGTCACAAGAAAAAAATTTTTTACTTAAAAAAATCACGAAAATTTTGATTTAGAAAATTGTAAAAATAACGCTACACGGTTTTTCTTGCACAAGAAGTAAGAGGTAAATTGATTTTCTTTTCCATCAACAAATATATTTTCCTCTCTTGGGGCTCTTCATCTTAAATTTATAAGTTTGTGTGTGTTAGTGTTCGAATTTTCTTCTGCTTCTCTTTCCGTCTCTTATTGTCACAAAATCGGAGATGAAATATTTTCTCTAAGAGTTTAAGATGCAATTTCCTTGATATCAATCTTCTTTTGTTGTTTATGATGATGTTCTGTCATCATTTTTCCTGTATCATTTCGTTTTAATCTATATCTTTCTTTTTCTATTTTCATTCGCTATCTCTTAACAAAAATGAAACATTTCGAAATATGTATTAAAAAGAACCAATTTTACAAATAATGTTAAATCTGTGTAAGACAGACTTGAGACATAATTGCTACTTTATAACACAGTTTTCACATGGTTGCGTCACATTTTTCTATATCTATTTCACTTTTTTTTCTAACAGAAATTGAGTTCATAGTGTTGCAAGTCGATGACTTGTTGAACTTTTTTTAAGAAAAACTTGGGCATTAATTGGCACCTTTTTTTCATATGGAAAAAGCTAAAGCATCTTCTTTGAGTAAGGGAGTCTTTGTAAAAGACAAAAAGTGGTTTTTATAATGACGTAGTTTGTTGTCTGTCTCTCGGGGAACATTTTCGTGTCTGCGAGATTTAATCGGTTTTGACAAAATACTTACGAGGTCGTGGCTGCAAAAAAAAACTGACTGTATGCTGCATGTAATTAATAACTAGACTTCAGAAGGTTTTTAATTGCTCCGGAATTATTTAAACAATAATCGAGAATTAGAAAGTTTATCCCAAGCTCCAAGTGCTTCATTTCTTTCATTGTCAATAAAATTACGTTTCAAATTATTGTTCTTACGTCAATGCTTCAATCATGTGTTTCATGGAAATTACTTCCAGGAGACCCAATTTAAACGTCTGATTTACTGCACTCGCAAACAGTATTAGGAAACTCTTTCAAAATGATAGTGCTCCATAGCATTCATTTCTTCCTCTATGTCAGTGCTAATGCTTCAGTCATGTGCTTCATGGAAATTACTTCCAGAAGACCCAAATTTAATGTTTGATTTACTTAATTCATAATTAGTATTCGGAAACTCTTTCGAAATGAAAGTGCTTCATAACATTTATTTTTTCTTCTATGTCAATGCTAGTGCTTCAATCATGTGTTTCATGGAACGTACTTCCATAAGACCCAATTTTAATGTTTGATTTACACAATTCATGATTAGTAATAGGGAACTGTTTCAAAATGATAATGCTACATTGCATTTATTTTTTCTTCTATGTCAATGCTAGTGCTTCAATCATGTGTTTCATGAAAATTACTTCCATGAGACCCAATTTTAATGTTTAATTTACTAAATTCAAGATTAGTATTAGGGAACTTTTTCTAAAAGATTGTGCTTCATAGCATTTATATTTTCCTCTGTGTCAGTGCTAGTGCTTCAGTCATGTGTTTCATGGAAATTACTTCTATGAATCCCAATTTTAATGTTTCATTTCCTCAATTCATGATTTGTATTAAGGAACTCTTTCAAAATGATAATGCTTCATAGCATTTATTTTTTCTTCTATGTCAATGCTAGTGCTTGAATCATGTGCTTCATGGAAATTACTTTCATGAGATCCATATTTAATGTTTGATTTACAAAATTCGTGATTAGTATTAGGGAACTTTTTCAAAATGATAGTGCTTCATAGTATTTATTTTTTCTTCTATGACAGTGCTAGTGCTTCAGTCATGTGTTTCATGGAAATTACTTCCATGAATCCCAATTTTAATGTTTGATTTACAAAATTCATTATTTGTTTTAGGGACCCCTTTCAAAATATCTCGATGCTACATTGAATTAATTTTTTCTTCTATGTCAGTGCTTCAATCATGTGCTTCATGGAAATTACGACCAGAAGACCCTAATTTAATATTTGATTTACAAAATTCATGATTAGTATTAAGGAACTCTTTCTAAATGATAATGATACATTGCATTAATATTTCCTTCGATGTCAATGCTAGTGCTTCAATCATGTGTTTCATGGAAATTACTTCAAGAAGACCCAATTTTAATTTTTCATTTCCTAAATTCATGATTAGTATTAAGGAACTCTTTCTAAATGATAATGCTACATTACGTTAATATTTCCTTCTATGTCAATGCTAGTGCTTCAATCATGTGTTTCATGGAAATTACTTTCATGAGATCTAATTAAAATGTTTGATTTACAAAATTCGTGATTAGTATTAGGAAATATTTTCAAAATGATAGTGCTTCATAGTATTTATTTTTCCTCTATGACAGTGCTAGTGCTTCAGTCATGTGTTTCATGGAAATTACTTCCAGGAGACCTAATTTTAATGTTTGATTTACAAAATTCATGATTAGTATTAGGGAACTCTTTCAGAATGATAATGCTTCATGGTATTTATTTTTTTCTCTATGCCTATGATAGTACTTCAAGCATGTGTTTCATGGAAATTACTTCCAGAAGACCCAAATTTAATGTTTGATTTACAAAATTCATGATTAGTATTAGGGAACTGTTTCAAAATGATAATGCTACATTGCATTAATATTTCCTTCGATGTCAATGCTAGTGCTTCAATCATGTGTTTCATGGAAATTACTTCAAGAAGACCCAATTTTAATTTTTCATTTCCTAAATTCATGATTAGTATTAAGGAACTCTTTCTAAATGATAATGCTACATTACGTTAATATTTCCTTCTATGTCAATGCTAGTGCTTCAATCATGTGTTTCATGGAAATTACTTTCATGAGATCTAATTAAAATGTTTGATTTACAAAATTCGTGATTAGTATTAGGAAACATTTTCAAAATGATAGTGCTTCATAGTATTTATTTTTTCCTCTATGACAGTGCTAGTGCTTCAGTCATGTGTTTCATGGAAATTACTTCCAGAAGACCTAATTTTAATGTTTGATTTACAAAATTCATGATTAGTATTAGGGAACTCTTTCAGAATGATAATGCTTCATGGTATTTATTTTTTTCTCTATGCCTATGATAGTACATCAAACATGTGTTTCATGGAAATTACTTCCAGAAGACCCAAATTTAATGTTTGATTTACAAAATTCATGATTAGTATTAGGGAACTGTTTCAAAATGATAATGCTACATTGCATTTATTTTTTCTTCTATGTCAATGCTCGTGCTTCAATCATGTGTTTCCTGAAAATTACTTCCATGAGACCCAATTTTAATGTTTAATTTACTAAATTCAAGATTAGTATTAGGGAACTTTTTCTAAATGATTGTGCTTCATAGCATTTATATTTTCCTCTGTGTCAGTGCTAGTGCTTCAATCATGTGTTTCATGGAAATTACTTTCATAAGATCCAATTTTAATGTTTGATTTATAATATTCGTGATTAGAATTAGGAAGCTTTTTCAAAATGATAGTGCTTCATAGTATTTGTTTTTTCTTCTATGACAGTGCTAGTGCTTCAGTCATGCGTTTCATGGAACGTACTTCCATAAGACCCAATTTTAATGTTTGATTTACACAATTCATGATTAGTAATAGGGAACTGTTTCAAAATGATAATGCTACATTGCATTTATTTTTTCTTCTATGTCAATGCTAGTGCTTCAATCATGTGTTTCATGAAAATTACTTCCATGAGACCCAATTTTAATGTTTAATTTACTAAATTCAAGATTAGTATTAGGGAACTTTTTCTAAAAGATTGTGCTTCATAGCATTTATATTTTCCTCTGTGTCAGTGCTAGTGCTTCAGTCATGTGTTTCATGGAAATTACTTCTATGAATCCCAATTTTAATGTTTCATTTCCTCAATTCATGATTTGTATTAAGGAACTCTTTCAAAATGATAATGCTTCATAGCATTTATTTTTTCTTCTATGTCAATGCTAGTGCTTGAATCATGTGCTTCATGGAAATTACTTTCATGAGATCCATATTTAATGTTTGATTTACAAAATTCGTGATTAGTATTAGGGAACTTTTTCAAAATGATAGTGCTTCATAGTATTTATTTTTTCTTCTATGACAGTGCTAGTGCTTCAGTCATGTGTTTCATGGAAATTACTTCCATGAATCCCAATTTTAATGTTTGATTTACAAAATTCATTATTTGTTTTAGGGACCCCTTTCAAAATATCTCGATGCTACATTGAATTAATTTTTTCTTCTATGTCAGTGCTTCAATCATGTGCTTCATGGAAATTACGACCAGAAGACCCTAATTTAATATTTGATTTACAAAATTCATGATTAGTATTAAGGAACTCTTTCTAAATGATAATGATACATTGCATTAATATTTCCTTCGATGTCAATGCTAGTGCTTCAATCATGTGTTTCATGGAAATTACTTCAAGAAGACCCAATTTTAATTTTTCATTTCCTAAATTCATGATTAGTATTAAGGAACTCTTTCTAAATGATAATGCTACATTACGTTAATATTTCCTTCTATGTCAATGCTAGTGCTTCAATCATGTGTTTCATGGAAATTACTTTCATGAGATCTAATTAAAATGTTTGATTTACAAAATTCGTGATTAGTATTAGGAAATATTTTCAAAATGATAGTGCTTCATAGTATTTATTTTTCCTCTATGACAGTGCTAGTGCTTCAGTCATGTGTTTCATGGAAATTACTTCCAGGAGACCTAATTTTAATGTTTGATTTACAAAATTCATGATTAGTATTAGGGAACTCTTTCAGAATGATAATGCTTCATGGTATTTATTTTTTTCTCTATGCCTATGATAGTACTTCAAGCATGTGTTTCATGGAAATTACTTCCAGAAGACCCAAATTTAATGTTTGATTTACAAAATTCATGATTAGTATTAGGGAACTGTTTCAAAATGATAATGCTACATTGCATTAATATTTCCTTCGATGTCAATGCTAGTGCTTCAATCATGTGTTTCATGGAAATTACTTCAAGAAGACCCAATTTTAATTTTTCATTTCCTAAATTCATGATTAGTATTAAGGAACTCTTTCTAAATGATAATGCTACATTACGTTAATATTTCCTTCTATGTCAATGCTAGTGCTTCAATCATGTGTTTCATGGAAATTACTTTCATGAGATCTAATTAAAATGTTTGATTTACAAAATTCGTGATTAGTATTAGGAAACATTTTCAAAATGATAGTGCTTCATAGTATTTATTTTTTCCTCTATGACAGTGCTAGTGCTTCAGTCATGTGTTTCATGGAAATTACTTCCAGAAGACCTAATTTTAATGTTTGATTTACAAAATTCATGATTAGTATTAGGGAACTCTTTCAGAATGATAATGCTTCATGGTATTTATTTTTTTCTCTATGCCTATGATAGTACATCAAACATGTGTTTCATGGAAATTACTTCCAGAAGACCCAAATTTAATGTTTGATTTACAAAATTCATGATTAGTATTAGGGAACTGTTTCAAAATGATAATGCTACATTGCATTTATTTTTTCTTCTATGTCAATGCTCGTGCTTCAATCATGTGTTTCCTGAAAATTACTTCCATGAGACCCAATTTTAATGTTTAATTTACTAAATTCAAGATTAGTATTAGGGAACTTTTTCTAAATGATTGTGCTTCATAGCATTTATATTTTCCTCTGTGTCAGTGCTAGTGCTTCAATCATGTGTTTCATGGAAATTACTTTCATAAGATCCAATTTTAATGTTTGATTTATAATATTCGTGATTAGAATTAGGAAGCTTTTTCAAAATGATAGTGCTTCATAGTATTTGTTTTTTCTTCTATGACAGTGCTAGTGCTTCAGTCATGCGTTTCATGGGAATTACTTCCAGAAGACCTAATTTTAATGTTTGATTTACAAAATTCATGATTAGTATTAGGGAACTCTTTCAGAATGATAATGCTTCATGGTATTTATTTTTTTCTCTATGCCTATGATAGTGCTTCAAGCATGTGTTTCATGGAAATTACTTCCAGAAGACCTGTTTTTAATGTTTGATTTACAAAATTCATGATTCGTTTAGGGAACTTTTTCTAAATGATTGTGCTTCATAGCATTTATTTTTTTCTCCATGTCAACGCTAGTGCTTCAATCATGTGTTTCATGGAAATTACTTCCAGAAGACCCAAATTTAATGTTTGATTTACAAAATTCATGATTAGTATTAGGGAACTCTTTCTAAATGATAATGCTAATTTGCATTTATTTTTTCTTCCATGTCAGTGCTAGTGCTTCAATCATGTGTTTTATGGAAATTACTTCAAGAAGACCCAATTTTAATTTTTCATTTCTTAAATTCATGATTTGTATTAAGGAACTCTTTCAAAATGATAATGCTTTATAGCATTTATTTTTTCTTCTATTTCAATGCTAGTGATTCAATCATGTGCTTCATGGAAACTACTTCCAGAAGACATAATTTTAATGTTTGATTTACAAAATTCATGATTAGTATTAGAGAACTCTTCAGAATGATAATGCTTCATAGTATTTATTTTTTTCTCTATGTCAATGCTAGTGCTTCAATTATGTGTTTCATGGAAATTACTTCTATGAGACTCAATTTTAATGTTTGATTTACTAAATTCACGATTAGTATTAAGGAACTCTTTCAAAATGATAATACTTCGTAGCATTTATTTTTTATTCTGTCAATGCTAGTGCTTCAATCATGCCCTTCATGGAAATTACTTTCAAAAGACTCATTTTTAATGTTTGAATTTCTTAATTCATGCTCAATATTTGGGAACTGTTTCAAAACTAAAGTGCTCAATTGCATTTATTTTCCTCTAGGTCAGTGCTAGTGCTTCAATTATAAGCACCAAATAAAGCTACAGTAGGTAGCTATAGAGTATAGAGTATCAAGACCCAATTTTAATGTGTCTTGATTTAACTGATTAGGGACTACTACAAAAATATTCAAAAGTGAGCATTGAGCAATTGTTAAAGTTTCAAATTGGTGCTTCATTATTGTTAATCATGTCCTCAACTTGCGCCAAACTAAACCGAAAATATTCAAGTATTTAAATAGTAAACAGAATAACTTTTTGAAGTTGATTGGTTAATATCCAAAGTCGAAAGGGGACATAATTAATGCGGAAGGATTTAATCAAATTCAGCGATGAAAAATTACATAATTTCTCTGTTTGCTCAATAAACACTTTTAGCTGTTCGCGTTTTTTTTTTATTAAATTTCCAAAAAACGTGCACATCACGTGCTTTGTTTTTGTTTGTACGAATTATTGACTTACAATCGTCGTTTAGTTTTAAAATTATTTCATGGCCTTTAAACAAGGTTAGGTTAGTATAACAAGATGAAATTATTGTACCTACCTACTTGATTATTTTAGATTTTTGTTAAAATTGAATTTAATTAAGTTTCTGATTTTAATGGCTTCCAAATCAAAATGCTTTTTATTAAAAATTATATCAATTATTGTACTACCTTGACTAATTATAATTATTATTTTGTTTATATAAGTTTTTTGTTGTTATTATTAATTACTTTATAAATGTTTGGAATTGCGTTTGAATTCTGCAAAAAATAACAAAACCCTCGACAAAACCCAAACATTTTCGTATTTTGCATGTACTTGCAGGATTTCCTACGAGTTACATTGAAACAGTCGTTATCAAGGTTTTCATTAAATTAGGGCCTTAACTTTTAACTTATCATAAACAAACAAGACCTTGATACTTACAACATACATGTTTTGTTAATTTTACATGCGTACTTATTTATTTTCATATTGCTCTTATACCTACAGATAAAAAAATAAGAAAACTTTTATAAGCAACTTCTGTTTGGGTTTTCAACCCTGATCTTGTAAATCAGACAATCTCAACATCAAAAAGGCTAAAAGGAAGAATACAAGAGGCGTAACAAATTACAAAATTACTACTAGGGCGTTTTTAGTACATGTGTTGGTAACTTTTTATTTTTATTTTTGAAAAAAAAAAATTAGTATTGGAAATTTGTTAAATTAAGGTCAAAAGTTATTCTACTATTGTTATTAATTTAGTGACTAGCATTTTTCAAACGGATCTTTAATAATTTAAATTTATACTTTGATTACGTAGCAACTAGGACGTAGAATTACTAACAAATTAAAAATTATTTCAAATGCATTTAAGTAGCTTAATTAATTATCAAACTGGCGTCTTTAGTATGGGAAATAATTTTCAAGTAGAGCGTTCAATCTTTTGAACATTTTTGTTCAAAATGGAAATTCTTGTATGTATGAATACTTTTAGAAATTCGCTCACCTGTATAAATTAGGATCAAATGTTTGCGCGGTCCGAAACAAACAGTTCTCAAGATATTGTCACTGCTTATGTAATTTATGATTAAAGTCGTATAATGTGTGTTGGGTCTAAAACTAATAGTTCGTCAGATATGGTCCCTTTAAACATTTTCGTTCAGTCTTAAAATTTTGCTGACTGAAAACCTGCCATTCTTAAGATTTTTTAACTGCAACCCTCTGTATATTTTTACAAATTTGAACTTCATATAGTATCATAAGTATCATGCATTTTCTCTATGGCTTTAGTTCTCAGACATTATTCTCAAATTTCTCATTTTATTTACCGGTAAAAAGTGGAAAAGAGTTATTTGGCTAAAGGCAGTAGCACTTCCTCATTTACTGTCTTTTGAAGGTATAGTTGGCTATTTATTTTGATTACAAGTAGTTCGATTGTTTTCAATTAAACGTTATGTCGATTAAGTAATGTTATTGTTACTATTTACCTTGTACAGTCGTAATTTTTGTGTAGTCTTTCAAGTTAAACACCCTTTTAATTAATTCGCTACCGTAATAGAAAACTGCGTTGTGTTCGAATTTGAAAATTCTCACGTTGACATTGATTTATTATTGGGCACAATAAGAAAAATTGATATTGACTTACTGTTTAAAATTCAACAAGTTATCCACTCGTTTTAACAATATATATATTTGTATATTATCTTATAATGCATTAGTCATAAAAATTAGTAAATTGAAAATAAATATTTGACATAATGTCGGCGCGTTTTTAAATAAAATTCGCTTGGAATTTTAAAAATAACAGTATTTTTGAAGTAATTATGAAGCGAATTGTTTTTGATTATAAGGAAGGAGTAGCTAATTTCATTCATGTCCTCGTTGAGGAATTTGCTGTATACTTCTTGTAAAGTTTCATGAACTACTTTAACAAATTCATTACTTCTTACGTCACAGAGTTCCGTTACAAAAGTAGGTATCTTGAGATTATTACAAGACTTCCTTTCTTTCGAATTGTTTTCGTTTTAAATTTAACTAAAAAAAATTTGATAACAGTCAACGATTTTTAAATTTATATTAAATGCCAAAACTGTTTAAACTTTATGTTTAAAGCAAAAACTAACATTTCCACATGAGTTGTATAAATTTCTTTCCCATTTTTAACTTAAGTAATATTATGTACATAATTTTATCTTGTTTTGTCACAAAAATACTTAGATAAAGACTCAAAAAGGAACTTTTAACCTCAATTATCATATAAAAACTTCATTTAATGTTTTGTTGTACAAAATAATTATTGATTACCAACATGCAGTTTTACATAAGTGCAAACCACCTTAAAATCGAAAATTAATTTTTAAATAATTTTCATATTGATTCGTTAAAACTCGCGTCCTAAAAAACGAGCTGAGAAAAGTCTAAAAAATCCGAAAGGTATCACCACCCAACTGTTTTCGTCTCGCTATTCATCGTGAAAATTAAACTACAACGTTTTGAAAAACTTAAAAATTATAGGCGAATAACGAAAGTGAATTTTTATTTATATTCAAAATATAAATAAATATTTTTGTTAAAAACCTCGTTGACATTTTATTCACTTTCGTAACTTATTGAACGGTGACCGAACTCGTTCAATTATTATTGATGTAGGCGATTTGTGAAATGAATTATTATTCTATATGACATGAAAGTATTTTATTTCTCTCTTAAAGTGATGATTAAAATGTTATAATATTTTTCAATAGATCATAGGTTAAATAATATTGCATAAAATAAAACGATTGACTTTATTATACTGAGCGATAGTTGATTAATTATTTATCGAACCCAACTCACACAAAAAAAATGTACGAACAGCTTTTTTTTTTGAATATAAATTATTTAGCTTATGAATTTAGTTCAAATATGGATAATGGAGGGTATAATGTTTAATGGGTCTAGCTAGAGCGAACAGTTGTGTAAATATTATCACTGTGGGACTCTGACCTAATAATTTTGTGGTTTTGTTAATATAAAAAGCTAAAACTTGGGTACTTAATTTTTTCAAATACAAAATTGTGTTTATTACTTATGAAATTTTATTAAAATTATTATAAGGTCCTTATACAAATTATATAAATTTATTTTTTTATACAGATTTTACTACTAACTTGAAAAATGTTCTTTTAAGCTTCTAGTAACTGTTTACAAAACTACTTTTTTTCTCAACTTTTTTTAAATACAACTATGTATATCTATATTTCAACCTATTCTCATTCCACAATAAAATTAGATTAAAAGTGTAAGTTTTGAAAGGTCTAAAATAAACAGTTCTCTAGATTTTGTCCCTTGCACTTGAACTTGTGATTATTTCAAATGTGCCTTTTTCTCAATTATTTTAAGAGCAACTCCATGTATATTTTTACATATTTGAATTATAAATGTAGATGAAAATTTTCCAAGGTTTGATGGGTCTAAAATGATCAGTTCTCTAGATATTGTCACTGAAACGTTGAACATTCATTTTAAAAAGTGCATTTTGCTCAATTATTTTATGAGCCATGCCATGTATATTTTTACATATTTGAATTCCTCATTAAATGTAGATGAAAATTTTCTAAGGTTTGATGGGTCTAAAATGATCAGTTCTCTAGATATTGTCACTGAAACGTTGAACATGGTGGTCATTTTAAAAAGTGCATTTTGCTCAATTATTTTATGAGCCATGCCATGTATATTTTTACATATTTGAATTCCTCATTAAATGTAGATGAAAATTTTCTAAGGTTTGATGGGTCTAAAATGAACAGTTCTCTAGATATTGTCACAGAAACGTAGAACATGGTGGTTATTTTAAAAAGTGCATTTTTCTCAATTATTTTATGAGCCACCCATGTATATTTCTACATATTTGAATTCCTCATTAAATGTAGATGAAAATTTTCTAAAGTTTGATGGGTCTAAAATGAACAGTTCTCTAGATATTGTCACTGAAACGTTAAACATGGTGGTCATTTTAAAAAGTGCATTTTTCTCAATTATTTTATGAGCCACCCATGTATATTTCTACATATTTGAATTCCTCATTAAATGTAGATGAAAATTTTCTAAAGTTTGATGGGTCTAAAATGAACAGTTCTCTAGATATTGTCACTGAAACGTTGAACATGGTGGTCATTTTAAAAAGTGCATTTTTCTCAATTATTTTATGAGCCACGCCATGTATATTTTTACATATTTGAATTCCTCACTAAATGTAGATGAAAATTTTCTAAGGTTTGATGGGTCTAAAATGAACAGTTCTCTAGATATTGTCACTGAAACGTTGAACATGGTGGTCATTTTAAAAAGTGCATTTTTCTCAATTATTTTATGAGCCACGCCATTTATATTTTTACATATTTGAATTCCTCACTAAATGTAGATGAAAATTTTCTAAGGTTTGATGGGTCTAAAATGAACAGTTCTCTAGATATTGTCACTGAAACGTAGAACATGGTGGTTATTTTAAAAAGTGCATTTTTCTCAATTATTTTATGAGCCACCCATGTATATTTCTACATATTTGAATTCCTCATTAAATGTAGATGAAAATTTTCTAAAGTTTGATGGGTCTAAAATGAACAGTTCTCTAGATATTGTCACTGAAACGTTAAACATGGTGGTCATTTTAAAAAGTGCATTTTTCTCAATTATTTTATGAGCCACCCATGTATATTTCTACATATTTGAATTCCTCATTAAATGTAGATGAAAATTTTCTAAAGTTTGATGGGTCTAAAATGAACAGTTCTCTAGATATTGTCACTGAAACGTTGAACATGGTGGTCATTTTAAAAAGTGCATATTTCTCAATTATTTTATGAGCCACGCCATGTATATTTTTACATATTTGAATTCCTCACTAAATGTAGATGAAAATTTTTTAAGGTTTGATGGGTCTAAAATGAACAGTTCTCTAGATATTGTCACTGAAACGTTGAACATGGTGGTCATTTTAAAAAGTGCATTTTTCTCAATTATTTTATGAGCCACGCCATTTATATTTTTACATATTTGAATTCCTCACTAAATGTAGATGAAAATATTCTAATATTGATGGGTCTAAAATGAGCATTTCTCTAGATATTGTCACTGGATCGTTGAAAGCACGGTGATTATTTCAAAATGTGCATTTTTCTCAATTATTTTATAAGCAACTCCGTGTATATTTTTACATATTTGAATTCCTCATTAAATGTAGATGAAAATTTTCTAAAGTTTGATGGGTCTAAAATGAACAGTTCTCTAGATATTGTCACTTTAACGTTGAACATGGTGTTCATTTTAAAAAGTGCATTTTCGCAATTATTTTATGAGCCACGCCATGTATATTTTTACATATTTGAATTCCTCATTAAATGTAGATGAAAATATTCTAATATTGATGGGTCTAAAATGAGCATTTCTCTAGATATTGTCACTGGATCGTTGAAAGCACGGTGATTATTTCAAAAAGTGCATTTTTCTCAATTATTTTATAAGCAACTCCGTGTATATTTTTACATATTTGAATTCCTCATTAAATGTAGATGAAAATTTTCTAAAGTTTGATGGATCTAAAATGAACAGTTCTCTAGATATTGTCACTGAAACGTTGAACATGGTGGTCATTTTAAAAAGTGCATTTTTTCAATTATTTTATGAGCCACCCATGTGTATTTTTACATATTTGAATTCTTCATTAAATGTAGATGAAAATTTTCTAAAGTTTGATGGGTCTAAAATGAACAGTTCTCTAGATATTGTCACTGAAACGTAGAACATGGTGGTCATTTTAAAAAGTGCATTTTTCTCAATTATTTTATGAGCCACCCATGTATATTTCTACATATTTGAATTCCTCATTAAATGTAGATGAAAATTTTCTAAAGTTTGATGGGTCTAAAATGAACAGTTCTCTAGATATTGTCACTGAAACGTTGAACATGGTGGTCATTTTAAAAAGTGCATTTTTCTCAATTATTTTATGAGCCACGCCATGTATATTTTTACATATTTGAATTCCTCACTAAATGTAGATGAAAATTTTCTAAAGTTTGATGGGTCTAAAATGAACAGTTCTCTAGATATTGTCACTGAAACGTAGAACATGGTGGTCATTTTAAAAAGTGCATTTTTCTCAATTATTTTATGAGCCACCCATGTATATTTTTACATATTTGAATTCCTCATTAAATGTAGATGAAAATTTTCTAAAGTTTGATGGGTCTAAAATGAACAGTTCTCTAGATATTGTCACTGAAACGTTGAACATGGTGGTCATTTTAAAAAGTGCATTTTTTCAATTATTTTATGAGCCACCCATGTGTATTTTTACATATTTGAATTCTTCATTAAATGTAGATGAAAATTTTCTAAAGTTTGATGGGTCTAAAATGAACAGTTCTCTAGATATTGTCACTGAAACGTAGAACATGGTGGTCATTTTAAAAAGTGCATTTTTCTCAATTATTTTATGAGCCACCCATGTGTATTTTTACATATTTGAATTCTTCATTAAATGTAGATGAAAATTTTCTAAAGTTTGATGGGTCTAAAATGAACAGTTCTCTAGATATTGTCACTGAAACGTTGAACATGGTGGTAATTTTAAAAAGTGCATTTTTCTCAATTATTTTATAAGCAACTCCATGTATATTTCTACATATTTGAATTCCTCATTAAATGTAGATGAAAATTTTCTAAGGTATGATGGGTCTAAAATGAACAGTTCTCTAGATATTGTCACTGAAACGTTGAACATGGTGGTCATTTTAAAAAGTGCATTTGTTTCAATTATTTTATGAGCCACGCCATGTATATTTTTACATATTTGAATTCCTCATTAAATGCAGATAAAAATTAGATAGGTCTCAAATGAACAGTTCTCCGGATATTGTCACTATACGTTGAAGTGGTGTAATTCAAAGTGCATATTTCCCAATTATTTTAAATTAACATTCTGTATATTTTTACTTATAGTGCTTGGAAGGTTGACGTGGTTATTTTGTGACACTCTAATTGTCCGTTTTAAGGCAAAATTGTTCAGTCGACTAATTTTATGCACCATTCTATTTACATAGTGATTTTAGATAGGGTTAAAAACCTTGTGGGGTAACGCTTAATTACCCCTATAATCTAAAATGTAATTAGTGTATAATTTTTGAGAATTGTTGACGTAACTTTGGCGTATACCAAGGTAACTTTTGTAATTTGTATTAATTTTGTGTAATTCGCGGTAATGTTTTGTTGTAATTATTATTAATTTTAAGGTTATAATTAAATGTCGCCAGTAGTTGTAATTGGATCATTTCGTTTTGATTTGTGCGTGTGTGTATGTTGTGTTGGTGACAATTATTTTTAATTTAATTTGTCAATTATTTGTGTATCTGTGTTTAAATTTTACGATAACGTGGATTATATAGCACCATAACATTGGAAAAGGTCATGCATGTAATCAATTATGTATTAACGTTCTGCTTTACTTACTTGATGAAAATGTTTAGTGCTGGGTAGTTTAATTAAATTTTATTATTAATAACAAGTGATTCGTACTTAATATCGCTTACTAATGACATCTTCGGATAGTTAGGTTATTAGTTGTGTTGTAACTTGACCAATGGCGTTGTAATGCGCGATTTTGAGAAAAAATCTTCTCTCGAAGCCAACTAATTGCTGGTTAACTGCAACTGTTAGTTGAACGTTTGCGAAAAAATTGAGTTGAGAAAGTTGACGATTTTTCCATTTTATTCTACAACTTTTTTCTTTTAGTAGTAAAATACCACACGCTCCCATCTTTTCACGTTATATTATTAGCGTGGAATTGTCGGTATTCTTATGACCTACATATTCTAAAATCCAAATCAAGTTAATTTAGTTTTATGCACCGGCTTTTGACAACGACATACGGAAATAAAAAAAAATTCCAAAAGTGTCATCAACAAAAACATCGTTTAAAATTTTAAATTTAATTAATTTTTAAAATTATCTTATTACGTATAGTAGGCGAAAATGGATTTTGAGTTTTTTTTCGAAAAATAAGTTTCCATTGTGATTTTCGCTCTATCTATGTCGTTTCCACTTGAAAAATGATTTGTTTTTAATGACACGCGTCGAACCAATTAAACTCTAATTGGATTTTTTAATTTCAATTTGTATTAATTTATTTTTATTTTTTCTAATTCCCTGTTGTTATGAAATACCTTTTCTTATAAAACGTAGTAATTAAAACGTCTTTAAGCTTTCATTTAAAAAGGAGCGACGTTAAGTAGGGCTTTTTTTCATACAAAGTAGTAGTAATTAACAATAAATAAATTTTAACAATGATCAACTAAAGTCTACAACAAGTGGTTTTCTTTATCAATATTTAATTATAGCTCACTCGATTGTATTTTATCTATATTAACGTTTAATTGATTATAACAATAGGTTTAGATTTGAGGGCAAAATTTGAGAATTCAAAGTGACGATTAATTGATACCTTGCTGGGAGTCTTGAAGTCCTAATTCGCCTAATTACCTAAGTGAATACTTAAGCCTAATTAAGTTCGATAATTACGTCATATGTGACAATATTTGGATATAGGTTACTAAGAAAGCGTAGGTTATCGCACCTTTAGCTCTATATACCAGGCTGGGGATTTCCCAACCGAATGATTAGGTTTGGTAATTATTCGTGATATGACGATGATGTTTACCTACAAAATTTGTTTTTGGTAAACAGACACTTTGAAACCTCAATTCAAGGGATCTGCTCTAAGTGTATAATTAAGCTTAATTATATAAATCCATGTGTCGTAGGAGCTTGTAGCCTAAATTAAGGGATCGGTCCAGATGAATAATTACTTAATCTTAATTAAGTTTGATATTGCTCGAATATATTTGGAAAAAAACAAATAACGCAATCTCAACCAATTAGGGATTTAAGGGCATAATTAAGCCTAATTAAGATTAAGAATTACTCGTTATGCTTATGCGCTACTAATTCCAGACAAATGATTTAAAGTGCCATTTTCGTTAAAAAAAATTTTCAGAAAATCATTGATTGATGATAACTTACTAATGACTAATAAGCTGCTAATTAAGTGTAATTAAAATTAAGATTACTAATTTTGGATTAGTATTGTAAATGTTAGTAATCTACGAATTTTTTAACTAAAAATCATTTGTAGGTGGATGGTAGTTGGAGGTTATAGGACATCTAGATCAGAATTAAGCCTAATTAAGGTGAAGAAAGTTTCTTAGTCTATCCTAATTGTAGCCCAATTAATTAATTCATAAATTCAAGGGACTTAATTTACAAATATTACTCTAACTTCCTCTGGAGCTGAAAGTGAGAGGAGTATTTAAGTGTATAATTAAGCCTGATTACTGATTAGGCTTAAAGAAGACTTATAGGCTTTTGTAATGGTAGCTAAATTATATGCATAAATTCAAAGTAATTCGATTGCTGATAATTTTCTGGAAGTTTAGAATTAGGGTGAAGAGATTCACGTATTCCCAGACTGTGATAAGTGTAGCCTAATTAGTTGGTTTACAAATTTTAAGGATTTTATTTACAAATGTAGTCGCTCTTTTGCCAATAATAATAATAATAGCTTAGAAACTTAAGTCAAGGCCTTTTTAAGTAATCATTAAGTCTAATTGAGCTTAAAAGATACTTTTAGACCGTCAGCCTAATTAGCTAATTCTTAAATTCAAATGATTTCATTTACAAATGTCGGCTTTCTATCTTCTGATAAATTGCTGGAAGTTTCGAACTTAAAGTCTGGTGTATTTTTAGGTGGCAATTAAGCCTAATTAAGGTTAAGCTGGTGTCTTAGTCTGTTCCAATTGTAGCTTAAATTGTTATTTTGTAAATTCGAGAAATTTCATTTACAATTAATTGTTACCCTTTGATTGTTGATAAAATGGAGGAAACTTATCGCCAAAAGTCATGGGGCTTTTTAGTAAAGTTTTAGAAATCTCCTAGACAGGGTCAGTCGTAGCCTAATTAGCTAATTCTTAAATTCAAAAGATTTCATGTACAATGTCGCTTTTCTTTTTCTGGTAATTTGCTGTAAGTTTAAAACATAAAGTTAGGAATATTTTTAAGTGATAATTAAGCCAAATTAATGTTAAAAACAGGGACTCCTAGGCTTTAAAAAATGTAGCCTAATTAGTTAGTTTACGCGATTAATTTTACAAGTGTTTTTCAGTTAGTGTCAATTGCTAGCGTAGAGCCCATTGTCATAGATATTTTTAAGTGAACAATTAAGCCAGTGTAAGAGTAAGAAGAACTCCTAGCTTGTGCTAATTATAGCCTAATTAGTGTATTAATAATTTCAAGGATTTAATTTCCAAATTTTGTCGATGTGTTGGTGATATATTTCAGGAAGTTACGAAGCTAAAGTTAGGAGTATTTTTAACTTATAGTTAAGGCTAATAAATGTTGAAAAGGACTCCCAGACTGTGCTAATTGTAGCCTAATTAGTTAATTCAAAGGATTAAATTTACAAATGTTGTTCTATTAGTGATAAATTGCTGGAAGCCTAACTCATGGGTGTTTTTAGTGAACAATTAAGGCATATTAAGGTAAAGAAAGCCTCCAAGCTTATGCTAATTCAAGCCTAATTAGTGTAGCTCCGAATGTTATCGTTATATTTGCGATATATATCTGGAAATTGAGAAGCTAAAGTTAGGATTTTTAAAATTTTATAGTTAAGCCTAATAAACATCGTGAAGGACTTCTAAGCTGGGCTAATTGTAGCCTAATTAGACAATTTAAGGGATTGTATGTATAAATGTTGTTCTATTACTGAAAAATTCCCGGAAACTTTGAGCCTAAAGGCATGCATCAGTCATGGATGTTTTTAAGTAAAGAATTAAGGCGTATTAAGGTTAGGAAGGCCTCCTAGCTTGTACTAATTGTAGCCTAATTAGTGCAGTTCCGAATGTCGTTATATTCGTGAATATATTTGTGGAAATTGAGAAACTAAAGTTAGTTTATTTTTAATTTATGGTTAAACCTAATAAATATCGAGAAAGACTCCTAAGTTGAGCTTATTGTAGCCTAATTAGTTAATTCAAGGGATTGTATGTATAAATGTTGTTCTATTACTGAAAAATTCCTGGAAACTTTGGGCCTAAAGGCATGGATCAGTCATGAGTGTTTTTAAGTAAAAATTAAGGCGTGTTAAGGTTAGGAAGGCTTCCTAGCTTGTACTAATTGTAGCCTAATTAATGGAGTTGCGAATTTTGTCTTTATATTGGTAATACATTTCTGGAAGTTCAGAGCCTAAAGTTAGGAGTATTTTTAACTTGTAGTTAAACCTAATTAAGGTTGACACCTAGACTGTGCTAATTGTAGCCTAATTAGTTCATTCAAGGTATTTCGTTTGCAAATGTCGTTCTATTATTGATGCATTGCTAAAAGCTAAGAGCCTAATACTAGTATTTTTAAATGAATAATTATGGGAGTATCTAATTTAGTGGATAATTAAGCCTAATTAGTTTTTTTTTAAACTTCGTTCATTGCTGCTCAAGTAGTTAATGCTTTAAGTCGTGTTTCTTTACGAAATAATGTAATAAAAAACGTTAATTAAAATCATATGCCTAAGGTGCCACCTCCTGGAAGGCATTGGTAAACCACCTATAATAAAGTTGTCTTACAAAGCTTTCGAATTTAGTGGTTCGGATCCTTAATTAAACTGTATGTTTCATTTGTTTGTTTGGTTTCTAGTTATTTCTCTCGTCTGTTTATGACAATTTCCTCGAGTTTCCTCGAATATGGCACCTAAACTACGACACTTTGTAACCGAATTGATAGGTACTTTAAAGCTCGGAGAAAATTTAATTTGTAACATCAAAATATCTTCCAATTATAAACGTAGAAGAAAACAAAAGTTTTAATTTAATGCACTGCAATTTATTGCATGATCTAAACTATTTAAAACTTTGCTAATAAATTTCCGCTTTCTTCAAGATTTTACTAATAAACTGTCTCCTTTATATTAATACACAATGGAACTTTAGCGACGTGATATTCTTTTATATATTTGCATTAATTTGTGTACGTTATTTATTAGTTTTGTTATGCTTGTGGAAATAAAAGGCAAAATTCAAATTAAAACAATTCGATATCATCAACAATAGAAATTGTTTCGAGTTGCACTTGTTTGTCGTAATTTTTCGACTTTTTGTGGATAGTTTTATTAAGAGAAATAAAAGGAGATGTTTGTGGGTGGTGCGAGAATAAAAAGAAATTTCCCAGCGCTTAATTCGTTTTTGTTGATTTTTCATGTCGATAGTAGTTTTGTGTTAAAAGGAAAAAAAATTACAGAAGTTGACTAAGTCGTCGCTTGCAATTTTAGTTCAAGTTGGCTTTTTTTTGATATTAAAAAGGGAAAATGTGGAAAATTGAGTGTATCGGCCATTGTTTATGTGTGCAATTTTCACGTATACACAAATTAAAATATGTAAATTGTATTATGTGCGCGTGGTAAATTTTTTTGACTGGGACATTTCGTTTGTTTTTTTTTAAATTTTGTAGTTTATTTTTGTCAGGAATTTGTGCTGAAAAAATTATATGACAATCATTGCTTGCATTTACTTTAAAAGCTGGTGGGTGACTGGATATTTCTATTTTTATTCATTATTTTCCTCGGTAACCAGTAGGTACTTCAAGTATTAAACAAAAAATTGAATTTTCTCAATTACATACCAATAGACGTATTTCCTGTAATTGAATAAGTTGTTGAAAATTTATAGTTTTTTTTTCTTCAAAGACAAAAGTTGGCAGTGATTTCGAAAGCTTTTCATTATATGACAGTTAACCTTTGGAAACAAAACAAAAGGGAAAAAATTAGTTAACTCAATTCTATAAATCCCCACTTTAAGTACAGGATATGCAATTTATAATAGAGACAAAAAATTAAAAATGGAGGATATTCAAGGATTTCTAAGTCACGCTATAATTATCCAAAACATACGTGAATTTCTAACAAAAGTATACAGTGTGTCCCAAAATGGTCAAAATTACGACAATGGTAAAAATAAAATTTAAAAAAAAAAGTTTTTCTGCAAACGTCAAAATAGTCAAAAAATACTCAATATGTAAGGGTGAAGTTTAACATTCCCGCTCGCTTTCCCGCCTCGGCAAAAAAAAACACGTCAGACAAAGTAATTTTCGCTGTCTAGCCAGACAAAGCAAATCTTACCTAACCCAATATAATTTTTATCTTTAATATGGTTTCTAAGCATTTGTAATGTAAAGAAGTTAATGTTTTGTAAATTTTCCTTTTGTACAAGTTACAGTTAATTTAAAAAAAATATTTAACAATTGAACTACAAGTAATAATTGACAAGAAATAGCGCTTTTTCAAAATTCAAAATTTTTAGTTTTTCGTTTGAAGAAAAAATAAAATGTTTTATACGGAGTGAAAGTAATTTTGTGACTCCCCTGTATTGCCGGACTCACTCGCTACGCTCGCGCAACGGCTATTCACAGTCTCGTCTCCCATCACACAAAACAATACTTTCTCTCCTAATAAAACAATGTACTATTTTTGAAAAAAAGAGACACTTAAATGTATTTCCATTGATTGTCAAAAAATTTTGTATAACCAACTTTTGTTTTTATCCATTTGTGACTGTAATGGACGTCATCTAACTTTTATTTAAACTTCAACCAATATTTTTTATCACTCTATTCGATAGATTACATTTTTTTTACAGCGCACTTTTTTTGAAATTTTGAATCCAACTTTTCGTTTTTAGGCCACCATCATCATCTGAATTTTTTAAACCTGGACCTGGCTGTGGCTGTTTAATAACACTTTTCCAAATAGCTCGACACCCTGAATCCAACGATGTGTCGTATTTAATTTTGTGTGACGTTTCGGTCTCAAAAATACCTTAAAAGATTTCAAATGCGGCCCTGGAAAAATAAATAATTTTTCTTCTGGTGCATCCAATTGCATTAAAGTTATAGGGTGACATTTCAAAAATGTTCGATGACGTCATCAATCACATATGTGACCAAATAAAAAACTGAGAATTAAAAAAAATATTTGACAATTGAACTACAAGTAATTGACAAAAGATGGTGCTTTTTCAAAAGTCAAATTTTTAGTTTTACGTTTATAGAAAAAATGAATGTTTTATATGGAGTGAAAGCAATTGTATGTGACTTGCCTGTATTGCCGGATTCGCTCGCTACGCTCGCGCAACGGCCAATCACAGTCTCGTCACACAAAACAATCCTTTCTCTTCTAATAAAACAATGTACTATATTCGAAAAAACTAGACACTTAAATCTATTTCACTCCACTCGATAGATTACATTTCTTTCTACAACCCAACTGTTTATAATTTTGAATCTAACATTTCGTTTTTTAGTCACCATCATCATCTGAATTTTTTAAATACGGATCTGGCTTTTTAATTACTATTTTCAAAATAGCTCGGCACCCTAAATCCAACGATGTGTCGTATTTAATTTTGTGTGACGTTTCGGTCTTAAAAATGCGTTACAAGATTTTAAATACGGTCCTGGACAAATCAATAATTTTTGTTCTGGTTGATCTAACGACGTCAAAATTTTAGGGTGACATTTCAAAAATGTTCGATGACGTCATCAATCACAAATGTGACTAAATAACAATTTGAGAATTTAAATTACTAATTATGTGATTTTAAATTAAGTTGTGGCCATTTTTAATGAAAATTTTAGGTTATGTTATTAACTAACAAATTGAATAGAGTGAAGTTTGTCGAAATTTTGTCTTTGATGTACGTTTAATATGTGCGTATTAATGGAAATTATCAACAAAGCTGAAACAATTTCCCCTTCAATTTTGCGAAATGAGAAATTCGACCATTATGTGTATTAAATTATTTATTATCGTTGATTGGTTTCACACAAACCTGCAGATAATTTAGATACCGATCAACGTTAAGGAAATTCTCAATTAATAGAGGATATAATTAGCAAAGCAAAATGAATGTTTTCTTACAATGTATCAATGTTATTTACGGATGGACTAAAACTATAACAGTACGAAATATATTTTATGGTGACCCCCCCCCGTCAGCATTTAACTTTGATTAATTGAAAAAACCTCGTTTTAGTTTTCCTTTAAGGTTCTTTCAACATCAGACCACTTTTCGCTTTCAATCTGGCTCTTATACGAAAATTAAAAAAAAAATTCTTATCGGGACATAAGATCTATCTTCTTCTTTAAGGTGCAGGCGCAGTATTGTAGTTGAAGCGTTTATTTATCAGTCCAAGAGTTGTAGCGGTCGTTTCTCACAAAAATAAAAATTTATTTTGCTTTTTTCTACCTCTTGATTTTGTTTCCTGTAAAAAAATTTTTGGTGGTTCTTGGGGGGGGGGGGTGCTACCTATTGTTATTTACAAAATTGCCCATAACGAAAAACTGCACTGGGTTCGATTGGAACTTCTCTAGCTATACTGAACCAGCTTTTGATCCCATATCATGTTGATTGGAATCGAAGGCTTAACGAGCCCTACGAAGCCCTGAAGTAAATTTACGTGAAAGAATAATTTTACTAAATTAATATTTTTTGTTAATTAGGTAGTCAACTTTTAACTATTGATTAGTCGAGAAACGAGTTTCACCGTTAATAAAGAATTTTTTATCCATTAATATAATAAATACCAATAGTAACATAAAAACCCATATTTTAACTTTTATGCGAACGTAAATAAATCGTAAAAAATTTGATATTTCAACAAAACTAGTTAAATAATAAAACTTTTAACAAAATTGACTGTAAATTAATTTGTTAAGATTAATTAATTGATAAATTGTTTTAAGTTAAAAAAAAAGGTCGTCTCGGATACTTTTTTTTATTAAACAACAACATGAAATCCAACGGTGGTGAAAGTAATTTTCGCTACAGCAAGTCTCTCTTATTGCCTCCAAGGCAAGTTTTAACTAAACACCGATGTCCTTGCTATTTTATTTATACAATGTTCTTATAAAGTAGGTCGATAGTTTAAATATATTGTTGTCTATAAAATCAACCCTTTGTTCACTTTATTGTCTTTCTTATGTAACTGTTTTGAGCTGATGAAGAATCCTAAAACTTGATGTAATTTACGATGTAATTGTATGGTTTTGTAACAAATTGACGGCACCTGCTTTTATTTTATACCTGTTATTAATTGGCTGATGATATATAATTTTTGTAAAAATATTTAATCCTGACCTTTGTGATCGTATCTCGCGAGAATCAGACTAAACGATTTCTTGGATTTTTCCACTAAAACTTAAAACAGTCCAAAGGTTGCCTTTATTTTTTAAAATTGAGTAACAGCCAGACAGAAAGCAAGTCAGTCTGGCAATTAAATCACAATTTAGAAAGGAGGTAATCACAAGCTCTGGCCGAGAGTCGAGCAATCAACCAGACGGGTAGACTGGAAGTTATAAAGTGAGACAAACCGGAAGTACAGTAAAGCCAAGTAACGGGTAGATAGCCAGACGGGAAGCTAGGTAGCCAGGCAATCAAATCAAAACTTAGAAAGAAGGTAGCCACAAGCTCTCGCAGAGAGCCGAGCGACTAACCAGACGGGCAGACCGGACGTAATAAAGTGAGACAAACCGGAAGTAATGTAAAGCCAAGCAACAGGCAAATAGCCAGACGGGAAGGAAGGTATTCAGGCAATCAAATCTAAATTTAGAAAGGAGGTTAACCTCTTGCAGAAAGGCAGCTACCAACCAGAAGGGCAAACTGGAGGTAATAAAGTGGGACAAACCAGAAATACAGTAAAGCCAAGTAACAGGCATATTATGATAGCCAGACGGGAAGCAAGGCAGCCAATCAATCAAAGAAAATTAGAACGAAGGTAACCACAAGCTCTCGCAGAGAGCCGAGCAACCTACCCGACGGGCAGACTGGAGGTAATAAAGTGAGATAAACTGGAAGTAAAGTAAAGCCAAGTAATAGGCAGATGATAGCCAGACGGAAAGCAAGGCAGCCAAGCAATCAAACAAAATTTAGAAAGAAGGTAGCCACTAGCTCTCGCAGAGAGCCGAGCAACCAACCAGACGGGCGGACCGGAAGTAATAAAGTGAGACAAACCGGAAGTAACGCCAAGGCAAGCAACAGGCAAATAGCCAGAAGGGAAGCAAGGTAGCCAGGCAATAAAAAAAAATAGAAAGAAGGTCAGGTAAGCTCTCGCGGAGAGGGGAGCATCCGACAAGACGTGCAGAGCGGTGGTAATAAAGTGAGACAGACCGGAAGCAAGACAGGCAAGAAGTCAAATTAATTAGTCAAGCAGCCAACTTAGCAAACATAATAAAGTCGAGCAGTACGGAAGTGAGACAGTCAGCCAGTCAGTTAGGCAGACACGTAGACAAACCAACAATAAGGCAGCTAAGCACACGATAAATCAAAAGTCAGACAGGATACCCATAGTGAATCAGACAGGAGCCTGGCAGGCGAACTAAAAGGTAGATAGAGAGAAAGCGAGCCAAATAGACAGAAAGTGATTTCAAACGTCTGACATAGTTTCAATTAGTCAAAGAGGCGCCAATTTCAAATGAGGAAGCCACTAAAAGAACAAAACAGAGAAATTAGCTTGTTTACATGAGTGTACTTACTAATTACACTTTATATAGTGAAAACTTAAACGTTATAATGGCTTTTCTTCTTCGTTAAACTCAGACGGATTAAACTTTAAAGTGAATAACAATTATTGATAATTTGAGTTTCATGTTGAATAAAATTATTGAAGCATATTTTAGCTATGTTTTGGTTCACTCTATTAGTTGTGTGTATTTACTTCTAAACTTTATATAGGTTACGAATAAACTTTCAACTTGGCTACGTTAGAGATATTCAAACAGATAGTATGCAAAACTAATTAAATGGACCAGTGATCTTTTATGGTTGTGGATTTTCTCGCTGATTGTTATCCGCCGATATTGTGGAAAAAAGTTTGACATATAGGCTTTTCAAAAAACGTACAACAAATTCAAAAATTAAAACTGTCATAACTCCCAATTAGACTGATTTCTTATCTCCCTCGTTGTTGGCTATCAGCCATGTTGTGGAAGAAATGTTTCAAATACGTTCAGTACATTTAAAAGTTGGAACTGCTATGATTTCCATGTTGGAAATGTCATAGCTCTTTGCTATCCGTCATGTTCTTGAAAAACTGCGGTATATCGTGTTTTATAGGTCTACAATAGATCTAAGAGTTTCAACTGCCATGTTGTGGAGAATAATCATCAATTCGACTAATTTCATTTTCCGATCTATGTTAGGTATCCGCCTTGTTGAGGAAATAATTGCGGTATATCGCGTTTCAAAGTCCTACAATAGATTTAAAAGTTGGAACGCCATGTTGTGGAGAATAATTTTCAGTTTATCCAATTTATTATTTCTCTAGCTGTTTGAACCCGTCATAATCTTGAAAAATTGCGGTATATCGCGTTTTATAGGAGTACAGTAGATTTAAAAGTTTAAACTGCCATGTTGTGGAGAAGAAGCTTCAATTCGCCTAATTTCATCTCTATGACGTTAGCAATCTGTCATGTTTCGAAAAAAGTTGCGGTATATCGCGTTTCAAAGACCCGCAGGTATATCACGTTTTATAGGCGTAGTGTAGATATCAAAGTTTGAACTGCCATGTTGTGGAGAATAATCCCCAATTCGTCTAATTTGATCTCTATCTATGTTAGCTATCCGTCATGTTGCGGTATATGGCGTTTCAAAGACCTACAGTAGATTTAAAAGTTTGAACGTCATGTTGTGGAGAATAATCCCAAATTTGTTCAATTTACTATTTCTCTTATACGTTTACGATAGACCTACAATAGATTTAAAAGTTAAAACGCCATGTTGTGGAGAATAATTCCTAATTTGCCCAATTTATTATTTCTCTAGCTGTTTTCTATGCGCTACGTTATTGAAAAATTGCGGTATATCGCGTTTCAAAGACGTACCATAGATTTAAAAGTTGGATCGCCATGTTGTGGAGAATAATTCCCAAGTTGTCAAAGTTTTTATCTTACTTTATTTTCTATCGGCCATATTGCGGAAACAATTGCAGTATCTATCGCGTTTGAAAGATAAACAGATTTAAAAGCTTGAACTGTCATGTTGTGGAGAATAGTTCGCAATTTAGCCAATTTCGAATTTTTACCGGTGTTTTTTTGTCTGTTTGTTCGTTCTCTGGTTACGGCTTGTTTAATAGAATCTTGAAAACCGTCAATGGATTGCAAAGACGGTCTGGCACAGTAATTAAATTAAATACGGTCCTGTGTATGATATAATTACATATAATTTTTTGGCATGAATTTCTTCGATTAATAAATTTAAGCAAAGTTAAATACAAGTGTAGTTGCACGAGCAGCTCTAAAATGTTTAAATATTTACAATTTGAAATTACTTTTAAACTTACTTATTTGATTAATTTAACTAAAGGTTTAAGTTTGAAAGATTAATTTACTAGTGTGGGCCGTATTGTATAATTATGCTATTAACTTTTATAGTGTTCATGTATTAGTGGTGAATCATATTTTATTAGCAAACTTTTTTAAATTGACCAACATTTTAATGTTATTATTATGGGGTTTGTGTTTGTTGTTAATAAAAAAGGACGCGACATTTATATAAAAGCAGCAACAGCAACAAATACTTTTACCACACACATAAAACCCGGTAGAGAGAAACTTGTCAAGGACTCTCAACTAAGTGGTTCAATCCATAACTTTCATCCTGTCGATATCTCAGCATGCGTTGAATTATTCTCCTCAAATATCAACTGTTTACCCCACTGTTTTAATACTAACCACGAGGAGAACGTCACTTTTTCATCTCCATTATCTCGACATCTGAATCCTTAAGATGGACGAGCGTTTTAATGTTTTGAATTCGTTAAAAAATATATTTATATTTAAATCAAATCGATAGGGGGTGACACTTCGGTTTTAGACCCCTTTACTATAAGTTAGTAAATTTTGTCACTAATTAAAGGGATTTGTTTCAAATTTTTAAATTCAAAATGGCGGCTAAAATAACGATCGTTCCGTTTCATGGTTATTCTTGAAATTGCTCCGGTCGTTTTTTTTTTATTTTTGGGCATATTATACACATCGTAATTCTTAATCGAACGGCGTTTGTTTTATTTATTAAAGTTTTTCAGGACCGTAGTTATCATTTTTTGAAAGTGAAAATTTCAAATATTTACCATTTCTTTAGTAATTAAAATTTGAAACTTGGCAAATCTATTAATCCTATGAATATGTATTATTTGACACTATTATTTGAAAGCTCGTTAAATTAGTTGTCAGATGATACCAAACACTTTCGCTTTAGCCGGAAATAACGTTCTTAATTTAAATGAAACACCCTGTATAATTTTTAATATCTGCAAACTTGTAAAATTAGCTTTAATAAAAATTCTTTTATGGCCACATTAGAGTTTTTATACCTATAACGTGAAATGTTATTTTTTGAACAAAACTTTAATAATTTGCACTAAAAATTGTGGTGTCTTATCGTTCACCTTCGAAGCTTTAGAGACAAATTTAATTACCTAGCAGCATTAAAAAGTTCGTTTTGCTTTTTATTACCCCTTTATATTACTAAAAACAATTAAAGGAAGTTTATGAATCGATTTAAATTGTTTTGGGCTACTAGAAATCTTACTTTATAATTTTAAGGGCTTTTAGGGAAGTTTCGATGAGAGAATAATTATTAAAAACAAGGCCATTGTTCTTAAAAGTTTTAATTTAAATTATCACCACATCAAACTTAGGTTTCTTTCGATTTAATGTTTTTAATTTTTCGTACAGGGTGTTTCATTTGAAGAAATCGACAACGTTTCGCTCTGTAAAGCAATGTCCCTGCTCGGGCGCCAATTTGTGGTGGAATTTGAATATGCAAAAATCTACAAGTTGTTTCATTTTAAACAGAAGTTTGGATTGGCATTTTTGTAACTAAATAATGTATTAACATGCTAATATTGTTTTTTTGAACAAAAAACACCCATCCTGTACGTAAAATTATTTAAGGGTTTGAAAATGGGGGAATACTTTCGTTGCAAAATGTACATGTGAACGTTTTTGACATATTGGTATTGAACTTGTGAGAGATTAAATGTATGTGACCTCAAACATGGTATTTTAGTAATAACGCAATAATGTAACGAGGCTATAGAGTAACAATTTATCGTGAATTGTGTTGTAATTGGGAAAATTTTTGAGAAATTTAATTTTCCCAGGATAAATTCCAAAAATTATGATATTTATCGTACAAATAGCGGAATTGACTTCTTTTATTTGAAACGTTTAAAAAATGCAGCATTTTCCGAACTCACCGAACACACGATCATCAATCTAAATTTATAAAATTGCACTTCTCATTACATCCACGGCCATTCCAAAGTAATTTCATTACTCACATTATCCAAAAACGGAACAATTTGCATTACGTGGAAAATTATTATTGAATTAGCTTTAAGGAAAATTCTCAATTACGACTTAACAACTTACGTTTTATTTTTTTTTAATAGCAATGCCTTTTCATTTATATTTGGGGATAATTTAAACGTCGAAAAATGTGTCGGTGTTTACTCCCCTAGGCTTCCACTTAATTTCCCCTTTTTGTTATATAGAACGAAATCAATAACAGTGCTTTAACCCGCTTATATAAGATAATTTGTATATTATATAAAGGCCAACAGATTTATTAATATTTATTAATATTACATAAAATAAAGAAATTGACTTACCGACCTATAAAACGGTTTTTCCGGGTATCCCATCCATACGTTCACTATTAGAAAGAGTGGTCCTTACTTTTAGAGGAAATTTATTTTTTTTGAAAAATAGCCTCTCATACCTCAGAATTTTTCATAGTACAAACATAAGAATCTCTTTAAAATTTAACCCTTATCAGAAAATCTTAAAGGCTCGTCTACACACACAGGCCTTGCCTTCCGGTTTGGCCTGTGCAGGCGGCCTAAACGCTGTCCACATGCTCCGCTTTGTGCAGACCGGCCTGTGGAGGCGGCTTGCACAAGACAAACTGGAAGGCAAGCCTGTGTGTGTGGGCGGGTCATAAAACGTGCCTTAAAGGCTCGTCCACACACAGAGGCTTGCCTTCCGGTTTACCTGTGCAGGAGGACTGCACATGCCACCTGAACGCTGTCCACACGCTCCGGTTTGGCCTGTGCAGGTCGCCAGGACGGTGTCTACATGCTCTGATTCGGCCTGTGCAAGCCGCCTGCACAGGCAAACCGGAAGGCAAGCTTGTGTGTGTGGACGAGCCATAACGGTCTTGACTGAAAATTTGTTTATTAGAATTTTTAAAAATAAACAGTGTTAATATCAAGATATCAATCTTAAGGTTCGTCCACACACACAAGCCTTGCCTTCCGGTTTGGCCTGTGCAGGCGGCCTGAACGCTGTCCACATGCTCCGCTTTGTGCAGACGGCCTGTGGAGGCGGCTTGCACAAGACAAACTGGAAGGTAAGCCTGTGTGTGTGGACGGATCATAAAACGTGCCTTAAAGGCTCGTCCACACACAGAGGCTTGCCTTTCGGTTTACCTGTGCAGGAGGACTGCACATGCCACCTGAACGCTGTCCACACGCTCCGGTTTGGCCTGTGCCGCCTGCACAGGCAAACCGGAAGGCAAGCTTGTGTGTGTGGACGAGCCATAACGATCTTGACTAAAAATTTGTTTATTAGAATTTTTAAAAATAAACAGTGTTAATATCAATCTTAAGGCTCGTCTACACACACAGGCTTGCCTTCCGGTTTGCACATGCCACCTGAACGCTGTCCACACGCTCCGGTTTGGCCTGTGCCGCCTGCACAGGCAAACCGGAAGGCAAGCTTGTCTGTGTGGACGAGCCATAACGATCTTGACTAAAAATTTGTTTATTAGAATTTTTAAAAATAAACAGTGTTAATATCAATCTTAAGGCTCGTCTACACACACAGGCTTGCCTTCCGGTTTGCACATGCCACCTGAACGCTGTCCACACGCTCCGGTTTGGCATGTGCAGGTCCCCTTAACGCGATGTTTACATGCTCCGGTTTAGCATGTGCAGGCCGCTTGAAACTTTGTCCACACGCTCCGGTTTGATCTGTGCAGCCGCCTGCACAGGAAAACCGGAAAAGCCCGTGGGTGTAGACGAACCTTTACTCCCTTTATTACTAAAAATTAGGGTAACCGTATATTTTTGTTTTTGTCAATTCCGATTTTTAAGGGACGTCGGAGTCCCTGAAAGGGGTCCCCAAGACACTATTTTGTGAATATTTTCAAAAACCCTTCACCGATTTTAATAAAACTTGGTGTACGATCTAACCAAGTGCATTAATATAAATATCAAGTCTTAATTTTGTAAAATTGTCTAGAGGGCGCTAGTTACAAGCAGTAGATCTTCTCCATTTTTTTTGTACGTTTTCCCTTCGTTTACTAATAAACTAGAATAGTTATCGGGGTGCAACTTTGGCTAACTATTCCAAATAGGTCATTTTGAGAGGTCACCTAGGCACATCCCGATATTTCACTCTAATCTTGAAATATTAGCAAAATAAACTCGCATTAACTCACGGCGCCAAAAGGAGCCCTTGAGGGGGGTTAAAATATGACTTCATCTACCCTTTCAGTTAAGGTAATACTTAATCTACTATTTTGAGTTGAGACACCCTGTATATGCGTGTAAATGTGTGTGGATCCTTTCTTATTACGAATATATGTGTGCGATCCAATTTACAACTATGCTGGGAAAAAATAGATCTTTTCCCACGCATTTTTGCAGGTGGCTTTGTTGTGACCTTCTATTATAAAATAATCTCACTTATAAGTATACGTCATAATGGTAATTCATTGTAAAAAAATTTGCGCTATTTACCGTTACTAAAAAATATTTTATTTAAAAAAAATAAATCGACTATGCACCTCTACATAAATCATGTAGCGCTATAACCTACTTGAAAGTTGAAAAAAAAACGATTTTTTTTAGAAACATTGATAAATCGCAGGTAATCGATTAACGTCACTTATTGTTAAATTATAATTGAGATATTTGATTGTCTTTCTATTTTATAGGGACTTTATTTGGTGTTTTTTTTAAATGCTCCACTTGGATGCACTCAAATTAGAAAATTGATTAAATTGGTTTTGGAAAATTTCCAAAGAGCTTCCTCGTTTCAATGGACGTTTAAAACTAACCAATTTTAGGAAGTATTGAAAGTATGATCTTAAATGTAACACGGATGAGATTTTAATCATCATATCGTATTTGGTTCGATTTTGAGGTCACTTAATGGCTTTCATTCATTTTCAGAGTCTATTAATTAAAATTTTGAGTTTTAGAAACGTTTAAATGCATCTTACCACCGCCGTAAATGCAAGTCATAAAGGTTTCTAATGCCCGGTTGCATGAAAGAAAATTATATTTTAATCTGAGCGTCAAAGTTTGACGTTTGTAAATAAATATTAAAATTTGAGCTTAAGTTCTTTTTGTGTCGAATTGTGAAAATAGTTTGCTATACCCCGTTCAGCGACCAGAAAAAGCTAAGGAACTCCCACAAAAAGCGCGCGATATTCAAATAAAATTTTTCTATTGGTAGAATTTTGAAAATACAGTTTATAACAATCACACAAGAATTGACATGCGTCAATCTTATTTGACAGAAATTTGTCGGGAGTGGCCTAGCTATTTCTGGTCGCTGAACGGAGATAAACGAATCAATTTTGTCAAACTTTGACATTTTTATTTATTTATTTGTTGTGCAACGTTGCCATACCAAACGATTATAAATATAATTATCGGATTAAAACATAATTCTCTTTTATGCAGCCGGGCATAAAACTATCATTTAAATCGAAATACTGCCACTGTTCTACGTGAGTCTTACAATATCCTTCTTATTTTATTACTGAAAAACCCATATTTCTTCTTTTTATATTTAAATTAGGTTTACGTGATTATTTAAACGCGGACCTAATTAAAATTTTTAATTTAAAATTATAACAAGTCAATAAGTGTGACTCATGTAATCAAATTAATTATTGGAGTATTTAATAAGGTCCTTATACCGATGATATTTTTGCAAATTTTAATATTTTTACTTGGTGAGTGCATTTAATAAAATGAAAACACCATAATATGCCAAGTTCAATTCTATTTATTATCAATTAATGTGTTAACATAAAAGGTGTGATGTATGTGTTTATTTATTATTATTTTAATGTTTGTTGAAAATCATAAAATCAAGGTCAAATTATTTAGAACATTTAAAATAAAGTCTACACATTGACATTAGTATTCATAAAATAAAAAATTAAAACAAAAAGTATTACATTTATGTCATGGTCTTGCCTTAATACACGTTTTAATTTTTCAATACCTTTTTGTTTACTCAAATTTTCCAAAAATTGCCTACAATTACTAATCAATAATGGAAAATTTTCACAGTCCTTATTAAACTTGTTTTTAATATGCAAACGTTTAATAAGGAAAAAGAGTAAATCGATTTATTGATGTGCTAATTTTGTTGAAACGCGATTACATGTGGGTTCTCTGCACATCGCGAAGTGCTGCTAAAATTGTTAGAGCTTTACAAACGGCTTCAAACGATTTCGCACTTGGCTAAAACAAATTTCGTTGTTTTAAATATTTTGTTAAAACATAAATTTGCTCTTTTTAATGAAAATTTAATTTGTGAATAGTTGAGGACCTTCTTTATTACCCTAAAAAATTTTTTTTTACGGTGTAACGTTTAGAGAGTGCTGATCCTCACTGCACGTTATTTTCCAAATTATTGAATATAATGGTTTTGACATTATTGTGATAGTTTGAGCAAATAAAATTGTTTTGAGTGGCATTTTGGATGTTTTACAACTTTGCTGTAGCGACTTCCACTATAGGAGTGATTAGGGGAGCCATCACTTGAGAAAATCTGTACCAAAAACCATTCAACACTATTGTTTGTAAAATTACAAACAACAATTGAATAAAATTTAAGAGGCGTCTAGCTTTTAAACAACCTACTACCCTCTCTTTGTTAGGGTTTCTTTCATTTAACAAATTTCAAGAGTGGCGATAAAACGATGCAAATGCAATTTTCTTAAAGAAATTCGAATTTACTAATACAATTGCTTTTCTATTCCCCCTTACGTGGTGCTGTATAGTGTTGTATACGTATAATAAAAGGACAAACAAATTTATTACCTTACGTGTTCAAATTTATGTTAGAAATTGGAAGAAGGGTCTTTTCTAATTAAAAAAAATTTGTCCGAATCTTTTGGCGAGGCGAAATTTGATTCAGACGTCATGGCTCTTATTAAAAAAAGTCCAACTTTTTAATTGATGCAAATATTAAAGATTGTTACAAGAGATAAAAATTGGTCATCATGGGTGGTCAATTGTTATTTTTTAAATTATGGTTTAGTCTTATAAACCATCCAACCATTTAAATAATTAATAGCACTTGTAAAATTAAACAATGCAAATTTAATAATATTTAACCCTTTTAAATTAGAATTTTGTTTGTGTTTTCGTTTGCAAAAATAATTAAATTGTGTTGGATTTGTGTGTTTTACATAAACAATGGGGTATTGGTTTTGATAATACTACTACTATCGGCGGTAGACAGGTAATATTATGTAGTGTTTAAATAGGTAATATAAATGAACATGAATTGTCCCCTGAAATGCACTCTGTAACATAAACAAACATCACGCCAAATCCCATTTTGTAAATGGAACAAAATAATTAGGGATTAATTTTAGTATCGAAACGTATTCGATTATATTATTTAATGACGCCTTTAGTCAAATTATTGCCATCCTCACTCACATAATTACCTACAAATCGAATGAAATTTGCTTGCAACGTAATTCTAAAATAGACACATTTCCAATAGTGTTTTCAGTAATAAATGTTTATATTTAAATTTATTTATCACTTTTGACTTCCGAGAATGTTTTCCAAATTATCGTTTCCTCACTGAGATTAATGAAAAGCTCTTAGAGGTAGTATAACTCCATCTAGGCTTGATCCAAAATCTGCATTAAGTCAGTTACAGAGTGTTTAATAATTAATTAGAATACGAGAGTTTTAAATTTGCTCTTCCGACTCCCAAGAATGTTTTCCAAATCATCGTTTTTTATTTAAGATTATTAAAAAGCTCTTGCAGGTAGTAGAACTCCATCCACGCTTGATCCAAAACCTGCATGCATTAAATCAGTTACAGAGTGGTGTTTAATTAATTAAAGTATAAGAGTTTTAAATGTGCTCTTCCGACTCCCAAGAATGTTTTCCAAATCATTGCTTTTCAACCGAGGTTATTGAAAGGCTCCTGGAGGTAGTAACACTTCATCCCCGCTTGATCCAAAATCTGCATTAAGTTAGTTACAGATTGGTCTTTAATTAATTAGAATATGAGAGTTTTAAATATGATCTTCCGACTCCCAAGAATGTTCTCTAATACATCGTTTTTCATCTGAGATTATTGAAAAGTTCTAGAGGTAGTAGATCTCCATCCACGCTTGATCCAAAACCTGCATTAAATCAGTTACAGAGTGGTGTTTAATTAATTAAAGTATAAGAGTTTTAAATGTGCTCTTCCGACTCCCAAGAATGTTTTCCAAATCATTGCTTTTCAACCGAGGTTATTGAAAGGCTCCTGGAGGTAGTAACACTTCATCCCCGCTTGATCCAAAATCTGCATTAAGTTAGTTACAGATTGGTCTTTAATTAATTAGAATATGAGAGTTTTAAATATGATCTTCCGACTCCCAAGAATGTTCTCTAATACATCGTTTTTCATCTGAGATTATTGAAAAGTTCTAGAGGTAGTAGATCTCCATCCACGCTTGATCCAAAACCTGCATTAAATCAGTTACAGAGTGGTGTTTAATTAATTAAAGTATAAGAGTTTTAAATGTGCTCTTCCGACTCCCAAGAATGTTTTCCAAATCATTGCTTTTCAACCGAGGTTATTGAAAGGCTCCTGGAGGTAGTAACACTTCATCCCCACTTGATCCAAAATCTGCATAAGTTAGTTACAGATTGGTCTTTAATTAATTAGAATATGAGAGTTTTAAATATGATCTTCCGACTCCCAAGAATGTTCTCTAATACATCGTTTTTCATCTGAGATTATTGAAAAGTTCTAGAGGTAGTAGATCTCCATCCACGCTTGATCCAAAACCTGCATTAAATCAGTTACAGAGTGGTGTTTAATTAATTAAAGTATAAGAGTTTTAAATGTGCTCTTCCGACTCCCAAGAATGTTTTCCAAATCATTGCTTTTCAACCGAGGTTATTGAAAGGCTCCTGAAGGTAGTAACACTTCATCCCCGCTTGATCCAAAATCTGCATTAAGTTAGTTACAGATTGGTCTTTAATTAATTAGAATATGAGAGTTTTAAATATGATCTTCCGACTCCCAAGAATGTTCTCTAATACATCGTTTTTCATCTGAGATTATTGAAAAGTTCTAGAGGTAGTAGATCTCCATCCACGCTTGATCCAAAACCTGCATTAAATCAGTTACAGAGTGGTGTTTAATTAATTAAAGTATAAGAGTTTTAAATGTGCTCTTCCGACTCCCAAGAATGTTTTCCAAATCATTGCTTTTCAACCGAGGTTATTGAAAGGCTCCTGGAGGTAGTAACACTTCATCCCCGCTTGATCCAAAATCTGCATTAAGTTAGTTACAGATTGGTCTTTAATTAATTAGAATATGAGAGTTTTAAATATGATCTTCCGACTCCCAAGAATGTTCTCTAATACATCGTTTTTCATCTGAGATTATTGAAAAGTTCTAGAGGTAGTAGATCTCCATCCACGCTTGATCCAAAACCTGCATTAAATCAGTTACAGAGTGGTGTTTAATTAATTAAAGTATAAGAGTTTTAAATGTGCTCTTCCGACTCCCAAGAATGTTTTCCAAATCATTGCTTTTCAACCGAGGTTATTGAAAGGCTCCTGAAGGTAGTAACACTTCATCCCCGCTTGATCCAAAATCTGCATTAAGTTAGTTACAGATTGGTCTTTAATTAATTAGAATATGAGAGTTTTAAATATGATCTTCCGACTCCCAAGAATGTTTTCTAATACATCGTTTTTCATCTGAGATTATTGAAAAGCTCTAGAGGTAGTAGATCTCCATCCACGCTTGATCCAAAACCTGCATTAAATCAGTTACAGAGTGTTTAATAATTAATTAGAATACGAGAGTTTTAAATGTGCTCTTCCGACTCCCAAGAATGTTGTCCAAATCATTGCTTTTCAACCGAGGTTATTGAAAGGCTCCAGGAGGTAGTAACACTTCATCCACGCTTGATCCAAAATCTGCATTAAATCAGTTACAGATTGGTCTTTAATTAATTAGAATATGAGAGTTTTAAATGTGCTCTTCCGACTCCTAAGAATGTTCTCTTATACATCGTTTTTCATCTGAGATCATTGAAAAGCTCTAGAGGTAGTAGAACTCCATCCACGTTTGATCCAAAGTCTGCATTAAATCAGTTACAGAGTGTTTAATAATTAATTAGAATAAGAGAGTTTTAAATGTGCTCTTTCCCTTCCGACTCCCAAGAATGTTTTCCAAATCATTGCTTTTCAACCGAGGTTATTGAAAGGTTCCTGGAGGTAGTAACACTTCATCCACGCTTGATCCAAAATCTGCATTAAGTCAGTTACAGATTGGTCTTTAATTAATTAGAATATGAGAGTTTTAAATGTGCTCTTCCGACTCCCAAGAATGTTCTCTAATACATCGTTTTTCATCTGAGATTATTGAAAAGTTCTAGAGGTAGTAGAACTCCATCCACGTTTGATCCAAAATCTGCATTAAATCAGTTACAGATTGGTCTTTAATTAATTAGAATATGAGAGTTTTAAATGTGCTCTTCCGACTCCCAAGAATGTTGTCCAAATCATTGCTTTTCAACCGAGGTTATTGAAAGGTTCCTGGAGGTAGTAACACTTCATCCACGCTTGATCCAAAATCTGCATTAAATCAGTTACAGAGTGGTGTTTAATTAATTAAAGTATAAGAGTTTTAAATGTGCTCTTCCGACTCCCAAGAATGTTTTCCAAATCATTGCTTTTCAACCGAGGTTATTGAAAGGCTCCTGGAGGTAGTAACACTTCATCCCCGCTTGATCCAAAATCTGCATTAAGTTAGTTACAGATTGGTCTTTAATTAATTAGAATATGAGAGTTTTAAATATGATCTTCCGACTCCCAAGAATGTTTTCTAATACATCGTTTTTCATCTGAGATTATTGAAAAGCTCTAGAGGTAGTAGATCTCCATCCACGCTTGATCCAAAACCTGCATTAAATCAGTTACAGAGTGTTTAATAATTAATTAGAATACGAGAGCTTTAAATGTGCTCTTCCGACTCCCAAGAATGTTGTCCAAATCATTGCTTTTCAACCGAGGTTATTGAAAGGCTCCAGGAGGTAGTAACACTTCATCCACGCTTGATCCAAAATCTGCATTAAATCAGTTACAGATTGGTCTTTAATTAATTAGAATATGAGAGTTTTAAATGTGCTCTTCCGACTCCTAAGAATGTTCTCTTATACATCGTTTTTCATCTGAGATCATTGAAAAGCTCTAGAGGTAGTAGAACTCCATCCACGTTTGATCCAAAGTCTGCATTAAATCAGTTACAGAGTGTTTAATAATTAATTAGAATAAGAGAGTTTTAAATGTGCTCTTTCCCTTCCGACTCCCAAGAATGTTTTCCAAATCATTGCTTTTCAACCGAGGTTATTGAAAGGTTCCTGGAGGTAGTAACACTTCATCCACGCTTGATCCAAAATCTGCATTAAGTCAGTTACAGATTGGTCTTTAATTAATTAGAATATGAGAGTTTTAAATGTGCTCTTCCGACTCCCAAGAATGTTCTCTAATACATCGTTTTTCATCTGAGATTATTGAAAAGTTCTAGAGGTAGTAGAACTCCATCCACGTTTGATCCAAAATCTGCATTAAATCAGTTACAGAGTGTTTAATAATTAATTAGAATAAGAGAGTTTTAAATGTGCTCTTCCGACTCCCAAGAATGTTGTCCAAATCATTGCTTTTCAATCGAGGTTATTGAAAGGCTCCTGGATATAGTAACACTTCATCCACGCTTGATCCAAAATCTGCATTAAGTCAGTTACAGATTGGTCTTTAATTAATTAGAATATGAGAGTTTTAAATGTGCTCTTCCGACTCCCAAGAATGTTCTCTAATACATCGTTTTTCATCTGAGATTATTGAAAAGTTCTAGAGGTAGTAGAACTCCATCCACGTTTGATCCAAAATCTGCATTAAATCAGTTACAGAGTGTTTAATAATTAATTAGAATAAGAGAGTTTTAAATGTGCTCTTCCGACTCCCAAGAATGTTGTCCAAATCATTGCTTTTCAATCGAGGTTATTGAAAGGCTCCTGGATATAGTAACACTTCATCCACGCTTGATCCAAAATCTGCATTAAGTCAGTTACAGATTGGTCTTTAATTAATTAGAATATGAGAGTTTTAAATGTGCTCTTCCGACTCCCAAGAATGTTCTCTAATACATCGTTTTTCATCTGAGATTATTGAAAAGTTCTAGAGGTAGTAGAACTCCATCCACGTTTGATCCAAAATCTGCATTAAATCAGTTACAGAGTGTTTAATAATTAATTAGAATAAGAGAGTTTTAAATGTGCTCTTCCGACTCCCAAGAATGTTGTCCAAATCATTGCTTTTCAATCGAGGTTATTGAAAGGCTCCTGGATATAGTAACACTTCATCCACGCTTGATCCAAAATCTGCATTAAGTCAGTTACAGATTGGTCTTTAATTAATTAGAATATGAGAGTTTTAAATGTGCTCTTCCGACTCCCAAGAATGTTCTCTAATACATCGTTTTTCATCTGAGATTATTGAAAAGTTCTAGAGGTAGTAGAACTCCATCCACGTTTGATCCAAAATCTGCATTAAATCAGTTACAGAGTGTTTAATAATTAATTAGAATAAGAGAGTTTTAAATGTGCTCTTCCGACTCCCAAGAATGTTGTCCAAATCATTGCTTTTCAATCGAGGTTATTGAAAGGCTCCTGGATATAGTAACACTTCATCCACGCTTGATCCAAAATCTGCATTAAGTCAGTTACAGATTGGTCTTTAATTAATTAGAATATGAGAGTTTTAAATGTGCTCTTCCGACTCCCAAGAATGTTCTCTAATACATCGTTTTTCATCTGAGATTATTGAAAAGTTCTAGAGGTAGTAGAACTCCATCCACGTTTGATCCAAAATCTGCATTAAATCAGTTACAGAGTGTTTAATAATTAATTAGAATAAGAGAGTTTTAAATGTGCTCTTCCGACTCCCAAGAATGTTGTCCAAATCATTGCTTTTCAATCGAGGTTATTGAAAGGCTCCTGGATATAGTAACACTTCATCCACGCTTGATCCAAAATCTGCATTAAGTCAGTTACAGATTGGTCTTTAATTAATTAGAATATGAGAGTTTTAAATGTGCTCTTCCGACTCCCAAGAATGTTCTCTAATACATCGTTTTTCATCTGAGATTATTGAAAAGTTCTAGAGGTAGTAGAACTCCATCCACGTTTGATCCAAAATCTGCATTAAATCAGTTACAGAGTGTTTAATAATTAATTAGAATAAGAGAGTTTTAAATGTGCTCTTCCGACTCCCAAGAATGTTGTCCAAATCATTGCTTTTCAATCGAGGTTATTGAAAGGCTCCTGGATATAGTAACACTTCATCCACGCTTGATCCAAAATCTGCATTAAGTCAGTTACAGATTGGTCTTTAATTAATTAGAATATGAGAGTTTTAAATGTGCTCTGCCGACTCCCAAGAGTGTTCTCTAATACATCGTTTTTCATCTGAGATTATTGAAAAGTTCTAGAGGTAGTAGAACTCCATCCACGTTTGATCCAAAATCTGCATTAAATCAGTTACAGAGTGTTTAATAATTAATTAGAATAAGAGAGTTTTAAATGTGCTCTTCCGACTCCCAAGAATGTTTTCCAAATCATTGCTTTTCAATCGAGGTTATTGAAAGGCTCCTGGATGTAGTAACACTTCATCCACGCTTGATCCAAAATCTACATTAAGTCAGTTACAGATTGGTCTGTAATTAATTAGAATATAAGAGTTTTAAATGTGCTCTTCCGACTCTCAAGAATGTTCTCTAATACATCGTTTTTCATCCGAGATGAAAACGGCAGTTTGCACTCGAAAATTCTGAAAAAGGTTTATATATTAGATTATTCACAATTCTGAAGACGTTTTTGCGAAAACTTCTCAATTTCATTGGCATTTTTTAATTGACGAGGTCATGCCGACATGAACACTTTCTCTCTTTAATGGTTGTTGTGTACATTACTCGTAACATTTTAAACTTTTAAATTCGAACTATTGTTATTTCCTTGTATGAAAAATATTATTGTTATATTTTTTCTTTATTTAATATATCAACAATGGGTACAACACACATACACACAAACACGTGCACTTTAAGTTATTTTTGTGGACGAACGTTTTAAATTAATTTTTTAACAAAGATAATGAGCAGTACTCTGTTTTGTAACAATTTCACTTTCTAATTGTATTGAATACAAAATTCAAAACATTTCGCAACTTGTTTAATTAAATATTGTCTTAGTGTTAAACTGTATTAATGTATGACTCGAATTTTTAACATTATTTTCTTCACAAATATTGATCTAAATATAAAGAGTGCTTATCAACTAATAAAATTAGTCAAATTTCAAAAGAGAGCCGCTTAATTCATTTTTAAATCTTTATTAATTATCCTTTATTTACTCAATTTTTAGTTACGCAATTTGATGATCGCTGCTGAGATGGTTCATGTTTTTGGTTTTCTTTAAACGTTTTATTGCAAATTAGAAAACACTTTCTAACGAATTTATAGCTTTTATAGTAGTTGTGTACAAATTAATCCATGCTTGGTTTTGATAAATATAAATTGGTTATTTCAAGCGAAAAACCATAGAAATAACACTAAAATTTGTTTAAAATGTCAGAGAACTTAGAGGTAACAGAAAATCATCCACAGTTGGTCCATTCAATATTGAGACGTTTTGAAATTATTTAATTTTGCATTCGGGTAATGAGGCCCTTCATGCATAATTACTGATACAATTTTATGACTGAAAAGTATTGAAACTCATAGATTTTTTATAAGAGATCCGCGCACTCTTCGTAGAGGTAACAGAAAATCATCCACAGTTGGTCCAATCAATTTTGAGACGTTTTGAAATTATTTAATTTTGCATTCGAGTAGTGAGGCCCTTCATGCATAATTACTGATACAAAGTTATGTTTAAAAAGTCTTAAAACTCATAGATTTGCATAAGAGATCCGCACACTCTTCGTAAAGGTAACAGAAAATCATCCACAGTTGGTCCATTCAATTTTGAGACGTTTTGAAATTATTTAATTTTGCATTCGAGTAGTGAGGCCCTTCATGCATAATTACTGATACAAAGTTATGTTTAAAAAGTCTTAAAACTCATAGATTTGCATAAGAGATCCGCACACTCTTCGTAAAGGTAACAGAAAATCATCCACAGTTGGTCCATTCAATTTTGAGACGTTTTTAAATTATTTAATTTTGCATTCGAGTAATGAGGCCCTTCATGCATAATAACTGATACAAATTTATGACTGAAAAGTATTGAAACTCATAGATTTGTATAAGAGATCCGCGCACTCTTTTCGTAGAGGTAACAGAAAATCATCCACAGTTGGTCCATTCAATTTTGAGACGTTTTGAAATTATTTCATTATGAATTCGAGTAATGAGGCCCTTCATGCATAATTACTGATACAAACTTATGTTTAAAAAGTCTTAAAACTCATAGATTTGCATAAGTGATCCGCACACTCTTCGTAGAGGTAACAGAAAATCATCCACAGTTGGTCCATTCAATTTTGAGACGTTTTGAAATTATTTTATTATGAATTCGAATAGTGAGGCCCTTCATGCATAATTACTGATACAAATTTATGACTGAAAAGTATTGAAACTCATAGATTTGTATAAGAGATCCGCGCACTCTTCGTAGAGGTAACAGAAAATCATCCACAGTTGGTCTATTCAATTTTGAGACGTTTTGAAATTATTTCATTATGAATTCGAGTAGTGAGGCCTTTCATGCATAATTACTGATCCAAATTTATGACTGAAAATTATTGAAGCTCATAGATTTGTATAAGAGATCCGCGCACTCTTCGTAGAGGTAACAGAAAATCATCCACAGTTAGTCCATTCAATCTTGAGACATTTTGAAATTATTTAATCTCGAATTCTAGTAGTGAGGTCCTTCATGTAGGTATAACTCAATTCTTTTGATTTAAAATTAACTATAAGCTCATCGTTAATTACAACTTGAGCCCCAGTTTGATCCACAGCTCAAAAGATATTTCGTTTTCTTCTTCAACGGAATGGCCTGTTAGGAGTAAATAACTTGAAGTAGTTGAATGATCTGATTATTGAAACTTTCTCGATTTTATACAATTTTATTTCCCTTTAAATCGATATCCGTTTTGAAATAAATTTTATCCAAAGTAACTGCTTCAAATTCATTTAAACTTAATCCAGCCAGTCATGTAATTTAATCAAAACATGTAAATGTATCAAAACCTATATAATCCTCTCATAACTAATCAGAACATAAAATAAATTGAGCGTGGGCCATCTAAAATCAAATAAACGTCACAAAATCAATTCCCAAATTACTTTAAATTAGTTCTTTTATTTAAAAATAAATATGAAATTGATTCCAACCGCAACCCATAAAGTAGTAAATAGAGGTAATTGGTCGTTCATTAACTTTAATTTATGGAAGCTTAAAACAATATTCTTAAATTTTATGTAATCCCTAAAACAAGTAATGAAAATAAAATAAAAAACGTTAAAATTTTTTGCTAAAATAAAGGTAGTAGACCGTTATTGTACTTACAAATAAAGGGCACTTTGTCGGTGTCATTCTATTTCTCTACAAGGGGCCGCTTTACAAAAGCTTACTGAATTGGAATGTTCAATTTATTTTCTACTTTCTATTTTGTGTGTACAAAACTTCTCTCTTATATATTTATTTTTCTTTTCCTCAAAAATATTTGGATCAAATATTCAAAATTAAATCATTATAAAACAAGAAAAAATTTGTTTATTGCGCAAAAAAGTTAACAATTGAACCGACTCCTTCCAGTTTTTCTTCAAATAAAGTTTCTCTTGTAGCTAACGCAAGGTCTGGAAATCAAGAAGCGTGTAAAATAACTAGTTTTGCCTATTTTATAGCAAATTATTTAATTTTATCGATAGTATCGATTACCACCGTTAGAGTGTGCCGTGCCCGTACGTATTTGTTTTAATTAAAATGTCATCCTTTTAGAATTTTATAGTTCACTGTCTTCATCACTAGGCCATTACTCCATTGACGACTTCAGTGGTTAAAAAATGAGCTCTAAATTTTGCTTCTTAAGTCCAACCTGTTCCGCCATCTTGGCATAATGGCGTCCAAAATAGGCTTTTGGAAAGACAATCCAATTTGTTCCAGCTTTTCTTAATTTCTTTCCTCAAAATCCTTCTCCAGTGTCCTGGCTGACCTCTAAGATCGTTAGAAGATAATTAATTGATAATCGATGGATTCAGAGTTGACCGATTAAGTGCGAACTGCGAAGGTTTACAGACGTGTCAAAACTCACTCGGCTGATTGTCGATTGACGTAGTGGAAACTTACGATTAAATTAAGGTTTTGATTTCAAACCTTTTCACTTGTATACGTTTTAAATGGATACGAATCATTGACCTAATACAATGAACGTCAAATTAATATCTGTCAACTGAAGAATTACGCATTATTTGTGTTTCGATAAAAGAAATGAGGGATAAATTAAACATTAAGTGTGGGCATCAATAAAATAAAAGAAGTTGTGTATTATATCCTTTGGTAAATAAGCAAATAATAAACCGCAAAATGGAAGAGACATCCAGAGCAGAGGTTAAAGTTCATCAAGTATATTCTTGTGGGTGCTTCCGACTACTAATTTATTTTCCAAATTATACGTAACCTTTAATTTCACAAGGGAATTATTTGTATAAATGATTCAAATAAATTTCCTTTTAAAAAGTTCTAAAATTAGCTCCAAAATTTTAATTTTCGATTAAAAGCCATAACAAACCTAATGAAACAAAGAGAATATTTATTAGTGCGAGACAACAATAAATTGTAAAATTTATGAAAAAATTTTTAGATCGTAAAATTTGTTTTAAATTCCTTAATTATTAATTTTTTAATTATTAGCCGTGCGGTTTTAATAATTAACAATTATTAAAATATTAACAAATTAAAAGATTAGCGAATCAAAAATCGACTTTTTTTTGCCTGTAAATCTTTTAAATGAAGAAGGTGGTTTGACTGCTTCTACATTCACGCCGTTCAGCTCGAAGGCTTGTGAAAGTTGAGATTAATATCACTAGACGGAATTTATTGCAAATAATCGACGAAAATATGAATAAAACCAAATTTTTGAAACTTCCATATTGACTCAATAATGGATGAGCATTACACCACTGTATGAGGCTACGAGGGGTGAGCTTATTTATTATACGCGATACATGTAACGAATTTTTCGTTTTTTAATGTAATACCCGGTATAAATTTGCATATTTATTATATAATTTATTACTCAAAATGATGAAACCATTGACCGGGTTAAAGCAAACCGTTCTTGAGGTATTGACACTTCATTGATGTACTTCTTTTGAATTCTTGATTTTACAAAATGTTCTTTTACTCAATTTTTTTAAAACGTAACACCCTGTATAGTTTTGCATTTTTGAATTCTCAATACAAGTTCGGTGTACAACGAACGGTGACAAACCGTTCTTGAGATATTAACCCTATATTGAAGATGTTCTTTTCGTAAATTCTCTCGATTTTACAAAATGTTCTTTTACTCAATTGTTTTAAACTTAACACTCTGTATAGTTTTGCATTTTTGAATTCTCAATACAAGTTCGGTGTACAACGAACGGTGACAAACCGTTCTTGAGATATTAACCCTATATTGAAGATGTGCTTTTTGTAAATTCTCTCGATTTTACAAAATGTTCTTTTACTTAATTTTTTTAAACGTAACACCCTGTATAGTTTTGCATTTTTGAATTCTCAATTAAATTTAGATAAAAAATGTTTAAAGTATTGATGGTACTAAGACAAACCGTTCTTGAGATATTTAATCCTATATTGAAGACGTGCTTTTCGTAAATTCTCTCGATTTTACAAAATGTTCTTTTACTCAATTGTTTTAAACTTAACACTCTGTATAGTTTTGTTCTTTTCGTAAATTCTCTCGATTTTACAAAATGTTCTTTTACTCAATTGTTTTAAACTTAACACTCTGTATAGTTTTGCATTTTTGAATTCTCAATACAAGTTCGGTGTACAACGAACGGTGACAAACCGTTCTTGAGATATTAACCCTATATTGAAGATGTGCTTTTTGTAAATTCTCTCGATTTTACAAAATGTTCTTTTACTTAATTTTTTTAAACGTAACACCCTGTATAGTTTTGCATTTTTGAATTCTCAATTAAATTTAGATAAAAAATGTTTTAAGTATTGATGGTACTAAGACAAACCGTTCTTGAGATATTTAATCCTATATTGAAGACGTGCTTTTCGTAAATTCTCTCGATTTTACAAAATGTTCTTTTACTCAATTGTTTTAAACTTAACACTCTGTATAGTTTTGTTCTTTTCGTAAATTCTCTCGATTTTACAAAATGTTCTTTTACTCAATTGTTTTAAACTTAACACTCTGTATAGTTTTGCATTTTTGAATTCTCAATACAAGTTCGGTGTACAACGAACGGTGACAAACCGTTCTTGAGATATTAACCCTATATTGAAGATGTGTTTTTTGTAAATTCTCTCGATTTTACAAAATGTTCTTTTACTTAATTTTTTTAAACGTAACACCCTGTATAGTTTTGCATTTTTGAATTCTCAATTAAATTTAGATAAAAAATGTTTTAAGTATTGATGGTACTAAGACAAACCGTTCTTGAGATATTTAATCCTATATTGAAGACGTGCTTTTCGTAAATTCTCTCGATTTTACAAAATGTTCTTTTACTCAATTGTTTTAAACTTAACACTCTGTATAGTTTTGTTCTTTTCGTAAATTCTCTCGATTTTACAAAATGTTCTTTTACTCAATTGTTTTAAACTTAACACTCTGTATAGTTTTGCATTTTTGAATTCTCAATACAAGTTCGGTGTACAACGAACGGTGACAAACCGTTCTTGAGATATTAACCCTATATTGAAGATGTGTTTTTTGTAAATTCTCTCGATTTTACAAAATGTTCTTTTACTTAATTTTTTTAAACGTAACACCCTGTATAGTTTTGCATTTTTGAATTCTCAATTAAATTTAGATAAAAAATGTTTTAAGTATTGATGGTACTAAGACAAACCGTTCTTGAGATATTTAATCCTATATTGAAGACGTGCTTTTCGTAAATTCTCTCGATTTTACAAAATGTTCTTTTACTCAATTGTTTTAAACTTAACACTCTGTATAGTTTTGTTCTTTTCGTAAATTCTCTCGATTTTACAAAATGTTCTTTTACTCAATTGTTTTAAACTTAACACTCTGTATAGTTTTGCATTTTTGAATTCTCAATACAAGTTCGGTGTACAACGAACGGTGACAAACCGTTCTTGAGATATTAACCCTATATTGAAGATGTGTTTTTTGTAAATTCTCTCGATTTTACAAAATGTTCTTTTACTTAATTTTTTTAAACGTAACACCCTGTATAGTTTTGCATTTTTGAATTCTCAATTAAATTTAGATAAAAAATGTTTTAAGTATTGATGGTACTAAGACAAACCGTTCTTGAGATATTTAATCCTATATTGAAGACGTGCTTTTCGTAAATTCTCTCGATTTTACAAAATGTTCTTTTACTCAATTGTTTTAAACTTAACACTCTGTATAGTTTTGTTCTTTTCGTAAATTCTCTCGATTTTACAAAATGTTCTTTTACTCAATTGTTTTAAACTTAACACTCTGTATAGTTTTGCATTTTTGAATTCTCAATACAAGTTCGGTGTACAACGAACGGTGACAAACCGTTCTTGAGATATTAACCCTATATTGAAGATGTGCTTTTTGTAAATTCTCTCGATTTTACAAAATGTTCTTTTACTTAATTTTTTTAAACGTAACACCCTGTATAGTTTTGCATTTTTGAATTCTCAATTAAATTTAGATAAAAAATGTTTAAAGTATTGATGGTACTAAGACAAACCGTTCTTGAGATATTTAATCCTATATTGAAGACGTGCTTTTCGTAAATTCTCTCGATTTTACAAAATGTTCTTTTACTCAATTGTTTTAAAACATAATACCCTGTATAGTTTTGTATTTTTGAATTCTCAATACAAGTTCGGTGTACAACGAACGGTGACAAACCGTTCTTGAGATATTAACCCTATATTGAAGATGTGCTTTTTGTAAATTCTCTCGATTTTACAAAATGTTCTTTTACTTAATTTTTTTAAACGTAACACCCTGTATAGTTTTGCATTTTTGAATTCTCAATTAAATTTAGATAAAAAATGTTTAAAGTATTGATGGTACTAAGACAAACCGTTCTTGAGATATTTAATCCTATATTGAAGACGTGCTTTTCGTAAATTCTCTCGATTTTACAAAATGTTCTTTTACTCAATTGTTTTAAAACATAATACCCTGTATAGTTTTGTATTTTTGAATTCTCAATACAAGTTCGGTGTACAACGAACGGTGACAAACCATTCTTGAGATATTAACTCTATATTGAAGATGTGCTTTTCGTAAATTCTCTCGATTTTACAAAATGTTCTTTTACTCAATTTTTTTATATATAACACCCTGTATAGTTTTGAATTTTTGAATTCTCAATAAAAGTTCGGTGTAAATGATATCAAGTTTGATGGTGCTAAGACAACCCGTTCTTGAGATATTATCCCTTTATTGAAGATTTGATTTTTGTAAATTCTGTCGATTTTACAAAATGTTCTTTTACTAGATTTTTTTAAACGTAACACTCTGTATATCTTAGCATTTTTTAATTTTCTATACAATTTAGATAAAAAATGATATAAGGTTTGATAGTGCTAATACAAACCGTTCTTGAGATGTTGACACTTTTTAAGTTGTAAGTCGATTTAATTCTGGATTTTAAAAAGCTGTGTTTTCAACTGTTACTCTAAACACCCTGTATAGTTCCATATTTGAAAGAATAGAAATTATAGTATGATGACGTTGAGCATGTCATGTCATGTTTTTTCGAAAATTTCTTTAAAAGTATTCTAATCAAATTGTAATTAGATGTTGATGTTGGTTATAGGGTTAATAATTTTAATTAACGTTGCTTAATTTTACATCAGTCAGTTAGTTTATACTTGAAAATTATGGCTTTAACTAATTTGATATACATCATGAAGAGGAAAACGGATTACTAATTAATATTACTTCTAACCATATTTTGTAATGCCTTTAAACCAAAATCTTAATTTATTTTTCAAAAAGGCTAATTTTTGTATTTTTTTTGTTCTAGGTAAGCTGTGTGTTTAAATTAACTCGGATGAACAATTTATTATTGGGGGTAAGTGCACTCTTTATGCATTTAAGAGCTATTTAATTACCTTCTTCAAAAGTTGAAGTATTTTTTTTTCGAATAACGGCGAGATTTAAGTTAAAATTATACTCGAGTCGAGATAATCTTAATATTGTTTTAATTATTGAAATTTCGTTAATGTCTTGTCTAATTTGCATTCTTTATACTCGTGCTTCTTTTGTTTTAATTTTTGAATGAGTTTGTGGAAACTTTCTTTTTCTTTTATTTTTCATTTGTTTGTTATTACAGTGATTTTATAGCTTCTTAGAGCACAAATCATTAATTGTAAGAGTTTAATTCGTTCGAAAAGTTTAGAAAATTTTCATTTTTATTTATTTTCATTTTTATCGATATGGAAGATTTTTGTAACTTTTGACCTTTGAGATTTACATAATATAGTAATATAATGGGAAAAACTCAATTTTATGTTTTTACCCTTAACCCTTAGACCGTTCGAGCTAACAGTTTCATTGCTTGTTGTTATTGGTCGTTATTTTCCCACTCGTTTTAACCTGTCAATTGCTTTTGTGGAAAACTCAATCTTTGTACATAAAAACAAAAATCGATATTTGTGTGTGGATGATATTTAAACATTAATTTAAATTTAATTTAAACCATTTATAAGGAAATCGATTTTCAAGTCTCTTATACGACTGGGTTTTACTAAAACTTGATCTTTAGACGAATAAAGCGTTTATGAATATTTGAATTTTCCTTGATGTGGCCGTATGACCTCAAAAGGATCACATTATTAAGATGATGTAGGTCTAGGTATTTTCTTTTAACCTTTAACTTCATTAACCTCTCATACATTTTGAATGTTCATTTAATTCTTCTCGTTGGGATTATTCAAAAGACGTTCAAGTTCATCAACGATTGTGTGGCTTCCTGATCGATTGAAAGCTTTACTAAGCCAAACTTCGGTGAAAAAGAGAAAATCACAACGTCTCATTTAAAAATGAAAGAAAATAATTTCATTAAGACTTTATGAAAGTTTCCTTTTTTACGAGCTTCTAATCTTACATTAAGCAATTTTTTGTATAAATTTTTGGATGCTGCTTAATAATTTGTTAATTAAAGTTGCGAAGAAACTTGTTGATTATAAAGAATAAAGCGCTACAATCCAATCTCGGTTCTTTTCTCAAGTTAAAACGTTTTGATTTCTCACGAGAATTGCGTGGAATTTTCAGTTTTCTCGTGACTCGACTATCGATTCATAATATAAACTCCTTTTTTTTTAAATTTTCCTAAAGTGAAATAATTTTCGAATTAGGATTGTTTTAGTTGGTTTAAGTGTTTAATGAGGAAATGGGTATAAACGTGGGAAAAGTGGAAAACGCGTGGTAGTGAATCAGTTAAACCGGTTATTGTATAGGGATGAGAATGATGTAGAGACTTGTGGAACGTAGGGGTTGAAGGAAACTGGCGTCGGGCGGTGCCGGGCGTCGTCGCGAAATCCGTCTGCTTGTTAGGACGTTACCCTTCAATGTGTCAGCGCGACTAAATCAATGGCGTTGCCCTATTACATTTATTTGTCTGGGATTATTTGTGGAATATTTAAGATTTTCATCTTTTTTTGGTTGAAAAATTTTCGGTTGATAACCTGTAGCTCTAGCATAGCGTACTCATTTCCAGCGCTCTTTGTTAATTAAAAGCTTTTATTTTAGGAAAAGGGTTTTTGAAATTAAAATGTTTTGCTCGTTATATAAAATCTCACACAAATTTGCGAATAATCTACCGAGTAATTAAAAATTTATTTAACTTTTTTTTTAACACAAACGCCTAAAGAATTTTAAAATGATCAAGTTAAATGGATTAAATAACCGTTTTATATAAAAAAGGAAAGATGAAAAGAGAAAGAGGGGAATATTAGATGAATAATGGATAAGATGCAGAAAGTAAATGATACGGTCGGTTTTTAAAGTAGGTAATATAGAACGAACTTGAGAGTTGTAAAAAATACTAAAATTGGAAAAGTTTATTTGAAAATTTTCAACCGTTAACTAATTTATATGTTTAATTTACAACACTTATAAATTCTGGGCCTTTAGCCCTTTTATTTAATTAAAAGTTTCTACCATTATTCGAGAGCTTATTTGAGATTTTATGAGTCTTTTCAAAAGTCCTTTATATTTTACTTTATTTCAAGTCTCTCTTGATCATAATTATAACTTAAAACTTTCTTAAGTTACCATACTTCTTTGAAGTTAATAAGTTAACTATAACTATACTTCATTGAAGTATAGTTACTTAACTATAGTAGCTATACTTCATTGAAGTATAGTAACTTAACTGTAGTAACTACACTTCGTTGGGGTATAGTTACTTAACTATAGTGGCTACACTTCATTGAAGTATAGTAACTTAACTGTAGTAACTATACACATTGAAGTATAGTAACTTAACTGTAGTAACTACACTTCGTTGGGGTATAGTTACTTAACTATAGTAGCTATACTTCATTGAAGTATAGTAACTTAACTGTAGTAACTATACACATTGAAGTATAGTAACTTAACTGTAGTTAAGAAGTGTAGAAGTATAGTAACTTAACTGTAGTAGCTACACTTCGTTGGGGTATAGTTACTGAACTATAGTAGCTACACTTCATTGAAGTATAGTAACTTAACTGTAGTAACTATACACATTGAAGTATAGTAACTGTAATTCACTGAAGTAACTATACTTCATTGAAGTATAGTAACTTAACTGTAGTAGCTACACTTCGTTGGGGTATAGTTACTTCACTATAGTAGCTACACTTCATTGAAGTATAGTAACTTAACTGTAGTAACTATACTTCATTGAAGTATAGTAACTTAACTGTAGTAACTATACACATTGAAGTATAGTAACTGTAATTCTCTGAAGTAACTATACTTCATTGAAGTATAGTAACTTAACTGTAGTAGCTACACTTCGTTGGGGTATAGTTACTGAACTATAGTAGCTACACTTCATTGAAGTATAGTAATTTAACTTATCTATCAAAATCAAAGTCTTTTATAGTCAGTATTGAATTTTTCCTACTCTGATTCCTAGTTTCTTCGTAGGTGATAAGATAAAGTCTATTCATTTATTGAAGTCTTGTTTCGCACTTATTGAGGTCTTTTATTGAGGTCTGATAAGTCTCAAAGTGCAATCTTGAAGTCTATGGAAGTCTTTAATTTATATGCTGAATTTAAAAAATGTATTAAAGTCTTGTTTAATTCTTTCTGGAAGTTTTTTTATGCCTAGGGCTGGGAAAATATATCGATATATCGATATTTTTATCGATATATCGATATATCGACTAGTCGATATGTTTTTAAAAAAATATCGATATATCGATATATCGATATTTCGATATATCGATATTTTGATATAATATTATTGTGATATATCAATATTGCGATATAACGATATTTTCGTTATTTTTGGCTGAAGGCACTTTCTTCAAGAAGCGCAATTCATACATTCAGGATCTTGCAGGGGGGCACGCCTTAGGCAGGGGTTCCTGCACAAGCGTATCAATTTAAGCGTATCAATTTCAATTTAAAAATTACCACTAAAAAAATGTACAATTACTTCAATAATCCCAGCTTTTAAGATATCATCGATATCATTTAAGAAAAATATCGATATATCGATATTTACCAATATATCGATATATCGATATATCGATATTTCGATATATCGATATTTCGATATATCGATATTCCGATATATCGATATATCGATATTTCGATATATCGATATATCGATATTCCGATATATCGATATTTCGATATATCGATATATCGAAATATCGATATATCGATATATCGATATATCGGTAAATATCGATATTTTATAAATATCGATATATCGATATGAAATTCTCAATATCGCCCACCCCTATTTATGCCTTTGAAGTCATTTAAGTCTAGTGAACTCATAAATTCCCTGGAAGTTTTTTTAAAAACTATATGGAAGTATTTTTAAGTATCTGAAAGTCTTTTTAAGTATCTGGAAGTCTTTTGAAGTATCTGTAAGTCTTTTTTAATCGAGAAAAGTCTTTTGCAGTCACTTCAAATCTCTCTAAGTCTGTCGTGAAGTTTTGATTTTGTTAGGTATTTATTAAAGTCTGATTCCTAGGTGATAAGATAAAGTCTATTCATTTATTGAAGTCTCTCTTGAAGTTTTTTATTGAGGTCGGATAGGTCTCAAAGTGCAGTATTGAAGTCTATAATAGTCTTTAATTTATATGATAAATTTTATAAATGTAATAAAGTCTGTTTAAGTCTTTCTGGAAGTCTTTTTATGTCTCTGAAGTCTCTTAAGTCTAGTGCAGTTATAAACTCTCTGGAAGTTTATAAAAAACTATGTGGAAGTCTTTTTAAGTATCTGGAAGTCTTTTTAAATCGATATAAGTCACTTTAAATCTCTTTAAGTCTTCCGTGAAGTTTTGTTTTTGCTATGTATTTATTAAAGTCTTTTATGGTCTGTATTGAATTTTTCCTAGTCCAATTCCTAGTTTCTTCCTTAGGTGATAAGATGAGGTCTATTCATTTATTGAAGTCTTGTTACCCACTTATTGAAGTCTCTCTTGAAGTCTTTTATTGAGGTCTGATAAGTCTCAAGTGCAGTCTATGGAAGTCTTTAATTTATAAATTTATATGATAAATTTTATAAATTTAATAGTCTTGTTTAAGTCTTTCTAGAAGTTTTTTATGCCTCTGAAGTCTTTTAACTCTAGTGAAATTATAAACTCTGGAAGTTTTTTTAAAATTATATGGAAGTGTTTTTAAGTATCTGGAAGTCTTTATAAGTATCTGTAAGTTTTTTTAAATCGACAAAAGTCTTTTAAAGTCACTTTAAATCTCTTTAAGTCTATCGTCAAGTTTTGTTCTTGTTGTGTATGTATTTAAGTCTTTTAAGGTCTGTATTGAATTTTTCCTAGCCTGATTCCTAGTTTCTTCCAAGGTGATAAGATAAAGTCTATTCATTTATTGATGTCTTGTTACGCACTTATTGAAGTCTCTCTTGAAGTCTTTTATTAATGTCTGATAAGTCTCAAAGTGCAGTCTTGAAGTCTATGGAAATCTTCAATTTATATCAGAAATTTTATAAATTTAATAAAGTCTTGTGTAAGTCTTACTGGAAGTTTTTTATGCTTCTGAAGTCTTTTAAGTCTAGTGAAGTTATAAACTCTCTGGAAGTTTTTTAAAAGCTATATTGAAGTGTTTTTAAGTATGTGGAAGTCTTTTTAAGTATCTGGAACTCTTTTTAAGTATCGCTGGAACTCTTTTTAAGTATCTAGGACGCTTTTTAAGTATCTGGAACTCTTTTTAAATCGACAAAAGTTGTTTGAAGTCCCTCTTTTCAATCTCGTTAAGTCTGTCGTGAAGTTTTGTTCCTGTTATGTATTTATTAAAGTGTTAATTGTCTCAGGAAGTCTTTCTAAACCATTTTAAGTATTTAAAAATACCTCTTTAAGGCTTTTATTAGGGTTTGGGAAGTCTTTTACTGTGCAGTCTGTTTTCACCTATTTTATCTAAGTCTTCTTCCTAAGCTTCTCTTTAAGCCTATCGTCAGAAATACATGTTATGTATTTCTTAAAATCCACAAGTCTTTCTTTGTTTGTTTTTTTCTGTCTTTGTTTAAACCTCTTAAAGTCTTTTGAAATTTCAAATCTTGAAATTTTAAAGTCTCTCGTCAAGTTTTTTATTATGTTCATATGAAGTCTTTTTCTAAAGCATCTGTTTTAGTCTGCAGTGAGGTCTTGTTAAGTATATCCTGAAGTCTTTTTAGGCTTCACCCAAATTTTTGTGTTTCGCAAGTCCTTTTAAATCCTGTAAAGAAATCGTTTTTAAGAATAACCTTTTTTAAGTCTTTTCAATACCTACCCGTGAAATTTATGAAGTCATGAAACGTTTCGAGAGTTTCTGGAAATTTTCGTAATATCTCCATGATTTTTTCTTAAAAGAAATAATGATCTTCAATCGCTTATTTCATGTGTAAACCTTTTAAAGTTTGTGGAAAACTTAATTTTCTTTAGGTAATTTAACGTGATCCATGGACTATCTGTATATTAAATTAGCGTGAATCTTCATAAATTTGACGAAACGGTACATAAAAGTGATACGGAGAAGACTTAAAAGTTCAAATATAGCTCCCACGATTTTAAAAAGAAAAAGTTTAACTAAAATTAGACTGCGTTAAATTAAAAATGGCGCCCGGTGTGTTATTCTTTCCGTTTTTAATACTATTCAAATTGAAACCATATAAATCAATGTCTAAGATCTTTAAAAGCAATTCTTAATTTGAATTTCAAAAGGTCATACTCTTATCTAACCTTCTCATGTTTTGACGATTTCCAAGATTGATATAACGTGTCTGAGATTTATTTTTTTAATAAGACTCGCTTTTTGATTATAGAATTGCGTAGGACATGGATAACTGAAAATCTCCAAGCCATATCCGAATTTATTATGGTCCTTAAAGGTTTATGAGACGTGAATACGAACAAAAAAAGGCTTTCCAAGTACATAAAAAGTCGATAGATAATTTAGAATTTATATTAGGTTTCTTTACGTGCTAAAAATAGTTAAAAAACTCAATCTCCGTTACACATTTTGTTGCCCAAGGCCCCACCATTTTATTTATAAACTTTTTTAATTGCAATTGTTAACTGTAGAGGCGCAGTTTGTCGAGCAAAAAAAATAAAAGAGAAGGAGGCGTTAATTAAATAAGTTCATAAAAACAGCTGCAACAAGTCTTACTTTACAGCGATTATCGCGACCTTCTAGATCGTTTCTGTGGGCAACACACCCCGCTTGCGTCACAGTGACGTTGCGTTATTCTACTACGTCATAGTACCGGGCCGTTTTCATTATCTTCAATTACCGCCTAACTCGCGAATACTGCCGACATTTATTTTTCCTACCGTTTTAATTCCAATTGTCGTACCATTTTGATGAAATGATTTTTGGATTAAAAGAACAAAAGAGGGGAATTTTTATACATTTTTTAGGTTAAATAGGTTAACAGTTATTATTTATTCAAATTTTAGCGCCTTTAATTGATTGTTGGTTTTTAAATGTAATTAACTCGAGACGAGTAACTTGTAGTTGGATGGTTGGCTCGATAAGTCGTATTTAACGAAAACAACCGATTTAGTTGCATGGACGTCCAGCTTCTGCCTAATTAAGCCACTGACTGTATTTTCAACTTCTAAAAACAATCGCTAAGCTGGAAGGAGTGCAACCTTTAGTTTATTTATTAGGAATGTAAAAAATATTGATTTTGTGACTTTCCTACCTGGCTACGCTCCTGATAATAAACATTTCGGTTTGCGAGCGAAATTCCAAAGACATTGAAATTCATATTGGTTATTTAAAGTACTTTTATGGTTGCATCCTACTGTTCGATTTTTATTAACATAATCCAAAGCGAGGGTCTTTTTCTTTAAAATAATAAATATATCGAAATAGGTTTCGAGTAATGCAGATGATGATGCAACAACAAGTAACAGGAGACTATAAATCCAAAGAGGCTTTTTGTACGTCCGATGGGAAATTTTCGTCGTGACATTTTTCCTGCAAAAATTTCAAAGTTATTTTAGTTGGAAGAAATTATTTTTTTTTAATTGGGGCCGTTTGGATTGTTTTTATTTTTCAAGTGTTGTTTTTTTGTAGCACGTGTTGCAGTAGCAAGCAGCATGCATACGTGCAGATCTTCCGTGTTATAGCGAGATGATTTTATAAGTACTGGCCAAAGCCGCCAGGCGGCCCCACTTAACCGATTGTATTGAGTTTATCAGTTTGCCCCTCTTTTGACAAGTAAAATCAGGCAAATGGTCGAGTTGAGAGAAGAATGACAATCTAATAAAACAACATGGCTTCCTTTCGACTTCCGTTAAATAACATTTAAGTGGGAGTTTGAATAAACTTTTTGACGTTTTTAAAATTGTAATAATAAAGCGATTTTTTTAATTAATTAAAATGTAAACAAGTCGGCCATTTTGTTGTTAATTTGCAAGTTGCAGTTTTCTGGATTTTATAATCCCAGTTACACGAAAATTGAAATACCTGTGTTCGGCGGGGAACGGGAAGTTTTAACTAACCTGTGTTCTGATCGGTGGCGCCGTCAAAGCACCGACTTGCGAACAACGTGCGGTTAGGTCCACTTTTTGTGAAAGGGGAAGAAGGTTGATCAGCGGTGAAATCTTTAATGTAAGCAATGTGTGCGCCTCTCGAGTTATTACGCACGGTAGTATTTTGATGAAATGACAAGTGCGTGTGTTTGTGATGGTTATTTAACGTTTAATTTGTTACGTTTGTAAAAATATAAACCAATTTGAGGATAAATTATAAAAATACGATGAACTTGTGGACGTTATGAGTTTTAAATTGAATTACTGCAGTGTGTTATACTCACTTTGAACTAATGAAGAAACAGAAACCTCGGTAAGGATGACACAATTGGCTACTTTTTTTATAATTCTAGTTTTTATAACATAAAAATGCCAAATTTAGTTTGTTGCATTTTTAAAAGGTTATGTTAGTCCTTTTTTTTTTATTTTTTCCTTTGAAATTAACAATAAAATCGCTTGGGAAATCAAACGTTTAATCGTTTTACTAATAGAAAGGGATGATTTATTACAATTAATTTAAATTATGTTTAAATACGTAATGATTATGCATTGTTACTTATAAAAGCCCAGTGACGTTTATCTAAATCCACTGTTGCCAATTAGAACGGTGATAATCATTTGATTGTCAACAATGGACGATTAGCGATATTTATCGAAATTTTTTCCATTTGCCAATTTAATTTTAATAGCTCGTCATTTATATTTTAATATTGTAAAATGGGTCAATGATACTAAAATACCTGACAAAATAATACAATTTCATTGTCAACTACCAGTACACACGTTTATGACGTCAGATTAAACAAACCTTGTTTTTTTCTCTTAAAAAACCGCACAAGTCAAAGAGAGGGATATTCCAATTTGTCAGCATAAGCCAACTTTTTTAAAACCTAGTTGTACAATAAATACTTCCGTTTGGTGTAAAGTTTTTAGATTTAAATTTTGTGAGGGCTTAACACCTGGTCATAACTTTTCTCCTGTTGCTATACACACATAAACTCGTATGAGTATCCAAATGTGCGTTTCTAAAAACGAAAGGGGTGAGACGACAGGCGGTTATAATAATAACCATAAAGGGGTTCTTTTCTCTTGTAATTTTACTATCCCAAAAACCCAAAAAGTGTCTTCTTGTTGATCTTGACACGCACTCTTTTATTACAACTCTTTCCATTTTATATTTGGGTCCAAATACTCAGAATTAACCCTTTTCATCATCACATAAAAAATGTTCGTCAAGGACCAAACGAAAACCCTCCATCTTCAAATTCAAAAAAACGCCACCTCTGTAGCATTTGTAATTTTAATAGTTTTTCTTATTGTTTAATTCTCTTTCTGCGATTAATTAATAAACCTAATGGTATCCTATTTTAATAGACTTGAAATTGGTGGTTGTGAAGTTGTGTAATAAGCTAGTCAAGTCATCGTAATTAGTTCTCACAAACGTTTTATCATTAAGTGCTTTGAAGTCGCAAACTATTTTATTGCAACCCCTCCCCTTGAGTTCCTTTTATAATCTTTATGTAAGTTAAATTGTTTATTTTTTTTTATCAAAATAGTTTTAAGGGTTGTAAGTTGGTAATCTGATGGTAATTTGCTAACTCTTTCGTGACTTGAAGAGTCTATTAAGATGTTATCTTATTAAGGCACCTAACTGACACGATCTGATATATTCCGACTGGGAGGTCTGATGAGCTCTGGTTAGTGCTCATTTGACCGATTTCTGTTAGTTAAAAGGATCTAATGCAGTCTGAAGTGGTTTAACGTATACTGGCAATTGTTTGGAGTTGATGGAATCGCTAATAGCGCACAGGATCTAACGTGGAATTTATTTATTGACTGACGTCAATAGGAAGGCGTCCAATTCAGCTGTCTGATCAGTTATCCATTCTGACTGATTTTGATGATTCTTGCTTTCTCACCGCTCACCGTCTCTTAACTTGTATTAATTGTCACAGTTCTTTATTTATTGACAATGCCAATAGGAAGACGTCCATCTCAACTGTCTGATCTCTTTATCTATTCTGACTGATTCTGATGATTCTTGATTTTCTCACGCCTCCGCTCTGGAGCTAATATGTCGCTGAACTTGGTTTGATCTTCACACAGTTCTTAATTTATTGACAAATGCTAATGAGAAGACGTCCAGCTCAACTGTCTGATCTCTTTATCTATTCTGACTGATTCTGATGATTCTTGATTTTCTCACGCCTCCGCTCTGGAGCTAATATGTCGCTGAACTTGGTTTGATCTTCACACAGTTCTTAATTTATTGACAAATGCTAATGAGAAGACGTCCAGCTCAACTGTCTGATCTCTTTATCTATTTTGACTGATTTTGATGATTCTTGATTTTCTCACCGCTCCGCTCTGGAGCTAACATGTCGCTTAACTTAATTTGGTTGTCACACAGTTCTTAATTTATTAACAAATGCCAATCAGAAGACGTCCAGTTCAAGTGTCTGATTTGTTATATCTATCCTGATCTGATCGTGACTGATTTTGATGATTCTTGATTTTCTCACCGCTCCTGGGCTAACATGTCTCTTAACTTGTTTCGATCGTGATAGTTCTTTATTTATTGACAAATGCCAATCGGAAGACGCCCAGTTCAAGTGTCTGATCTCCTTATCTATTTTGACTGATTCTGATGATTCTTAATTTTCTCACCGCTCCGCTCTGGAGCTAACATGTCGCTTAACTTAATTTGATTGTCACACAGTTCTTAATTTATTGACCAATGCCAATCGGAAGACGTCCAGTTCAAGTGTCTGATTTGTTATATCTATCCTGATCTGATCGTGACTGATTTTGATGATTCTTGATTTTCTCACCGCTCCTGAGTTAACATGTCTTTTACCTTCATTTGATCGCGATAGTTCTTTATTTATTGACAAATGCCAATAGGAAATCGTCCAGCTCAACTGTCTGATATCCTTATCTATTTTGACTGATTTTGATGATTCTTGATTTTCTCACCGCTCCGCTCTGGAGCTAACATGTCGCTTAACTTAATTTGGTTGTCACACAGTTCTTAATTTATTAACAAATGCCAATCGGAAGACGTCCAGTTCAAGTGTCTGATTTGTTATATCTATCCTGATCTGATCGTGACTGATTTTGATGATTCTTGATTTTCTCACCGCTCCTGGGCTAACATGTCTCTTAACTTGTTTCGATCGTGATAGTTCTTTATTTATTGACAAATGCCAATCGGAAGACGCCCAGTTCAAGTGTCTGATCTCCTTATCTATTTTGACTGATTCTGATGATTCTTAATTTTCTCACGCCTCCGCTCTGGAGCTAACATGTCGCTTAACTTAATTTGATTGTCACACAGTTCTTAATTTATTGACCAATGCCAATCGGAAGACGTCCAGTTCAAGTGTCTGATTTGTTATATCTATCCTGATCTGATCGTGACTGATTTTGATGATTCTTGATTTTCTCACCGCTCCTGAGTTAACATGTCTTTTACCTTCATTTGATCGTGATAGTTCTTTATTTATTGACAAGTGCTAATAGGAAAACGTCCAGCTCAACTGTCTGTTCTCATTATCTATTATGACTGATTTTGATGATTTTTGTTCTTCTCACCGCTCCGCTCTGGAGCTAACATGTCGCTTAACTTGATGGTTTGATTGTCGCACAGTTCTTAATTTATTAACAAATGCCAATCGGAAGACGTCCAATTCAACTCTCTGATTTGTTATATCGATCCTGACCTGATCTTTATTGATTTTGATGATTCTTGATTTTCTCACCGCTCCGCTCTGGTGCTAACATGTCGCTTAGCTTTGTTTGCTCGTCACAGTTTTTAATTTATTAACAAAGGCCACAATGGGAAGACGTCCAGTTCAAATGTCTGATTTGTTACATCTATCCTGACCTGATCTTCATTGATTTTGACGATTCTTGATTTTCTCACGGCTCTGTCGCTAACATCTTGTAGCTTAACTTGGTTTGATTGTCACAGTTCTTTATTTATTGACAAATTCCAATAAGAATACGCTCAGCTCAACTGTCTGATCTCTTATCTATTCTGACCGATTTTAATGATTCTTGATTTTCTTTTCTTGTTTTCTGTTCTGCCTGATTTACATGATTTTTTATTTTCTCACTTGGACTAATATGTCCCTTAACTTGGCGACACTGGCACTTTGGGCGTCAATGTGAGCCTTGGTAGAATCCTGGTCCTAATGTTATCTCATTAGATCTTACATACTCTGATGTTATGTGTAATCTGACTGGGATTTCCGAACGACTCTAGCAAGGGTTCATGTGACTGATTGCTGTCAGTTGAAGACCTTAATAATGTAGTCTGACTTGGTGAAATGCATTCTGACAATTATTGTTTCGACTTCCTTCTAAATGCAAGCTTGAGAGTTTAGCCAGTACCGGTAAGGATGGAAGGCACCCAGTTTAACCCGAAGTCACTACCTTATACCTGTTACCTTATCTGACTGATTTCGACGACTCTTGATTTTCTTTTTCATGTCGTATAATCGTGACAGTTCTTTTAGGCATCAATTTGAACCTTGGGTGGAATTCAGTCAGAGCTGACATTGCCAGTTTCTTATTATTATTGTCCAAAGTACGCTAACAAGACCTGACATGATTTCGCATGATTTATTACATTTGGCGATGCATATCAACTTGACTATAAGTCTTGATAGAAGACGCTGGTGTTCACTTACCATAAATTCCAATATCCGTACATATTATGACATTGATGATTATTGATGCAAGTAGACGAATTTTGATGGTCGAATTTAATCGAGACTCTTAATTTTTTATAGTTCACAGGTATCAACGCGATCTTGGCATTATCTTGACATAACCTCGCAGTTCTGACTGTTTTGTCATTTTTGTACACAATTTGACGTTTCTTTGCTAAAATGTGACGTTTGTTGCCAGACTCTGATCACCCTAACGGGACTTTAATTATTTTGAAACTGTTTGACGGGACTTTAGTGGTTTGACGTTTCTTTAAAGAACCTGACGTTTGGTCTTAGGTAATAATTTGTGCTAGGACCTTCTCAAACGTTTTCATTTTCAATATTTGAACGATCTCTTTGGAGATTTTTGCAGTTTAAAACTTTTTCATGTAAGTACCACGTTGTTTGGTTTAGTTGTGTAAACGTTTAAAGCCATTTTGTCTGTTATAAAGTATTGTTTGAAAAACGTACCATTTTGGTTAATATTGTTGAATTTTTCATTTAAATTTATTGCACAAAAGCAAAAAATAATAAATGTAAAAGTGGTTGTTTGAGGTAAAATTAATAATCTCATAAGCTCCTAACTTTCTCGAGTTTCTCCACACAAAACTTTTCTTTGCTTATAGTTTTTCTTTTCCACGTCTTCGTTTTCTTCTGTAAAACCATAAAAGTTTAATTCGAAACAAATTTAGCACACTTTTTTTAATTGTTTTAAATTTTGTAAAACTTTAATTAGATTTTTGTACGTGTGTGGGAGTTTTATTTTTTTATGTGTAAAAGATACAAATTCAACAAATTCAATTGTGTGTTGGTACACCTCTTTTATTACTCAATTAAGCTGCCTTTTTTTTGGGTAGAAATTTGTTGTGATCTAACCTTTTACAAGCAATTAATTATCTAAATCGTTCATTTAACAACAATCCCCTTTTGTCTTCTTTTTCAACAAATAAAACAGTACGCTCTTGCGTAAACAACAATATACCTCTCAATTACAACAATTTACAGTTAACTTAATTTTATTTATTTGAAAATTGGCGCTTATAAATATTTTTGCTTAGAAATAAAACCCAAGTGAATTCCCTTCATCCCTTACAAACAGGAGCTAATAATAGTTTGGACGTTGTTTTTAAAATTAGAAAAGTATAGCAAAATACAAGGGTTGTTTTGGACCCTTTTAACTTAAAAAAAGGGGATCTTAAAAGAAAATGTTTCCCCTCTCATTATTTGTAACTAAAGAGGAAATTTGATTGACAAATCTCCGCGTGTTAATTTCAACGTTTGTAACTTTTAGATAAACTTTAATCTTGTGAAGGTTTAGTGAATTTGTCAGCAGTAGCTCTGGAAATTGTCAAGTGGTGTAAAAAACGTACCTAGGATTATAAAACATCCCTTACATCTCGACAAGCGATTTTTACATTAAATTATATTCGAGTGTTTGTTTAAAGTATTCTCTTGATGTTGTAATATCGCAAGAAGTTTTTCTTATTGTCGGTACTCGTTGTAGAGGTTGTCGAGAGGAATTAAGTGCAACGAGAGGGTTTCATCAAACATCCCTTTTAATAATATTTATATAAAAATATAATGATTTTTAAAAAATTCCTCTTTTAAACTGTATGTTTCGTCGAAAAATGCCTAAAGAATTTTTTTTCACTTACCACTCTCTGGGAGGTGAAAATTTATGCTTCTTCTTCATTCGAAATTTTTGGTGAAATATTTCCACTATAACTAAAAACTACCTGATGCGAACTATAATAAAAGAAATTATAAAAGACCAGTTTTATTCTTCTTTTAAAACATGAAGAGCACTCAAAATTAAAACTATAAAATTTTACAAAATCTTAACTGTTTTTTGTAAAAAAAATGCGTTATGTGTGCGAATACAATAAACTTCAATTCTCACAAGTCAATGGATTTTATTAACTAACAACGAAATTATAGAGTTGAAAAAATATGTACCTTTTATTATCCTTTACAAACATAAACTTTTATTTTATTATTTTTTGTTTATTACCTGTTGAATGTATCATAAAATTGTTCGATTATCGCTTAATTAGGTGCTTATAAAATTCAATTTTAAAAACGAATTTAATAAAATTTTTGCAATTTTTGGTAAGTAATCGGCTGCAAACAGTTATAATTATATGAGTCATAAAAAATTATTTAATTTAGAATTTTTTCTTCCGAGTTGTGACTCACAGAGTCATGTAGTTCTAGGGGAGAATGTTGGGTGAAACATTTTTGAAAAATTTGTCTATTACAAATAGAATTCAATCAAAGCTCAGAGGCACCTTTTGTATACTTGATGAAGAGGACATTTTTTGAGGACTTTGTCTTTTCTTTAAAATAATTCTTCAAGTTTGTTCATTTTGAGGTGATCGCGTGTTTGTTGAATAAATTTTTTATTTACAGTACATAAGCACAAATTATTATAAAAATAACGGATTATGTGTTGAGGTGACAATGTTGTAATTGATAAAGTTACTGTATTACATAAAAGCATAACAATGAGTTAAGTCATGTAATTTTTTTTTATTGTGATACTCCTTGTCAGCTTGACAAATAAGTAAAGTTTTGGATACGGTACTTAATTTGGATGTCAGAGAGTATAAGTTGTTTAATTAAAATTAACTTTAGTCTTTGGGAGTTGGTAACAAAAATAGAAAAAGGAGATGGAGATTTTGCATTTGGGTCGTAACTTTTGGTAATAACAAATGTAAATCAAAGCTGTGGGCACTAAAATAATTGAGTAGTATTTTCCACACGTTCTTTTATGGATTAACCAAATAGTGTGTTATCGCTCTAATCTGTTAAATTCGGGAAATAGTGTCCAAATCTTGAAGTTCTACTTGTAAACTTTTTATGTCGCAGTATAGATCCTCGGGAAGCTTCCTGCATCTTGACTGGATTGTGGGGAATTTTGGAGGTTTTCAGATAACCTTGTTGTGTAGTTCTGAAGTTTAGATATTTAAAAGTCCAGAAATTCGTTAAAAGATGTTAAAAATAAAGGTGATCACAAGTAGTAGCTTTTTAGGTTTCAATTCTATTGTCAAAGTTTTTCCAATTCTAGGGGCTTGACAGATTGGGAGGGAGACTTCAGCTTCCTTATTGCCATTTGTTAAAGCTACTTTAAAGGTGTAGCTGTAGAAGGTGGAATTATTATGTGAAGGCCCAGTCAAAAGTCCAGAAATTCGTTAAGAGGGTGCTAAAAATAAAGGTGATCACAAGTAGTAGCTTCTTAGGTTTCAATTCTAATGTCAAAGTTTTTCCAATTCTTGGGGCTTGACAGATTGAGAGGGAGACTTCAGCTTTTTTATTGCCTTGTGTTAAAGCTAGTTTAAAGGTTTAGCTGTAGAAGGTGGAATTATTATGTTAGGCCCAGTCAAAAGTCCAGAAATTCGTTAAGAGGGTGCTAAAAATAACGGTGATCACAAGTAGTAGCTTCTTAGGTTTCAATTCTAATGTCAAAGTTTTTCCAATTCTTGGGGCTTGACAGATTGGGAGGGAGACTTCAGCTTTTTTATTGCCTTGTGTTAAAGCTAGTTTAAAGGTTTAGCTGTAGAAGGTGGAATTATTATGTTAGGCCCAGTCAAAAGTCCAGAAATTCGTTAAGAGGGTGCTAAAAATAACGGTGATCACAAGTAGTAGCTTCTTAGGTTTCAATTCTAATGTCAAAGTTTTTCCAATTCTTGCGGCTTGACAGATTGGGAGGGAGACTTCAACTTCCTTATTGCCATTTGTTAACGCTAGTTTAAAGGTTTAGCTGTAGAAGGTGGAATCATTATGTGTATAGGCTCAGTCAAAAGTCCAGAAATTCGTTAAGAGGGTGCTAAAAATAAAGGTGATCACTGATCACAAGTAGTAGCTTCTTAGGTTTCAATTCTAATGTCAAAGTTTTTCCAATTCTTGGGGCTTGACAGATTGAGAGGGAGACGTCAGCTTCCTTATTGCCATTTGTTAAAGCTAGTATAAAGGTTTAGCTGTAGAAGGTGGAATTATTATGTGTAGGCCCAGTCAAAAGTCCAGAAATTCGTTAAGAGGGTGCTAAAAATAACGGTGATCACAAGTACCTAGTAGCTTCTTAGGTTTCAATTCTAATGTCAAAGTTTTTCCAATTCTTGCGGCTTGACAGATTGGGAGGGAGACTTCAACTTCCTTATTGCCATTTGTTAACGCTAGTTTAAAGGTTTAGCTGTAGAAGGTGGAATCATTATGTGTATAGGCTCAGTCAAAAGTCCAGAAATTCGTTAAGAGGGTGCTAAAAATAAAGGTGATCACTGATCACAAGTAGTAGCTTCTTAGGTTTCAATTCTAATGTCAAAGTTTTTCCAATTCTTGGGGCTTGACAGATTGGGAGGGAGACTTCAACTTCCTTATTGCCATTTGTTAACGCTAGTTTAAAGGTTTAGCTGTAGAAGGTGGAATCATTATGTGTATAGGCTCAGTCAAAAGTCCAGAAATTCGTTAAGAGGGTGCTAAAAATAAAGGTGATCACAAGTAGTAGCTTCTTAGGTTTCAATTCTAATGTCAAAGTTTTTCCAATTCTTGGGGCTTGACAGATTGGGAGGGAGACTTATGCTTCCTAATTGACATGTGTTAGAGCTAATTTAAAGGTTTAGCTGTAGAAGGTTGAATTGAAATGTGTGGGCCCAGTCTAAAGTCTTGAAATTCGTTAAAAGATTGCTAGAAATGAAAATTACCACAAGTAGTTGTAGCTTCTTGAGTTTTAATTCTAAAGTCAAAGTTTTTCTAATTTTTGGTACTTGTCAGAGAGAGAGGAGGACTCCAGCATCCTTATTGACGTGCGTTAGAGAGAGCTAGTGTAAAAGTTTAGATTTAGAAAGCTTGAGTACCTACTTAGAGGGCTGAAATAGCAAATATGGGCAGAAGTGGGTCCAGTCTCGAATAAGAGACTCTAAATGGCAGTTTATGGTAAAGTAGTACCACCAGGTCCCCAAGAATCCTAATCTTATAGTTTTTGTTTTACTATATAGTCTTGAGTCTGGAGCTTAATTTATCGAGTTGAAATTGCTAGGTTTCTTCATGATTGCACTCTGTTGATTTTTAAAACGGATAATCCTCTCGTCGTAGCCTTGAGGGGTATTTACTTGTTTTCTAGGTCATTTATTGGATTATGTCCATCTCTCACGTATATATTTATTATAATTTAAAACTAAACTTTACGTTATACTACTAATTAATTAAATATAGGTCAGTTAATATTGACTTGATAACTAACACTGTATAGTTGTTCAATTAAATTCAATATTTTCTCCCAACATTTGAATAATTAAAACGATATCATCGGCATCTCTAGTAATAATTAATCATCAAGCTATAAAATATAAAGTTTATTATTTATGGATTTAGTATTTAGCGCCGAGTTGGTTTGTTTTGGTCGTCGTCGTCGTCGGTGTTGGTTTATTTTGTATTAAAACAAAACGCCGGGACGGAACAAAATGTAAAAAAAATATAATCGAAGCTCTTATTATTGTTAAGAGAAACGTCGGTTTAATTCGTTTAGTGTGTATTGTATCTAGCAGAAAAAGAAATTCAAGAGAAGAGTAATTATGTAATTAGATTACAAAAAGGATTAAATTAAATACATCGTGTGTATAGTCAATTTTATTTAAATTTTATTCATAAATTTTGTTTAGTTTAATGAAAGTTGATGTTATTTCTTCGCGGAAAATTAGATAACTTTTTGTTTTTAATTTATTAAAGAAAATTTATATTTTTTCGCTATGGATCGCTTACTATTTAACAGGAAAACATACAACCTATTTTACGGTTCTTTAACTTGCTTACGACCTTCTGCTACCAATTGCCTTTGTCTTGGTGTCTTAAGCATTGCTGCCACCCAAGGCTTAACGTGCCCTGCTAAGTACAGTCGACTGAGCGATGAGATGAGTGTAGGACCCTCTGGCACAGTTACTCAAATTACAAACTGTTTTTAACCCTCCCAAATCACTCTTTTAATCACTAGCAGGAACCTTTTACAGGTTAGCCTTTGGGCCTATGGCTTAACGTGTCCTACTAAACACTCTCAACTGAGTTATGTTAATTACTATTGTCTTAAAACCCGTATAAATATTTTTCTTTATTTAAAAAGCCATCACCGAGCTGTTGGGATCCACCTCTCCCTTAAAGTCATATTTAGCCCCCTGGACGCCACTGTTGGACATTACTACAAACACGTGAACTAATCTATTATCTATTTGACTTTGTAACACACAAACTTTGTTTTATAATTGTGTTATCACTTTATAATTTGTCTTGTACAAATAAACAACGTGTTTTTAGGTTAATGTAGTGTTTAAGAATTCATTGTGGTTGATTTAACTTCTTGAATAGGTCCTTTTGTAATGTAACGGTAAAGAGTGCTACTACTTATACGCTCTTGATTAATGAATGAATTTTAAGAATGGAGCGAAAACAAAGAAAAATGAACGTGATGAATAAGGGTGCATAAGATACAAAATGTCTATAGATTAATAATTAATGGATAAATTAAAAATAAATGACGAGAGCGCAGGGATTTAAAAAAAATGGAGGAGTTGGAGATTGAAATTTTTTTAAAACAAGGAAAAAGTTTTGAATTTGCAATTAAATTAAAACAATCCACGAATTTCTCAATTTGTTTTGTTACTTTTAATAATTATTTTTTTATTAATTAAAATTGCTCTAATTAAAGCGTGCTTTGTTTGTTTCAAAGAAATTTGAATTAATTGACATACAAATTTAAAATGTTTGTAATTAAGTTAACAAAAAAACGAGCAATAATATAAAACGAGCAGTGATACTATACAAGGGCGATTCATCTATATCCCAAATATGAGGGTTCTTTTGGGCGCATTTAAGTAAATTTATGGATTTAAATTATTTCAACAGGGCTGCAAGATAGTATATCTTGGCCCTAATTAAATGCTTATTTTTTCAAATTTTTAAATTCAAAATGGCAGCCAATATAACAACGGTTGTCGTACTTCTGTATTTCTCAAAAGCGGCTGTCGCATTTTGTTAAATTTTTAGAATATTTTATAAAATGTAAACATCACAGTTCTTCACGAAATGGCATTTTTTTTATTCTTTAAATTTTTCCAGGACCGGAGTTATAAATTTTTGAAAATCATTACATATTTCAACTATTAATAACTTTTGTTGTACTTAAAATAAAAAATTGGAACTTGGCACATATATTGATCCCATAAATACTTACTATTTGATAATATTATGATTTAAAAATCGCTTTCGGTTAAACGGAAAATTAGAGAAATATCAAAAGTTTTTTAAAACACCCTGTGTATTTTAAAATATTTTAAAGTATCGTAAAATTAGCTGTCAGATGACACCAATCAGTTTATAATTTGACTTCCGGTTTAGCTGAAATTTACTGCAGAATTAACAAAGATTGCAATATTACTGAGCCACCCTGTATACTTACACATCATTACAGTTTTCAACACAAATCATCTTTATTTATGGAAAAAGTTGGAAAATTACAATTAAAACCCTATAATTAAAAAAAACAATAATTAAAATTTATAATCACTTATACGTGCGAATTTAATTATTAATAATTAATAAATTAGAAACTGATTATAATAAAATTAAAGACTTTCACTTGAAAACCAAAATTTTAATTTAATTAATTTGATTTTTAAAAATTCAAATTTTAGCTGTGAGTTAATAGTTTTTCAAGTTATTTTTTAATTATTGGCAAATAGTGTATTATCAGTTTTTTTTGTGTGATAACAAGGTTCGCATGCCCCGTCGAGAGCTGATAAAAAAAATTAATTATAGTTAATGTGGCCCTTTTTATTTAAAATTTGCGATAAGATTTGTAGTTTATCTGTTTTTGTTTTCTAAATGTTGTGGGAGTCTAATTTATTAATTATAATAATTTTCATAATTTATAGAGTGGGGGGAGGGACTTGCGCGAATAATGTTTAATTGTACAAAAACGGAGTTTTTTAAAAACCGACTACCTCTGTTAGGCATAGGTAAGAAAAATAATTACTTATAATCTTACAACAAATTACCAATATTTTGAAAATAGGGTGGAGGCCTAGGGTTGAAGCGCGAAAAATAGTTGGCAACTTAATGATATTTTAAAGAGTTTCTATAAAACCATTAATGTGACATAATCTTCAAATTTTTACGATCTTTAAAATATATTTTAAGCGGCTCTAAAATTTATTTTTAATTTTATTTATACAGGGTGGCCGTAATTTATTGCCTTCATCCTTCATACGTTTAAATTTTGTTTAGTACAAAAAAATAAACTGCTTACCGGGCGTATAGGTACGAAATCCGGCTTGATTTCAAACTTCTTATTTATACCATCCCTTTTTGTTCGTTCTTGCAATATTCTTCCAGGGGTGAAAACAAATAATAAAGTGGTCTATTTTGTGTCGAGGTATGGCATTGTAGTAGTCTAGGAAGCACCGATATCAACAGCTGTTTTATATCAAAATTGAATCAAGTTAAGTGATTGATTGACAGTGTTGCCAAATTTCGAAGAAAGCGTAGCCTCCCACGGACAATTAATAAGTTGGGGTTGTTTTTAAAAAACAGTCTTTATCAATAAAATCTTAAATTTTGCTCATACAGTTACAGGTATAAAACATTTTTAGAAGTTTTAAATAATCAAAGGTGCAAAAAAATTTACCAATTATTTAGGAAGTTTTTGCAACAATGTTAGTAGTTTCATAACGGGATTTAGTAATTGTATTTTTGTTCAATTTTGTAGTGTTTTAGTATACTAAAGTGTGGCTAAAATTCGTTAAAAATTTAAAATTGATATTTTCAAACTCGGCTAAGGCCGATTTTTGAGTTTTAGATGTGTTATTAGACATTGTAGTTCTTAGTAGTAGTAGAACGGCGTTAGTTTCATTTGTTAATTTTTTAAAGGATCTGAGTTACGATTTTTTAAAGTAAAAGTTTCGAAAATGCATCACTTTTTGGTAATAAAAATAAAAATTTGAAACTTGGCATATTTGTTAATCAAATGAATGTCTATTATAAATGACACTACTTAACAATATATTTCCGGTTAAACCTTGTATATTTTTGAATATTTTGAAAGCTCGTAAAATTAGCTGTCAGATGATACCAAACACTTCATATTTTAACTTTCAATTTATCCGAAAATTTTGGTAATTTAAATGGAACACCCTGTATATTTTTGAATATTTTGAAAACCTTTAAAATTATCTGATGATACCAATCACTTCATATTTTGAATTTCAATTTACCATAAAATGACACCAACTTTTGTAATTTAAATGGAACACTCTGTATATTGTTGAATATTTTGAAAGCTCGTAAAATTAGCTGTCAGATGATACCAAACACTTCATATTTTGACTTTCAATTTATCCGAAAATGACACCAACTTTGGTAATTTAGATGGAACACCCTGTATATTTTTGAATATTTTGAAAACCTTTAAAATTATCTGTTAGATGATACCAATCACTTCATATTTTGAATTTCAATTTACCATAAAATGACACCAACTTTTGTAATTTAAATGAAACACTCTGTATATTGTTGAATATTTTGCAAGCTTTTATAATTAGTTGTCAGATGATACCAAACAATTCATATTTTGACTTTCAATTTATCCGAAAATGATACCAACTTTTGTAATTTAAATTGAACACCCTGTATATTTTTGATTATTTTGAAAGCTCGTATAATTAGCTGTCAGCTGATACCAAACACTTCATATTTTGACTTCTGATTTATCCGAAAATGACACCAGGTTTACTAATTTAAATGGAACACCCTGTATATTTTTTATTATTTTGAAAACCTTAAAAATTAGCTTTCAGATGATACCAAACACTTGATATTTTGACTTTCAATTTATCCGAAAATGAAACCAACTTTTGTAATTTAAATGGAACACCCTATATATTTTTACATTTTTGGATCCTGATTAAGTTATTTTTATTTTTGAGAGGGATCTAGACTTCTTAATCGGTTTCAAACTTTAGCCATACAAGATAAACTTAACTTCCATACCTAGTTCAATTTGTGTATCCAAACTCAGCCCCCTATTAGCTGGAGCGCCCCCTCATGTTTTTTTATAACAAGCTTTTTGATTTTTAACCTTCACAAACGTCAGAGGTTAGGTAACTCTTGACTGCTAGTATAATATTTTTTTTTTTCGTGAAACTTCATAAAGTTTCTACGCGGATAGTGGAGTGTCGTTTAAACGAGGGGGCACGTGCATTGGAAAATTTAGAAAAATGTAAAAAAATAATTTTTGAAACAAAGACATCAAACTCGAGTTAAATTTGTAAAACCGTTACGCCACTGCTTTTAAACCAACAAATTGTTCAATATTTGGACATCAACAATCATTGATTGGGATCGGTTTATGCTTTATAGTATCATTAAAAACCATATTAAAGTAGTCAAATTGGCAGTAGTTTAAATTACCCGAAAATGCATTTTACATCAATTAACTAATAATTTATGTATACGCGTGGCTTATTTTTGAACCATTATTTTTCCTAAATTGAGCCTTTTTAACGATTATTGTTTTCCTCGTTCCGCCCTTTATATCGATGGAATTTAAACACGCACTTTGTTGTGTGTAAATTGTAATTAAAAGATTAAACAAAAACGTCTCGATTGCTACTAAGATAAAAAAAAATTAGAGCTGACGCTCTAGTTGCGTAAAGGCGAATTATATTTTAATCCGAGAATTAGATTTATAATCTTTAATCATTACGCGTTTCGTAAAGGCGCATTATATTTTAATCCAAGAATTAGATTTATAATCCTTTGTTATGGCAACGTTACACACTGCAATGTCAAAGTTTGACGTTTGTAAATTAAAATTTGAGGTTAAGTTATTTTTGTGTTGAATTGTTAATACCTTTTTTCAAACTTCGACATTTTTATTTATTTATTAATTTATTGTGTAAGGATTATAAATTTAATTCTCGGATTAAAATATAATTTGCCTCTATGCAACTACTAAAAACTACTGCTTTTAGAGTTTAAAAATCCACAGCATCAGTGTTGCTGGATGCTGCTACTGTTGTTATGCTCTTCAGTTGCTTCTTCCTTGTTGTAGTAGTGGTAGTTTTGACCCTAATTAATTCTAATCATAATAATATAGAAATATGATTTTTATGATTTACCACAGATGCGTTTGCTTCTTGAAGTGTTAATAAATTGGCTTTTTAAAGCAATTATTGTTGTGGTAATAAAACGACATTTTATGATTTTATGCAATAACAAAAGAAGGCCATGATGAAGAGTGATGAGAATTACGTTGTTTTTCAAGTGCGTTTTACGTACAATTACGATTTGTTATGGTACGAATAAAAGTTGAAAGATTGTAACGTCTGTTGTTTTATCCCATCAAGATTCAAATTATAAGCAGTAAAAAGGGGGGCACACTTTCCAGACACTTTTGTCGCGTGTGTTTGCCAGATGTCTTCTATAGCTGATCTGTGTGGATGTGCGATACGAAAAGAGAGGATGTCTCGTTTCAAAACACCTGTCTCGAAACAATGACGTGACAAGTTTCTTTAGATTTTAGAACAGATTTATCGTGCCCCCCTCGTTGACCCCTAATCATAACGCTTATTTTTTTTTAATTGCCTCCGTTAGTTTGGAGAAGCCTCTGTTTGTAATTAGCGCGGTAAGTCTCATCTTATTCGTTTGATATGATGACCAGAAGAGCGGAGAGGACGGTGTGTTTAGGACCCCCTGCATGGCATCTGTATTCTCTCCCTCATACAATGCTTAGTTTATTCCGTTAGTTGGGACATTCTCTGTTTATAATTAACGTATTTTATTTTATAAAATATATAATGCATTAATTTCTTATTGGAAAATTCGATAGGATGACCGGAGCGAGGAGCGACGGTATGTTTAGGACCCCTCTGCTTGGGACCTAAGCCTAGTAATCTCTTCCAATCAGTCTTATTACTTGATGCACCCATGAACTCTTTAGTGGATCTATTCAATAAAAGTGTAATTGATTAGTATTTGAAATGATTAGTATTTAAGGGGGGGGAGGTGACAATTGAAGAAAGAAATATTTTGGTTTAAAATTAGTAAGAAGATAAATATCTGTTTTAAAACCTAATATTATTACGATTTTATTATTTTGTGCCATAGGTCAATGCCAAATTATTTATCTCTCTAAACGAATACGTCCGAATCTCCGAATACATACATTTCCTGCTAGTCGATCATAGACGTATCGGTATATACATTTTTTTGTCTAATAACTTGTAACCGGCTCCCGTTCGTACATATCCGGTAATTTCGACTTACCAATAAATAATAGTCGGAGGTGAATAATTATTAATTAACGTGAGAAAGCGCAAAAATTGTTTAATTTTTTTTGTGCGCTCACATTGAAAAAATAAGTGCAACGTTAATTTAAACTTAATCCTTGTTCGTATTACATCTCCCAGATGGACTCGGTGTAAAATGCCGTTTTGGTATGCGTCATCGACTGACATACTTTAGTTGTGTGTTATTTGGCAGCGTCTGGACAAGTGAAAATTAAAAAAAAAAGAATTGTTTGTGTATGTTTGGTTGTTTTTTAAAAAAAAAGGTGGCTCGCTTAGATCTATTTTTGGTTTAAAATTGCAATGGTAGTGTGTCCATTTTTCCCCATCATGATCAGTTGGGATCCGGCATAAAATTTTTTCCTAAGGTTAGAGAGTGCGAGTTGTTGTGGAGATTGAGAGTTTATTAATAACTTTTTAAACTCACTATAAAGGAGCTATTTTTGTTTAAATATTTTGGCGTAAACAGTGACGTCGATTTTTTTATATAAAGGGCCAAATCCCCTTCTTTAAAAAAAATTTTTAAATTATCATTAATTTGTTGTTAAGAAACAGTGACGTCATATTATTGTTTACTTCGATAAAAATAAATTATTTTTAGCTCCTTTTATCTCTTGTAAATTATTGAAATTTTTATTTTCAAATTAATCAACTTCATTGGAGCTGTTGGGTTTGGGTACCCCCTAATATTTAGTTGACTTTCATTAATGGTCACATTAGCACGTAATCTTTAAAATGGATTGTGTATAATTTGTTTTGTGGTACATTGTCCTTTACATTTGACTTGTTATGTGCTCAATCGTTCACCTTTGTTTTATACGCAACAAGCTTGGTACGACGTTTATTGATAAAGGGGGGGGGATTAATTTGTCAATCATTAGGAAATTAAAATTGAAGAATTTTGAGTGTTTATTTAAATTTTGATGGTTAGGGGGGAACTGTAACGGATCAATTATTACCCTCTCTGTACCTGCCCCCATATTCCATATACAACTATAGAGAATTATTATTTTATTGCATAATTGCATTTTACAACTAATAAACCCGCAATTTTGATTTTTATCACAATTCAAAATTACATTGTAATATTTTGTGGGGGCGAGGGTCCCTATAATATTTAAAATATTTTTATGAAGTGTTCACATTATCTACTTTTTTAAAAATTAACGTGACGCGACACTTACATTATCTTTTCTGTTATAAAAAGAAACCACACTTCAATGAGTTCTCCATGGAATCTTAAGTGGAGGAGTTAATACCGAAGGTTTATGGTTTTTGCTTTATGTTCGTTTTAATCATAACAAAGAAAATGTAAGTTTACACTTCTTGCTTTAAGAATAAATTTTCCGATTTGATAGTTTTTAAAAATAATATTAACAGGTGAACCGAGCAAACAAAGGCCGTGGAAAAATATGCGACCTAACCTAACTTTTGAAATTAGGTGATGGGGATACAACACTCAGCCGATCGGATTGGACAGATTCTAGTTAGTATACTCAATGGCAAAAACGTGTTTCCAATTTCTATAATGCGTTGTTACAGTGAGAAAGATGTTTTGTGTTGAAATTACCGCTCTGATCTATTGTCATTGACTGTACTTTTAAAAGCGATTTTTTAGTGTTGTTAGTTCCAGTTTTTATTTAATCTGAGTTAAACTCGTGAGGTAGTTGAAAACATCCTTGAGAAACCGCCCCTTAAAGACGATGTCACCATCTAGCGGGTACCTTCTCACCCATGGACGAGTTGAGCAGGCCATGAGCAAATGACATTGTTATAGCAGTTATCAGTCCAGTTTAGTATTTTTGGGTGACGATATCGTCGACAAATCTTCCTTCAGCCCTCACGTTCTTTTTAAAATCTATTGGAAGCAGACTGCCATGAAATCTAGCTAGTTCAATATGATCGTGAGTAGTTTGAAATGACATTTTAGAAGTCCATGGATGACTCATTCATTCCGTCGAGTTTACATTATCTTTGGCTGTCATGATCTTTCCTTATAAGTGGGAGTATATAAGCAACCATTTCTATTGGAGAAATTGACCTGAAATCGTTATGTTTACTCGTTCATTGCGATCCATATTATTTACTAAATGGTTCTTTCCTGATAGAGTAGGTGATATTTCTTTATTCAATGGTTAAATACGTTACATAAAGGCTCTCAACAGACTATTCGATTTATTCGGTCGGGTAAATTTCGCGAGATTGAGATTTGTGTCGGCCTCCATTTTTCTTTAGGGCACTTGTGACAATATCAAAGTGCGGCAGCACCATTGCATCACTTGTGTAACGTTGTCGGACGATCGGCTCTTCATTAAGCAACAACAACATTAAGCAACACGTCCGGGGTCGCCTGGAGAGCCTTCCATAAAGTTACATTAAGTATTGTATAATGTACGGTATAACTTGTGCACGGCTTACAATAAAATATCTGTTTTATCGTAATAGCTGGCCATGATTATAAACGACAAATAAAGTTATTCTCGAGAATAAAATTTATATTTTTTAGACATGGCAACGTAGCAACGAAACAATGTCAAAGTTTGACGTTTGTTTATAAATAACCTTTGGAATATAAAGAACCAGGAAGGAGCTTAGCAACCGTTGCCTATAAAAGAAAATGCGACGGAAGTGCCATTTTAGAAAACTATGTTTACATTATCATTAGCTGTCATGATCTTTCCTTTTAAGTGGGAGTATAAGCAACCATTGCTATTGGAGAAATTGACCGGAAATCGCTATATTTAGACAACCATTGCATTCACATACGATTACCTGGAATGCTCTTTCCTGTTAGAGAAGCGGCTATTTATTCAATGAAACAACCCTAAAAGTACTTAACCTCAAATTTTAATATTTATGTTCAAACGCCAAACTTTAACATTGTAACGTTGCTACGTTGCCATGTCTAAAATATATAAATTTTATTTGTCGTTTATAATCACTGCCGTAAGTAAATATTTAGATTTGAATATAATGGAATGGGATCGAGATAAGAATAAAGTTCATTTTCTAGTTTAAATTATTAGTATCGAGTTAGTTCAAAGAAAAATGATATGTGGAGACTGGACGTCGAATAAATTTTTTATTGGGAGAGGGGCATTAATAACATAATATTATAATTTGTTATAAATATCGTGATACCATTGAATTAATTATAATTTATAGTTGGTGCCTTCATATGCACAACACTTACACTTACTACGTCATACCAAGGATAATATATGTCATATGGGCGGTTTGAGCGGCATCAGCACGAATTTGGATCAGTGGCAATTCTTGATTGGTCTTTCACGCTGAAAATGTTTTGTCTTCTCAAAATGATTCAGAGTTGTTAGTCTTAGGTTAAAAAAGAAAAGAGTAGGAGAGAATAAACTCAAGTTTGTGGCATTTACAAAAAATGAGAGTATAATTTACCACCTCTGTCTACTCAAATGTAACGCTTAAGTAAGTAAGTGCTCCTAAAATTTTGGTGTCGGATTAAAATGGCATTAATTTGTGTTTTATACATCCTATTATATTTATAAGCCGGCGTTAACTAAGGCAATATAGGTATGGCAACATCTAAAACAGTGGTTTTTAGAAAATGTCAAATGTCTGGGGTTATTCATTTTTTACGGTTGTCAAAAAAGTTACAGTAAGATCTATATAGTAGTATTTCGCTTAAATTCCAGTGTTCAAATTTATCACATCGCTTAAAAGTATTTAAGTGATACTTAAAAATTAAGTGTAAGTTACTCGCGTGTTACACGTATATCGGCCCCTAAACTAACATTATAATTATGTAATACATAACCTCACAAAAAAATTAATTTCTTGTGCGCCTTTGAGGTGTTAAAAGGGGGGCGACATTATTAAAAATGTATTTATGGAAGTGCAGTAAGCAAACATTTTTTTTAGTTATACTTGAAGTAATAATATAAAGTGAGATTACTTTGTGCGTTTAATTTCTCCTTCCGTGATGTTTTAAATAACTGTATCGAGTCACAATAAAACTCTATATGATTGATTACATCTCTTTTTTTGGCTTGTCGAGTTATTATAAGCCGGTAATTACGTTTTTATTGAACATAAAAGGAGAACATGAAAATATTAACTAACATTATTAATTGAACATCGACAATTTTATTAGTTAATTTTTTTTAAATAACTGAACTTGTATTGTAGCGCTTAAGATCCATTACCAATCTATTGTGGGAGAAATTGAAAAATATTTTGCCAAAATCCGGGTTAGATAGGTGTTTTTCAACCTTTTTAGATTTCTCTGACTCTCTGGTCAGCGTTTATTCATTTTCAAACTTCGCGTCGCCGCTGTCTAAAGTTGCGACGTATTGGCGGCAAATTCAAACTGGCAAGGCGCCAAAGACGGCATCAACGGAGTGTTTGTACGTAATAATGTAAACCGAAAAGTGCTTGATTGTTTGATAAACACCAATATTATTACAAATCAACACGAAGAGGTCGTGGAGTGTTGATTTTATTTTCCATTTTGAGGGCTGCGGCTTTAAAGAGGTTGAGAAATGCTTATTAGGGTGTCGTGGTGCGTTTTCAAATGTTTACTTGGGGGAGGGTGAAATTTTTGAAATTTGAATTTTGTTACATTTGTAATTAGTTTATTTTTTTTGTTTCTAGTGTGGAGAGAGACCGCCTTCGGGAGCGGGAGAGGCAGGCACGTGCCCAGATGTCCTCTCAAGTTGCCGACAGAGATAGAGAACAGGAGGCACCCGGAGCTCCATTATTCACCTCTCCGGTCAAAGTAAGTCACTAAATTAAAATCTAAAGCTTCCAATTAAATTTTATTATCCTGTGCATAAATTTTATTCTCCTTATATAAATTTGACCGCGTAGATCAAGTTCTCTCTCTTCTTTGCTTTTTTCGTTTTTTTTTTATTATTATTATAAGACCTCATCTTCTCGCTTTCCAAGTTAAATAAGTCGCGTGAATTATTTATACAAAACGGCTTGTGGGTTAAAAACGAGCATACAAGTAAAGTACCTCCACTCTAAAGTAAACATAAACATTACAGGCTACACCGCTTTACTTGTATTTGTGTGTTAATTATAAACAAAGTGTTTAGGAGTTAATGTATTCATCAAGTCTGCGGTTATTTGTATGCACGAGCTTAAATACAAAAGTTAATCAAACAGAATGCACTATTAATAAAATATCTATATGCGTGTTGTGTGTATGAGTGAGAGAGAGAAAGAGGGAAGAGAGAGAGAGAGATTGCAATGTGAGACTCAATTCTAAAATTATTTTATATCTATCTCGTATTTAAAGTTTGTTGGAGCTGAAAAGTTAAATAGCACCTTGTAAGTTTTAATTGATGTAACGATATGATACTTGTCGATTTATTATTTAAATGCATTTATTTTCCGCAAATTCAAATAATAATTGTGTTATTTTGCATTAAATTAGTACCGTTATTACTGTATTAATAGTTCCATAATTGACATGAGAAATGTGTAAAATCGAACCGCTGAAGTGCGAACTGCGTCGGACTTTTTTAATGTACCGATCGTTATCGCAAATATCATTTAATTTTATAATAGTGTACTGTTACCTTTTAATAGTACCTGTACCTACCCCAATATGGCACTATTGTGTTAGTACTTATTGGCTTGCAATTAGGGTTATCCAAATATAATTTTTCAGTTTTTTAAAATATTATTAATTTTGCTGTTTTTAATAGTACCGATGGTACCAAGGTACTTCCGACTCTTTAGGGCAATCTTACTCTCATGATGGTACTAAATGTGTCGAATTGTTAAATTTTACAACAAACTAATAGTCACGATTCTCATAAGGTTTTCTTAATGGTTCTTCTGTTAAAGGTACTATTTCGTACTAGTAAATGAAATGTAACTAGCACTGTACGACTTTATTTTATACCCTATTCTATTCTAACCCTCAATAAGTCATTCCGAGACTCACTGTTTAAAGTCACCAATCACCAAAGATTTAAAGCTTCCGAAACCATGATTAGGACTGTTATAAGTTACTCTCGGAATAGTTTATTAGGAGTTTATATCTTGATTGTAGAACTGGCCCTTAGTGACATATCCGGATTCGGACACCTGTATTTGGGAACTTAGTAGACTATGGCCGAGTCTTTCAATCGACGCTTAAACTTATAAGTGTAGCTTTAAACTGACCTTCAACTAATATAAATACACAAAATTGTAGTAAAGCTCAGCTTAACGCCATATTTAAGTTTAAGGGTCGATTGAAATACTGGGTCTATGGCCGAGTCTTTCAATCGACGCTTAAACTTATAAGTGTAGCTTCAAACTGATCTTCAACTAATATAAATACACAAAATTGTAGTAAAGCTCAGCTTATAAGTTTGAGGTTCGATTGAAATACTTGAGCTATTACTGTCGCGGTGGCTTTCCATTTTTTCCGAGGATAGGATTGGAGTTTTTCTAACCTACCATCGAGCCCTACGGTCAAACACTTTATCGAGCCCCATACTTCATATCGTTACGTAATAATTCAAACAGCGATTATATACGAACACAGCTCGATCTTCGCCCTCGCCCTTTAGTAAATTGAAAAAAAACTCGGCCTTCGACCTCCGTGGTGTAGTTGAGCGAGGGCTGCGGTCATTCATCTTATCGAGCCCTACGTCTTCTACTTACTTAATTATAATACACTAATACAGCTCAGCCTTCGACCTCTCCCTTAAAGAAAGTAAATAAAACTCGACCTTCGGTCTCGATCCGTAGTGTAGTTGGGCGAGGCCTACGGTCCTTCATCTTATCGAACCCTACGTCCTCTAGTTAGTTAATTATTTAATCAACGATAATACACTAATACAGCTAAACCTTTGACCCCTCTCTTAAGAAACTAAATAAAACTCGACCTTCGGTCTCGATCCGTAGTGTAGTTGGGCGAGGCCTACGGTCATTCATCTTATCGAGCCCTACGTTCTCTAGTTACTTAATTATTCAATCAACGATAATACACTAATACAGCTAAGCCTTTGATCTCTCTCTTAAAGAAAGTAAATAAAACTCGACCTTCGGTCTCGATCCGTAGTGTAGTTGGGCGAGGCCTACGGTCATTCATCTTATCGAGCCCTACGTCCTCTAGTTACTTAATTATTCAATCAACGATAATACACTAATACAGCTAAGCCTTTGATCTCTCTCTTAAAGAAAGTAAATAAAACTCGACCTTCGGTCTCGATCCGTAGTGTAGTTGGGCGAGGCCTACGGTCATTCATCTTATCGAGCCCTACGTTCTCTAGTTACTTAATTATTCAATCAACGATAATACACTAATACAGCTAAGCCTTTGATCTCTCTCTTAAAGAAAGTAACTAAAACTCGACCTTCGGTCTCGATCCGTAGTGTAGTTGGGCGAGGCCTACGGTCATTCATCTTATCGAGCCCTACGTTCTCTAGTTACTTAATTATTCAATCAACGATAATACACTAATACAGCTAAGCCTTTGATCTCTCTCTTAAAGAAAGTAACTAAAACTCGACCTTCGGTCTCGATCCGTAGTGTAGTTGGGCGAGGCCTACGGTCATTCATCTTATCGAGCCCTACGTCCTCTAGTTACTTAATTATTCAATCAACGATAATACACTAATACAGCTCAGCCTTCGACCTCTCTCTTAAAGAAACTAAATAAAACTCGACCTTTGGTCTCGATCCGTAGTGTAGATGGGCGAGGCCTACGGTCATTCATCTTATCGAGCCCTACGTCCTCTAGTTACTTAATTATTCAATCAACGATAATACACTTATACAGCTAAGCCTTTGACGTCTCTCTTAAAGAAAGTAAATAAAACTCGACCTTCGGTCTCGATCCGTAGTGTAGTTGGGCGAGGCCTACGGTCATTCATCTTATAGAGCCTTACGTCCTCTAGTTACTTAATTATTCAATCAACGATAATACACTTATACAGCTAAGCCTTTGACCTCTCTCTTAAAGAAACTAAATAAAACTCGACCTTCGGTCTCGATCCGTAGTGTAGTTGGGCGAGGGCTACGGTCGTTTATCTTATCGAGCCCTACGTTCTCTAGTTACTTAATTATTCAATCAACGATAATACACTAATACAGCTCAGCCTTCGGCCTCGCTCTTAAAGAAACTAAATAAAACTCGACCTTCGGTCTCGATCCGTAATGTAGTTGGGCGAGGCCTACGTCATTCATCTTATAGAGCCTTACGTCCTCTAGTTACTTAATTATTCAATCAACGATAAGACACTTCTACAGCTAAGCCTTTGACCTCTCTCTTAAAGAAACTAAATACAACTCGACCTTCGGTCTCGATCCGTAGTGTAGTTAGACGAGGCCTGCGGTCATTCATATTATCGAGCCCTACGTCCTCTAGTTACGTACTACCTACCTCTAGAAACTAAATAAAACTCGACCTTCGGTCTCGATCCGTACAGTCATTCGTCTTATCAAGCCATACGTCGAGTTAGCTGTGTAATGATATCAAACACTGTATGTTTTGACTTTCGATTTAGCAAGAAATTACTCCTACTTCCTTAATATAAATGGGACACCCTGTATATTTTTGAATACTGTGAAAGCTCGCCTAAGTTAGCTGTCGGATCATACTAAACACTTTCTATTTTAAGTTTTGATTTCGCCGGAAATGACCTCAACTTTATTCATTTAAATGGAACACCCTGTATATTTTTTGAAATTTAGAAAACTCGTAAAATTAGCTGTCAGTTGATAACAAACACTTCATATTTTGACGTCCGGTTTAGCAGGAAATTACACTAACATTCTTAATTTAAATGGAACACCCTGTATATTTTTGACTAATTTGAAAGTCCGACGAGTTAGTTGTCAGGTGATACCAAGCACTTTATATTTTGATTTCCGATTTAACCGGAAATTACTCAAACTTTCTTAATTTTAATGGAACACCCTGTACCGTGTTCTACGTACTAAAAAGTCTTGTTATGACCACTTCAAAGTTTTTTTTTATAATTTTCAATAGGTACTTATGAATGACGTCTTGATTTGATGCATGCGTCTTTCCGACCAACGTCATTTATTCTCCGTATTCGCATCAATCCGATTGCATTGTATTGTTATTATAAGAATATCTAGTAGTTGTTGGATGATGATGTAAAAGAATTGAAAGTTAACCTTGGCACAGAACGTTTTTCTAAAATTTAGGTTATAAGAAATTGTATTAAAATATACATTTCCTAATTCAAATTAAAATTAGATTTCGTGTAGAGAGAAGAGAGAAAAAAAATAATTAAAATAGATTTAATTCGTATACGTCGCAATTTGTGGGCTAAAATAACAATAAAGTCGCGATTCTCGCAAGGTTTTTGATACAAAACTGCATCAGCGGTACTAAAAGTTAGTATTTACCCACGATCCGACGATAGTACAGTACCTATCCGTTATTAAAACACCTCGAAGGACACTAAAATAAAACCGCGACGCAATTCCTATAATAACTAAAATACGCGCACACTTCCGATTTATTTATTTTTTTTCAATAATTGAACCAATTTTATTTTATTTTAAAATTTTATTAATTTATTAGAAAGTTGCTTCTACTAACTGCACTTAGAATTTTTTTTTAAATTTTTTAAAACACTTTCGTGTAATTGAAAATCGTTAAAGAAGGTAATTAAATCAACAAATTAGTTTTAGTTGGCTTATTTTGTCAATTGTTTTTTTACGAGGTTGAATGAATAAGTAACGGTACGTTTTGGCTTTAAAAAACTGTACTATAATTGGTTACATTTAATAACGTCACGCCTTTTGAGTTATACACAAGTTGTTTGTAATCTTTTACATTATGGTGAATTTTTGCGCCATTTTGTTGTTGTTTTTATTCGCGCGATTTTGAGTTTTAACGTGCATTTTCGCACACATCAGATAGTTATAGAGTCGCCGATGCTATTATAAGATCAAAGGCTTCAAATGTGTGTTTGTGTGTGTGTATGTAGTAGTTGAGAAAAGCAATCATCATTATTCAAAGGCTTTTAGTTGTTGTAACTTGCAGTGGATTACTGGTGGTAGTGTATAAGTGAAGAACATTATAAAGATGGATGATTTATTAAATTGCGCATCAGTGGATGTCGAGGAAATTAAATAATTTCTCACACCGAGGTAAACTTGGCTTTTGTGTATACGTGTGATGTGAGTTGTTGTTATAAAGGAGAGAGACTTTATAAAATCAATACAAAATAGAAAGCTTGTCATTTGCGTTGGGAAAGCTCTCATTTTTGATTAAGTCCCTTAATTTTCATCATCCACGAGAACTTGGCAAAAAATATTATGCAAATCAAAATTTATATAACTTTTATACAGAAAACTTCGAATCTCAAAACACCAACAAATTTCCCTTTTTCACCCATCATCCCCTCGCGCGCGCCTCTCTATAGCCTTTCGTATTATAGAAAGGGCAAAAAAGAGTGTACACAAATTTTAAATTAACTTAACATAAGAGAAATTACCTTTACACGCTTAATCTTTTATCAAATTGCACGCCCGCACAATTTAACACAACCATCCTTTTCCAACTTTATATAAAATTACGACACATCTCGTTTAATAATAACCTTCCGAATTTTATAATAACGAATGAAATGCAATTTAAACACCCTTAAAAAAATAAAATCCAATTTTATTCCCTTCAAAAATATTGTTATTGGCCCAAAGAATATTTTTTTGTTCGTTAAAAAAAGTGACTTTTTTGACATTTTAATTTTTTCTCTCACTCGCCCAATTTTTAATCTCGACTCATTATCGTAAGTTTAATTAAAATGAAATGGGCGCTAAAAACAAACGAGTTTGTTATCTTTGGACTTTTAAAATGATTAATTGTATTATTGTGACGTGATTATTATTAACTTGTGAGTTTCTCCTCGTTGCTCAAGTGCTTTTATATAATCTGCGAATTGTTTTTGAGAGTGCTGGGGTGGGGGTTTAAAAAGGGAAGTTCATGGACAATTTCTAGAGCTTCAAAAGTTGGCCAGTTCTAGCCAACTCTCTTGAGGTGGTAGAGCAAATGCCATCACAGGTTTAGGCCCTGGAGATGCGTGAAAGCGCTAGCTTATGGGCGACCTTAAAAGCGCCAAATTTTAATGAATGCAATTTGTATTTTTGGGCCATAGGGAAGTCCCAGCGTCTAGGACAGGACAACTCCATTACAAATTTTAAAAATGTTTCGGAAACTGCCGTCACGTGGCAGCACTGACTCGTGAGATTATATTTCTGATGCGGCATGACAGGACGAGTAGCACACAAAGTAATCGCTCTCTTGTAATGGGCAAATAATATTACACACGTGCGTATACCATCGACCGATGGCCTTTATGACTTGTTTCGTTTTTATTACAAGCTACTCGTCCTTTGAAAAAGTTGAATAATTACGTGACTGTAGAGATCCGCCTTTTCAACTGTGATGTGTATAAAAATGTTCAATCTGTATTGTACGCTGTTGAAGGTTGTTTTTCCACACTGATATTCGATTTGATGGTTTTTGCGTACCTATACTACTATACAGTGGTGTTTAAATGACAAAACCGGTTGCAAATATACTGTAGTCTTGTGATCACTCGTGAGCTGTCTTGAAAAAATTAGACGAAGTTTAACCACTGTTTACGTACTGAATGAGATCTTTGGTACACCAATTCTGACTGGGGAGATCATTTGGATTTGCAGGAAGCTCAGAGCTACCGTAATTTAATTCTTAGATACTTAAATAAGACATCAGTAAGACGTCAGCTCAAGGAGCCAGGACAGGACTGGCTTAGGTCTCTTCGACATCTCGCACACCCGACTTAAAACCCAATCAAGAGTGCAAACACGTAAAATCGAATTGGTGTACGAAGAACCCAAAGACTGATGAATTGATCCCAAGAAACAGCTAAGTATACTTGGTAGGCGTGTTTCGTGTTGCTATTCATCGAAGTGAAAATACAAATGGGGAATGCCATGCATTTGCAACTGTGGTTTTATGCATGACTCACTACACTTTAGTCAAATGCCCAAACCTTGATGAACCGCTGAATACGTGATAAAGTTTGGTTATCTGTATGTGCGCGGAGAAGACCTAAATTCGTAATCCATATCTGGTGCAAATATTTTTAATGGTTCTAAGAGAGAATTTTATAATCTTCAATTGTTGTTAGAGGTAATATAGTCCTCAAATTGCTCTTGAAGGAGTTATCTTCCGGAGAGACAACACTTGCTATAAATGCACTGTCAGCTCGAAATTTCAAGTTTCAGAAATTGTGTAAAATCAGGAAAAGCTACTGCAAATATGTTTAGTGATTCATAGAGAGAATTTTATGATCTTCAATTGTTGTTAGAGGTAATATAGTCCTCAAATTGCTCTTGAAGGAGTTATCTTCCGGAGAGACAACACTTGCTATAAATGCACTGTCAGCTCGAAATTTCAAGTTTCAGAAATTGTGTAAAATCAGGAAAAGCTACTGCAAATATGTTTAGTGATTCATAGAGAGAATTTTATGCTCTTCAATTGTTGTTAGAGGTAAAATGGTCCTCAAATTACTCCTTAAGGAGTTATCTTATACGAAGAGGCCGTCTCTTCGTAAGATAACATGCGCCGTGCATGCTATAAATGCACTGTCAGCTAGAAATTTCAAGTTTCGGCAATTGTGTAAAATCAGGAAAAGCTATTGCAAATATTTTTAGTGATTCAAAGAGAGAATTTTATGCTCTTCAATTGTTGTTTAGAGGTAAAATAGTCCTCAAATTGCTCCTTAAGGAGTAACTTTCTGGAGAGTCAACGCGTGCTTTAAATGCACTGTCAACTAGAAATTTCAAGTTTCAGCAATTGTGTAAAATCAGGAAAAGCTATTGCAAATATTTTTAGTGATTCAAAGAGAGAATTTTATGCTCTTCAATTGTTGTTTAGAGGTAAAATAGTCCTCAAACTTCTCCTTAAGGAGTTACTTTCTGGAGAGTCAACGCGTGCTTCAAATGCACTGTCAACTAGAAATTTCAAGTTTCAGAAATTGTGAAAAATCAGGGAAAGCTACTACAAATATGTTTGGTGATTCATAGAGAGAATTTTATGCTCTTCAATTGTTGTTAGAGGTAAAATGGTCCTCAAATTACTCCTAAAAGAGTTATCTTACGAAGAGACGGCGCATGCTATAAATGCACTGTCAGCTAGAAATTTCAAGTTTCAGCAATTGTGTAAAATCAGGAAAAGCTACTGCAAATATTTTTAGTGATTGAAAGAGAGAATTGTATGCTCTTCAATTGTTGTTTAGAGGTAAAATAGTCCTCAAACTGCTCCTTAAGGAGTTACTTTCTGGAGAGTCAACGCGTGCTTCAAATGCATTGTCAACTAGAAATTTCAAGTTTCAGCAATTGTGTAAAATTAGGAAAAGCTACTGCAAATATGTTTAGTGATTCATAGAGAGAATTTTATGCTCTTCAATTCTTGTTTAGAGGTAAAATAGTCCTCAAATTGCTCCTTAAGGAGTAACTTTCTGGAGAGTCAACGCGTGCTTCAAATGCACTGTCAACTAGAAATTTCAAGTTTCAGAAATTGTGAAAAATCAGGGAAAGCTATTGCAAATATGTTTAGTGATTCATAGAGAGGATTTTATGCTCTTCAATTGTTGTTAGAGGTAAAATGGTCCTCAAATTACTCCTTCAAATTTCAAATTCAAACTTCAAATTTGAAGTTTTTCCGCTCGAAAATAGTCGGTGGGTGCTTGCCCTCAAGACGTAACTTGCCGTATTTTGCATACATCAACCTACTCGAAATGCGACATTTTTTGAATTTTTGTGACCACAACAAATTGCAATACATTTTTTTTTACACACCTCGTGTAGGATTTTTTTTATCAAAAATTTATTTTCTTTGAATCTCCAAGGTAAAAGAGGCTTTTATTAACTCCCAATTAAGAGAATCTGTGTCTATTTTTGTTTTTAATCAACATCTAATTTGCATCTCGGCTCATTACCGTGATTATTAATTGTCTTACAATTCTTACAAACACCCTTATTAATTATGATTAATTACTTTACGTAATGTTAAATTAAAAATTTGTGAAAGTATTAAAATTGGCGTGTACTTAAAAATTAATTGAACGTTTTAATGTTCGCTTTTTTACACCGATCAAATCTTGGCTTTAAATAGGAATAAATACATCGAGCAGCGTCGACGTATCCATTTAATACTCACTCTCACATCCACGCTATACAAAACACACGTCTAATTATTACTCACTCGCACTCTTCGTCTATTTATAAAACGAATTGAATTCTTGGCCATACTTTGGTTAAAATAGCTTTAGATTCATAGTAAACATCAAATAATGTCAAAATTGCTCATTCGGATAAGAATACTAATAAAAGCCGAGAGAATAAAGATGGCGGTACAATACGAGAGACGAGACGTGATTCAAAGCACGTCCTCTAATAATACAACTCTTTAAATTAAACCTTTTTTTAAAATTCAACATGCTTCGGTATGTATGAGAAACATTTTTACACTCTAATTATTTGTTTCAATTAAATAAGTTTTTAATTGGACGAAAGAAGTAGAAACTAAAAGGCAAATTAATTCAAGAAGTTAACGAAGACTTAACATTATAAATGAATGATAGGAAGGAGGACGCTCTTAACACGACGTTGGTTGGGATTATCTTTTTTCAAAGGCTCAACATGCAAAGTCGTGATAACACGTTTTCTCTGCTTAATTGAATGTTTTAAAAAAACTATTGTATATAAAACTTCCTGTTTCTACTTTACCATTGTTTTCCCAAAAATTCAAAATTTGACTTTAAAGAATTTTGTTGTTGTGACTTTTAAGGGAAGGTCAATATCCTTGAAATTCCAGACTTTTTAAGACGTTCGTTTAAACTTTCGTTAAAAAGAGACATTAAACAGTAACAGTAACCATTTACATAATAAACCACCAAACCAAAAAAAACACAACTTAGTTGTCTTGTTACATAGTATGCGGTGATTAGTAGATGTTTTATATAAAACAAAACGTCATAAAATCGCAATGTGTGAGAATAATGCAAATTTTTAATTTTAATCAAGTCAAAAAAAAGTGCTGTGGCCTTAATTTAATTTTCATTCTTTTAATAATTCAACCTTCGTTTTTATTAATAAATAGAGCCTGAGCATTCAAATTTAATAAACAATTAGTAATTTCCTTGCTTTATCGGTTCATCTACGACGTAAATATTGACATACATACGTTAGGAAGTATTCCAGACTGTCTCTTGAGAGTACCTGTGACGTGACATACGTCACGTTCTCACGTTGTAAGGCGTGGATTAAAATTAGAATTACATAACACTTACGGTAGACTTAAGTAACAGTTTCACTTGTGTTTTGGCAGTTTGTTCATTTAGCATCTAGAAACAATCATGGTAATTTTTAAGATTAGTACTCGAAATCGCTCAGTGCGTAGTGTGCCTTATATTCATGTTAAAGCGCGTTTAAGAGACTGTTTCACATAATGAATTGATGTTTGATTGTCAATAAATTGGGTCAAAGTAAGACATTCTTAAAATTAACAAAAGTCGCTTAGTGTGCAGTGTGACTTACCTTTAAATTAAGCAATAATCTAGCGAGTGTTCGTATATAGTTTCTGATGATGTTGATAATCGCTTCTCCAATTATTGCTTCAAAAAAAGTTAAATTAGGGAGTTCTTGAGACATTCTTGAGATTATCGAAAATCGCTTAGTGTGCTCTGCGACTTACCTTTAAATTAAGGAATATACTAGAAAGTTTTCTATCTATGTGTATTTAGTTCCTGATGATGTAGATAATCGCTTCTCCAATTATTGCCTCAAAAAAAGTTCAATTAGGGAGTTCTTGAGATTATCGAAAATCGCTTAGTGTGCTCTGCGACTTACCTTTAAATTAAGGAATATACTAGAAAGTTTTCTATCTATGTGTATTTAGTTCCTGATGATGTAGATAATCGCTTCTCCAATTATTGCCTCAAAAAAAGTTCAATTAGGGAGTTCTTGAGACATTCTTGAGATTATCGAAAATCGCTTAGTGTGCTCTGCGACTTACCTTTAAATTAAGGAATATACTAGAAAGTTTTCTATCTATGTGTATTTAGTTCCTGATGATGTAGATAATCGCTTCTCCAATTATTGCTTCAAAAAAAGTTCAATTAGGGAGTTCTTGAGACATTCTTGAGATTATCGAAAATCGCTTAGTGTGCTCTGCGACTTACCTTTAAATTAAGGAATATACTAGAAAGTTTTCTATCTATGTGTATTTAGTTCCTGATGATGTAGATAATCGCTTCTCCAATTATTGCTTCAAAAAAAGTTCAATTAGGGAGTTCTTGAGACATTCTTGACATTATCGAAAATCGCTTAGTGTGCTGTGTGACTTACCTTTTGAATAAAGGAATATACTAGAAAGTTTTCTATCTATGTGTATTTAGTTCCTGATGATGTAGATAATCGCTTCTCCAATTATTGCTTCAAAAAAAGTTCAATTAGGGAGTTCTTGAGATATTCTTGACATTATCGAAAATCGCTTAGTGTGCTGTGTGACTTACCTTTTGAATAAAGGAATATACTAGAAAGTTTTCTATCTATGTGTGTTTAGTTCCTGATGATGTAGATAATCGCTTCTCCAATTATTGCCTCAAAAAAAGTTCAATTAGGGAGTTCTTGAGACATTCTTGAGATTATCGAAAATCGCTTAGTGTGCTCTGCGACTTACCTTTAAATTAAGGAATATACTAGAAAGTTTTCCATCTATGTGTATTTAGTTCCTGATGATGTAGATAATCGCTTCTCCAATTATTGCTTCAAAAAAAGTTCAATTAGGGAGTTCTTGAGACATTCTTGACATTATCGAAAATCGCTTAGTGTGCTGTGTGACTTACCTTTTGAATAAAGGAATATACTAGAAAGTTTTCTATCTATGTGTGTTTAGTTCCTGATGATGTAGATAATCGCTTCTCCAATTATTGCTTCAAAAAAAGTTCAATTAGGGAGTTCTTGAGACATTCTTGAGATTATCGAAAATCGCTTAGTGTGCTCTGTGACTTACCTTTAAATTAAGGAATATACTAGCGAGTGTTCTATCTATGTGTATTTAGTTCCTGATAATGTTGATAATCATTTGTCCAATTATTGTCTCAAAAAAGGTTCAATTAGGGAGTTCTTGAGACTATCGAAAATCGCTTAGTGTGCTGTGTGACTACCTAAAGGAATATACTAGAAAGTTTTCTATCTGTGTGTTTAGTTCCTAATGATGTTGATAATCATTTGTCCAATTATTGTCTCAAAAAAAGTTCAATTAGGGAGTTCTTGAGACTATCGAAAACGCTTAGTGTGCTGTGTGACTACCTTTAAATTAAGGAATATACTAGAAAGTTTTCTATCTGTGTGTTTAGTTGCTGATGATGTAGATAATCGCTTCTCCAATTATTGCTTCAAAAAATTAAGGGCCAATTTTAGGGACTGTTGCGTCTATGAATTTAATTCTTGCAAGTGCTTGCTTATTTTAATTGCCTCAAAACAAATGAATTTTTGGAGCTCTCGAGACATTCTTGAGATTATTAAATATCGCTTAGTATGCTGTGTGACTTACGTTTAAATTTAGGAACATTCTAGGAACTGTTTGATCTATGAATTTAGTTCTTGCTAGTATATCAATGCTTGAATGCTTGCTCATTTATTGCCTCGAATCAAATGAAATTTTGGAATTCTTGAGATTATCAAAAATCGCTAAGTGTGCTGTATGACTTACTTTTAAATTCTGAAACATTCTAGAAATTGTTTGTCTATGAATTTAGTTCTTGCTATAGTGTATCAAAATTTGCCAAAATTTATTGCCTCAAAATGAGACATTCTTGAGATCATAAAAAATCGCTTAGTGTGCAGTGTGGCTTACATTTAAAAGGATAATTATAGTAACTGTTTTGTCTATGTACTCGGTAGTCCTTGCTATTGATAATTGCATGATAGTGCTCGAGACATTCTTGAGGTGACTTTGTGTGGATTATTTGGAGATTAAAGCACTTTATAGTAGTTCAATAACTTAATCCGCTGACTTAGATAATTTAATAACTCAATAACAAAGAAGTTTTATGGGTTTGCATCCTGAGAATGTGCATTCGATAGTGCTATAAAAATACAACCGTTTAATAACTAATTAATTAAGTAAATGAGAGGTCGTGAGATTACCTTTTAGAATTTATTAGGGCCTTCTTATGTTGTGTAAACTTGTATAAAAAAGAATTATTAGAAATTAATTGCATTTTGTTATTTTCAGATAAATCCATCTTCAGCTGACCGCGTAACGTTACAAATCCAAAGCAAACTGGGTGATTATCAGCGGGTGAAACCATTTCTGGACGATTCGAAACGGTTAATTGGAGTGGACGGCGTACCTCCGAGTCCCGGAGGACCTCTGTTATCGGCACCTCTGGCACCAACGTCGTCGTCTCGATTACCAACTGCGGTCGTCTTACCATCGCGAGTCCATCCTCCTGCCGAATCGAGACTGGAATTTAAAAAGCCACCTCAGAGCAGAACGACAACATCCCAACACCATTCTTATCAACGTCGAGATTTTGTTAAACCAACCGATGGGAAACCTTCGTACGAAGGTCGTGGCGGATATCCGGGGCAACCAATAAAACCGGTGAGCTCGATAAATAATCATCGTTCAAATGGTATCGCCCCAATCAAACAGCCTCCGCAACAATCATCTTCAGCTATAAACAACAACAACAACAGTTCCACTACGAGAATTCACAACGCCTCGCGTCATTTGCCTCGAATTTCTGTCGATCAGGTAAAGTTTATTATTATTTAACTCCGGTGTATAACGGATCGATGTATTTATTGTAGTCACGAATGGTGTGTGCTGTGTTGTACTTGTGATTGAATGCGATCGTAATTCAACATAACACTCAAATTAACGATAACGTCACCGATTAGTATCAATACGTTTCGATAATTTCATTAACGCGCTCCTAATTTTCAAATGAGCACCTCCTCTCTCGTTGTTTGTCGTCCAAAAAAAATGGGGAAAAACTTCAGTTTTGTGTGTGTGCATTTGAAGCAATTTTAAAAAGGAATTACTTTCAAGGTTGGTTTGTATTGTCGTTTTGTGTTGTTATATGAGAAGAATAAAAGTAACGTTAAGAAAAATTTACTTCTTGTTCACTGAAACGTGACCTTAGTGACTACTGCACGTCAACTAATTCCGAGTAAACGACGTCTTTTGATTTGAAAAATATACCCCATTAAAAAGAAGACATTCAATAAATATGATTATTTCCACATGTCTTACCTTTTAAAAACAAATTTGTTTCGACCATTTTTAATAATGAGAATAATAGTGGGAAAATGTGGGAAAAAAAGACGCGGGCGCGCGCGCCATCTCACTCGCGCTTAATTCTAATTCTACATCATCGAATAATTAACTGTTGAACTACGAAGGTCACATAGTAAAATTGTTACCTAATAGCACTTAGATGTGCGTAAAGTGGAAGTTTTTGTATAACGTTTTATTTTTCGTTTTGTAGAGTGGCGTCGCGGTCCCTAGAGAATCTTCAACTCCTAGTGGAACTCAAGAAGTTGAAAACATCTTGAAGGTAAGTGAGGTTATTTATATTGTTTTACGCGCACAAAACACAAAAAAACTCGCGAGTCGTAGGTATGTGAAATGAAAAATTAATTTGTACAAAACCAATTTATTGATCTTATTAGTTACGGTATATAAAGGCACAAAAAAGTAATCTTCTGAACGATTAGGAGTAATTTAATATAACGCTTTTATTAAGTGGATTGCAATATAAAGTTGGCTCTTGTTGGTCGGGATATCAGATTTTAACCTCCGATAATGGTTAATCATTGGTTTAGCGATGTGCAATTGTGGTGAACTTATCCTGTCATGCTATATGAGCAAGTTAATTAACCCAGTTGGCTTTGTTTTTTTTTTTTAATATTTCCATTTTATACAATTTTGTTTGAATTAACAAACACTAAAATCTATATAATGTTGGTATTTATGACGAATTTAAAACCACGTGACGAACCAATAAACTCGTTTTATGGGTATCGAAGTTTAAAATTAATTAAAATGAAAGAAATTTTTGCTTTAAAGCGTTTTTAATGACGAGAGCTTTCATTTGAGTACAAACACGAGCCATTTATCTCTAATAGGAAGAAAGTTTTAAATTCGGAAAAACTGAAGAATTTCTATTTTCAAAAACAAAATCAAACAAAAGATTTGTTTAGTAAACAACTTTTGTTTCTGCAACCGTTGAAGCTTGACGTTTATTGGTCATTTTGCTACTTGACGCTACACTTTTTTTATGTTTGAAGAAAAAATGCCTCCTTGACTTGCCGCTATAAATCACTCGTTTTGTTTTATTTTGTTTTAATATAAAATAAAGGAAATTTTACTCTTTGTCGTTTTGTTTGGTCGGTGTAAATCAATCTAAACCAATCGTGGCATTGTTGATATTTATTTTGTCAAATAAATAAACCAATTGGGACCGAATCTTTGTAATAATTTGGTCTTTATGTATTTTCTCGAGACATTTTTATTGGTAAATTTGAATGGTGATGTGAAAATATATAGCGTGGAAATGGTTCTTTGCTCTCTTTGTCGTGTAACGACGCGGTTTATCATGCATTTAAGTTGAAAATGAGTTTTCTTAACAAGTCGACATCGTTGCAGCTTTTTTAAAAATTGCTCTAAAAGGCACCTCATTTCGTACCTGCACTAAAGGAGTTTTTTAACATGTTCAAAGCGGTTCAGCTACATGATGGAAATAATTTGGACGATTACATCGTGTAACAAATTTTTTTTTGCTTAAAAAATAGCGAAAATGGTGAATATTGTCTTCAAACCTTGCTTTTGTGGATAGGACGATAATAGTAGGTATTGCGACGATTTGAACGAGATAAAATATAAGTCTAATTTATCGACAAGTGTCCACAGCGTCATCTATTAGGTATTTTTCAAACTATAGACCTGACTTTAGAGTGTTAGAAAATGTTCTCAGGAGTTCTCTGATTTCGAAGATTTTAAAGAGTTTTCGAAAGTCTTTAATAGTTTAAGATGGTAGCAGTAGTTATTACGACGATTTGGACGGGCTAAGATAAAAATCTACTTTACCGACATGTATCCACAGCGCCATCTATTTGGTATTTTTCAAACTATAACTGACTTTAGAGTGTTTGAAAATGTTCGTTTTCGTTTTCGAAAGTCTTTGATAGTTTTAGATGGTATTAGTTATTGCGACGATTTGAACGGGGTAAGATAGGAATTTATTTTACCGACATGTATCCATAGCATCATCTATTAGAATTAGATATTTTTGAAACTGACAACAGGGTTTGTGAGTCGACAAACCTTGGGGATAGAAAATCTACTTCATGGACATTACAATTTACGATTACGAGTTCAAAGAGCTCAAATATGGTCTCAGTGGTTTTAGAACGCTTTCGAAAACTTAAAGAGTTTCAGAAGGTCTCTAATGGTTTTAGAGTGTTCGAAAATGTTATCGGTAGTTTTAAATCGTTTTCGAAGATTTTAAAGAGTTTTAGAAGGTCTTCAATGAGTTTAGATGGTTACCATTTACGATTACGATTTCAAACAGCTCGAAAATGGCCTCAGTGGTTTTAGAACATTTTCGAAGACTTAAAGTAGTTTTAGAAAGTCTCTAATAGTTTTAGAGTGTTCTCGGTAGTTTTAAATCGTTTTCGAAGATTGTAAATAGTTTTAGAAGGTCTTTAATGAGTTTAGATGGTTACAATTTACGATTAGGATTTCAAGCAGCTAGAAAATGTCCTCAGCGGTTTAAGAAAATTTTCGAAGACTTAAATGAGTTTTAGAAGGTCTCTAACGGTTTTAGAGTGTTCGTAAATGTTTTCGGTGGTTTTAAATCAATTTTCGAAGATTTCAAAGAGATTTAGAAGGTCTTCAATGAGTTTAGATGGTTACAATTTTAGGATTACGATGTCAAACAGCTCGAAAATGGCCTCAGTGGTTTTAGAACATTTTCGAAGACTTAAAGTAGTTTTAGAAAGTCTCTAATAGTTTTAGAGTGTTCTCGGTAGTTTTAAATCGTTTTCGAAGATTTTAAAGAGTTTTAGAAGGTCTTCAATGAGTTTAGATGGTTACCATTTACGATTACGATTTCAAACAGCTCGAAAATGGCCTCAGTGGTTTTAGAACATTTTCGAAGACTTAAAGTAGTTTTAGAAAGTCTCTAATAGTTTTAGAGTGTTCTCGGTAGTTTTAAATCGTTTTCGAAGATTGTAAATAGTTTTAGAAGGTCTTTAATGAGTTTAGATGGTTACAATTTACGATTAGGATTTCAAGCAGCTAGAAAATGTCCTCAGCGGTTTAAGAAAATTTTCGAAGACTTAAATGAGTTTTAGAAGGTCTCTAACGGTTTTAGAGTGTTCGTAAATGTTTTCGGTGGTTTTAAATCAATTTTCGAAGATTTCAAAGAGATTTAGAAGGTCTTCAATGAGTTTAGATGGTTACAATTTTAGGATTACGATGTCAAACAGCTCGAAAATGGCCTCAGTGGTTTTAGAACATTTTCGAAGACTTAAAGTAGTTTTAGAAAGTCTCTAATAGTTTTAGAGTGTTCTCGGTAGTTTTAAATCGTTTTCGAAGATTTTAAAGAGTTTTAGAAGGTCTTCAATGAGTTTAGATGGTTACCATTTACGATTACGATTTCAAACAGCTCGAAAATGGCCTCAGTGGTTTTAGAACATTTTCGAAGACTTAAAGTAGTTTTAGAAAGTCTCTAATAGTTTTAGAGTGTTCTCGGTAGTTTTAAATCGTTTTCGAAGATTGTAAATAGTTTTAGAAGGTCTTTAATGAGTTTAGATGGTTACAATTTACGATTAGGATTTCAAGCAGCTAGAAAATGTCCTCAGCGGTTTAAGAAAATTTTCGAAGACTTAAATGAGTTTTAGAAGGTCTCTAACGGTTTTAGAGTGTTCGTAAATGTTTTCGGTGGTTTTAAATCAATTTTCGAAGATTTCAAAGAGATTTAGAAGGTCTTCAATGAGTTTAGATGGTTACAATTTTAGGATTACGATGTCAAACAGCTCGAAAATGGCCTCAGTGGTTTTAGAACATTTTCGAAGACTTAAAGTAGTTTTAGAAAGTCTCTAATAGTTTTAGAGTGTTCTCGGTAGTTTTAAATCGTTTTCGAAGATTTTAAAGAGTTTTAGAAGGTCTTCAATGAGTTTAGATGGTTACCATTTACGATTACGATTTCAAACAGCTCGAAAATGGCCTCAGTGGTTTTAGAACATTTTCGAAGACTTAAAGTAGTTTTAGAAAGTCTCTAATAGTTTTAGAGTGTTCTCGGTAGTTTTAAATCGTTTTCGAAGATTGTAAATAGTTTTAGAAGGTCTTTAATGAGTTTAGATGGTTACAATTTACGATTAGGATTTCAAGCAGCTAGAAAATGTCCTCAGCGGTTTAAGAAAATTTTCGAAGACTTAAATGAGTTTTAGAAGGTCTCTAACGGTTTTAGAGTGTTCGTAAATGTTTTCGGTGGTTTTAAATCAATTTTCGAAGATTTCAAAGAGATTTAGAAGGTCTTCAATGAGTTTAGATGGTTACAATTTTAGGATTACGATGTCAAACAGCTCGAAAATGGCCTTAGTGGTTTTAGAACATTTTCGAAGACTTAAAAGAGTTTTAGAAGGTCTCTCAGGGTTTGAGAGTGTTCGAAAATGTTCTCGGTGGTTTTAATTTATTTTCGAAGAATTTAAAAAGCATTAGAAGTTTTTTTTACTTCAGACTTCGTCCTAGACTGACAAGAGCGCTTGTCTAACGTTAAAAACGAAGTGCTACGCATCAGCGTCTAAACTCGAAACAGTTTATTCTTTTTTGCCGAAGGAGCACTAAATATTGAGTTCCGTTTTTTTTTCAATTGTAAATCGTATTCTGAAAATGTTAAGAATTTTATACCACCATAGAAAAAAATTAAAGCACCCCCTGCACTACCGAACGTCAATATAAAGATAAACATGTCAATTTTATACTTTATTGACTTTCAGTTGTCCAAGAAAAGTGGTTTATTGAAAGTCACCTTGGAAAATTCCTCTATATACCAATCGGTAGCCTTTCATCTTTTAACTTTAAAATATTTTTTCCCAAAATTGCACTTAATTTTAATTTATGAGTTTTTACCGCCACGCCAAATTATAAATGATTTGTTGTACTTTATGGTTACGTACCCATTTGGTTAAAAATTGTCCCAACTTGTCAAAAGGAGGTTCCTTTTTTTTGTGTGTTGACTGGTAACCGACAGCTGACCGTTTCTTTTCGTCGCAAGTTATTTACAACCCCTCGCTCGCACAAGACGTGCTCTTTTTTGACGAAGAAGACGTCTTCAGTTTAAAATTTAAACTTCCTCTTTTTTCTAATTTTGTATTTTTTGTTTAAATTACAGGAAATGATAGAAGTTAGAACACCTTTGACGGCGATCGCAGCAACTCCACGTAAAGAGCCCGAAACAAAATTTACATTCAATTCTGTCTTACCAAAGGTAAGTGTTGTATTTTTATCATTATGCAAAGTTTATACCGTTAAAAGGCCACATAAGTGGGTAGTCGTAGTAGTGTTTTATTGATCAACTATAAATATATAATACGAGCCGTGACAGTAATTAGTGGTGTTTTATTACAGTTGACTGAGGCGCCTCAATCGCCATCACCATTAGAGTCAGCTTCACTAAAGAGTAAGTATTTAATAATTTCATTACGTAAAATTTTAACTTTCCCAAGTGCGCCCACTGCCCTAAATACATGGTCCTAGTTGTCATGGAGACGTTATATATATTATATAAAAAGGTTCTTGTTTAGCCCTCCTTATAACCGTAATAGTACGGGGTGGAATGTAAAACTGCTTAAGAGGGGTGCGAGGGGCGCCTTCGGTGCAAGTTAGTGCACTCTGCAGTCTGCACACGACAACGCAATAAACGGTTGTTCCACAGTCGTAGACAAATAATTCGTACAAAAGAGACAGTTTTTTTGCGCTTACTATTTTAATTTGTGAATGACTTTGTGTGGGAGTTGAAAGACTTTTTGAAAAGTAGTTTAAATTGAGCCAATAATTAGCCGGTAATGTTTGTTTAGTGCTTTTAATTAGGTTTGTTTGTTGTGTTATTGTTGTTTTATATGGCGCGATTAAACACATGGCTGCAGTAGAATTGATGCGCGCGCAATCTTCCGGCGAATAGAGAGCGCGGTAAGTTTTATACCAATTCGGCCATCTTACTCTTTTGTTTCCGATCGTGTAACCTCCTATGACCCCCAAGGATCGGCCTGGCTTCCGCTACGGTTGTTCTCATGCTACCCACGGGTTGATGACATATACCTGGTTTTAATTGTCTCGAAAATGTTATAATTGAAGAAGATACTTTTTCATCCCTTAAAAATTATAAGTTCCTCTCTCCGTTCGTTCATTCAAGCCGAGGAAGTTTTATTGATTAGTTTTTATCTCGCACCATACAAAAAACGATAGTTGTTATCAGATAAATTAAGCTTACAAATTTAGTCCGTTTCATTTCCTTTTTGTATCCCCCCCTTCCCACACGTACTTCTAATTAATATTCAGCAACAGTCTGTTGTTATTAATATAACTTCCCGTTTTTTTCCTTAATTTTGTGCGCGACGTCGCGCTAGTAATTTTAACAAAACTATCATTGTTGCTTGAAGCGTAAAAGTGTAGATTTGCATAGTTGTCTTTTAAATGTATGCGACAATTTCTTGTAACAACTATTGCTTTGTGTTGGTTTTTGAATCACCTGGCCGCAGGTGTGCAGCACGCAACTAACCCAACAGGTGGCATCGCGACCACCGTATTATGTGTGTGCGCTTTTTTTCTCTTCCTCTCTACTCTATAATAGTAGTACATTTTCCTCTAAACGTTTTGTTTCGTTTCAGAACATGAGCAACGCCAATCGATTCAACGTGCAACAACGTGAGTATTTTAATTGTTTTATTATTTTTCTAATTTTAAGTTGAGTGTACGTGCCCATATATGCGTTATCGTGTGACGTAGCCTTTATACGACGTATCCCCTAAGTTTGAGAAATTTCAAAGAAAAAAAGGTTTCAGTTTATACCTGGTGATGAAGGTTAAATAGTTTATAATTGCCTGAAACTTTGGTGAAAGGAATAACCTTGAGGAGGATAACGGCATTTTTTTTACTAAACGAAAATTGTAGATACTTGAAGTATTTTGTGACAGTGATGGAAATGGTCAAAATTTCAAAAATTTGGCGCTTAAGACCCGTTTTACATGGACTAAATATCGTACTAACTTGTACTTGTTAGTACTGAATCAACGCAAGGAGTAAAAGCACGGGAATCTAAGCTTTGTACGGCCATGTACATATGACCGTGTACGGTCGTGCGTTGGAATTTCTACGCACGACGTTAAAGCTTAGATTCCCATGCTTTTGTTCCGAAAAAGCCTTAAAAACTCAAAGCAATAAACCAACGGGGGGGGCGGAGTAAGTAACACCCGGTTTGTCTAATGCCCGTATTTATAGACAGATCTCAAGCACTTGCTCGTACTCAAGACTGAGACGAGGCCGGTTGCTATTGGTTTTCATTGTATATGACAATAGAAACCAATAGCAACCGGCCTCGTCTCGGTCTTGAGTACGAGCAAGTGCTTGAGATCTTTCTATAAATACGGGCATAAGTCTCTCTTTCTTAAACTTTTATATACCGAGTGCCCACGATCAAAGTGGAACATAGCCAATTTACACAGAGAATTACATTTGCAGTTTGCTGCTCACCAGCTTCATCTACAAGAACGGTAATGGTATCTTAATTAAGAAGTATTTGGTATCAATAGACTCGGAAAATAATTCTCTTTCAATAGATACCATTACCGTTCTTGTAGATGAAAGTGGTGAGCAGCAAACTGCAAATGTAATTTTCTGTGTAAATTGGCTATGTTCCGCTTTGGTCGTGGGCACCCGGTGTATAGCTGTCTTTATTTGCTTTTAAACATAAAATTTAACAGTGGTAGGTACGGTCTGCAGTTCTCAAACTGTACAGTTAGTAGTAGAATTATTAAAACAATTTAAATAGAGAAGAAGAATTTTTGTGACGAACTTATTTTAATCCTACCAGCGCACAGTTTGAGAACTGCAGATCATATTTACCTGTTAAATTGTAGGTTTAAAAGCAAATAAAGACAACTATATACAAAAGTTTTAGAAAGAGAGAATTAGACGAACCGGGTGTTATTTATACTTGTTGGTTTATTGCTTTGATGACTTTTTAAGCCTTTTTCGGCAAGCTTATATTATATGGACTTTAGTACGACATTTAGTCCATGTAAAACGATCCTAAATTAGAGATTTTATGATTCTTCGTGGTTAAAATGCACATATACACGTGCAGGCGTTAACGCTTGTCTGTCAGTAGCGGATTACCCATAAGGCCGCAGTTGATCATGGCTTATGGGCGGTAAAATCGTGTGCTACTGTTCATTCAATTGTTCAGCAATATTATCAAAATTTGGTTATAATTATAGATAGTCTGTCATTAGCGTCAAGTCACAATTTGCTAAAAATTCGTCTACCAAACCTTCTGTTCACTCATCTGCTAATCCGTTTGTAGGTTCGGGAGTCTGTCTGCTTTATATCGCTTTCCAAAACGCTTACACATCTTCTCTGCTTCATCTGTCTATAGTTATTTCCTAACCTATCTGTCTACTTATCCCCATCTCCCTCTACCTACTTATATGCTTCTCCGCCTGTGTATACTTCTCTCCCTCTCCGGTTACCTGTCTACTTACTTATCCCTCTGTCTGCTTATTTATACCATCCTCGCTACCTCCTTCTTGCCTTGATGTCGATTGGCCTATTAATCACCCTTTCCATTTGTCTTCCACATTTGTTCCGTACTGTATTTATATCCCATTGCAATTGCCTACTGGATCTCGATTTCCACATCTCTGTCGATAATCGTCTCCACTGGCTACTTATATCTTTCCTAACCACCTATGCTTTTCATCTTGTTGCTCTGTCTCGAACTGCTTGCTAACATCCCGTTCTAATCTCCCATTTCCACATCTCTATCGATATTCGTCTCCACTGCCTACTTATACCTTTTCCAACCGTCTATGCTTTTCATCTGTCTCGAACTGCCGGTTATATTCCATTTTATCGACTCGGCTCCGGTCAGCCTGACTCGGCACAGCCAATCTTTTTGCTATACACTAAAATGCATTACCAGCTGCCTATTGAATCGGCTCAAAAACTGGACTGTGCCGATCCGAGATGACTCGATTCTATACGCGACTGCTAATACATTTTAGTGTATAGCAAAGAAATTGGCTGTGCCGAGCCGGGCTGATCCGAGCCGAGTCCTTCCAACTGCATGCATTGATTCTCTAATCTATCTATCTATCTACTTATCTCCTTCGTTACCTACGTGTCCACGTAGGTCTCTAAAGACTCGTCCACACACACGGGCTTGCTTTCCGGTTTGGTCTGTGCAGACCGCCTGAACAGTGTCCAAACGCTCCGGTTTGACATGTGCGGAAGGCAAGCCTGTGTGTGGACGGGCCATAACTGTCCTGCTTTTCCACTTTCTGTTTATATTCTTGTCCATATGTGTACCTAGTTGTCTCCCTTGCTTATCCATTCACATTCGTCTTATTTCCCATTCCAATTGTCCACTTATCTCAACATTTGCCTCTCTGTCTATGTTAGTCTTTAATTGACTACTTACATCCTTTTCAAACTGCTTAAGTGCCTATTCTTATTCTTCATCGTCCATTTATCTCCTACCCTGTCTTCCTTTTTGATATCTTATCCTCCTATAGACCTATAGGTCTTAGTGCCTACTTGCTGCTTTGCCTAGTCTATCTACGTGTCTTTTTGTGATCCGTGATCTAAACCTCGTGTACCGCTCGTTCGCTCGTCATAATAACCTCGTGTTCCGCTCCCGCACGTAATAATAATCTCGTGTCTCGCTCATCTTTATAACCTCGTGTCTACGCCTGTCATCGCAAAACCTCGTGTCTGCTGTCAAACTGAATACACGTGCACCCAGTAAACTTTTAAACCAAAATTATCCAATTTTTATTTAGATAATTTTAAAAAATGCTTATAATAGTGGCAAAAATTTATTAAATCGCTCCGCGCACCCACGTATACAAACGAACTCGAGTCGGACAAAAATCAATTTGCGTATTTTAAGCTAAGCGTTCGCCGCCCGGCGTTTATTGCTGATTTTTTTGTGTACCCTCAAATTCTTTCATGATCTTGTGATTGAACGACTCGCTAATGAAATTTTTAACACAAATTTGTAAAGGATCGATTCTCTTTTGGAGAATCGTTGCGGAAAAAAAACAACCTAATTGTTGGTTATTTTAATTAAAAAACTTTTTTTTTAATTAATGGATTGATTCGTACGTATGCGTTTTGGACGAATCGTAGAGAGACAGCTGCGAATCGCTTTCATAAACGAATTTTAGCAAAAATATCGTTCGTAACTTGTAATTTGTTGATGCATTGACTAACAAATTAAGGGTTAAAAGAAACATTAAATCAATGGCAGACGCATACGGGACGCTTTTTCTTTTTATGTAACAGTTGTTTAAATAACTACACGTATGTTGTACTTAAAGTACCATATTTGTTGTATTTTACCTCCCACTTTACGACTTAACCGCACACTTGCTATGTAGACCAATTTTTCTTTGTTTATTTTGGCGCCCAACAAGGGCAAAGTGTTTTGCCAGTTGTTTTTAAAAGTTTTAAGTGCAAATTTTAGTACTTGTATCTTTTAGAAACTTATAATTATTTGCAATAAATACATAACATATGATAAGGACGTGCTTAACCTCAATTATTTCATTATCAGTTGTTATTATCATTGTAATTCAATTTGTCCATGTATCACACGAATTACATTAATGTACACGAAATATTTGTATTACATTAATTATGTTTTATATAATTTAATTAATTTTCAATTTTTTGAATTGTAGCGATTTGCGAGATGATCTCAAAATATCGGATTCTGACGACAGCGACGTTGAACAACATAAGAAATCGCCATTATTACCACAATCGGCTTCCAAGTTACCAGTAGAAAGGTAAGTTTAATTAAAAACGCTTAAAGTGAAATTAGTCAAACAACGCGTGGTTTCTTTCAAATCAGATTGATCTCACCGATCGGAAGGACGCCAGCAAGTTCAGCAATGGAACGACCATCCGAAAAGCCAATTACATCACCAGTAGCGAGTTCTTCGAGCGATTCCGGTTCAGATTCTGGTTCGGACAGTGATTCTAGTAGCGACGATTCGACGGAAGAACGCGTAACGTCGGCGGTACCGCCAGTTTCGCCCGAACCGCAAAATCCTCCTCAAGTTTCGCCCAAACCCGAAGAAGAGACCAAACCTCGTTGGAATTTAGCTTCGTATTTAGATCAAAACGGTGTTAAAACGGAACAAGCTCAATCTCCTCGTGCTAAATCACCTCGTAATTCGACGTCTAACAGCTTGACTTTAAATTCTAAAAGTGTTAACGATATTAGGCAGAAATCTAGTGACGAATCGGACTCTAGCGATTCGACTAAATATTTAGACAGTGTAGTAGCTGAAGCTTTTGCTTCAAAACCTTCCGTTCCTCTTCTTTCCAGTTTATCTGATTCTGATAGTAGTAGTAAACGAAAAAGTCCTAAACGAAGAAAGAAACCATTACATTCAGTTACCAAAAACGTTTCGGATAGTGATAGTGACGATGACGTACGAACTAATATTAAAGTTACTAAACCTACAAATCGCGTAAGTCCCAGGCCTAAATCGGTCGATTCGCGCAGCGAATCAGATGTAGACTCGAGTCATTTCGTTAATAAATCGCGTTTATCTTTGCCAAATCAAAAAAGGCCAGATCTAGATAAGCCTAAATCAAATAGAGGTAGGCCGAGAAAAATCAAACCATCACATAGCGGTTCCGATACCGAAGTTAAGATTAAAAAGAGAGGTCGTCCACCCGGTAGTACAAGCACTAATAAAAATCGTTCTTTGAGCAGATCTGATAACGAAGCGCCTAAAAAGAGAGGCAGACCTCCGTTGAAATCGAAACGTCCACCTTCGCCTAGTAGTTCAGAAGACGAACGCAAACCGTCAGTTTTCGACAAACCGGCACCTCCTAATAGAAGAAGAACCATCTCAAAAAGAGATTATTCTGATTCCGACACGGACAAATCGCACAAAACGACAAATTCGGATCGCGACTTAAAACGAAGCGATTTAACAAAACACAAATACAACAAAGTAACCAAAAGTGACGAAAAAGAGAGATTTAAAAAGACGAAAAATGATTCCGAAAATGACGAGTGGGGTAAAATGAACAAAAATAGAATAAGAAATCATTTGTTTGAAAGAAGTCAAGAAGACGTAAGTCTCAAGCAAAATAAACAAAAGAGAAGTAGCGAATCGCCAAAGAAGAAAGAAACGGCAGCTTCTTTTAGAAGAAAAGGCATTTCTAATTTGAACGTCAAGAGCTCACCTTACATTGCTACAACTGACTCCGATAGCGATTCAGATAATAAGCAGGCTGTGAAAAAACTATCTTTGGATGGTAAGAAGCGCAATCGAAGTCAGTCTTCTTCCGATAGCGATATTAACGATCGATTTTCTGACATCGATCGGACGGCGAGTTCGGCTTTGGTTAATAAAGTCGAGAGTCCGGTTAAAGTTGAATCGGGTGGAAAAGCTGTGCAAGATAAGAAAAAGAGTGATACTTTAAGGAAGTTGTTTACGCCTAAGAGAGATTCGGAAGGTGGTAAAGGAGGAGGTAAAGGTGGAGGAAAAGGTGGTAAAGGAGGTAAAGGTAAAGGAGGCGTTAATGTTATCATTGTCGACGGTGATTACGAACGATCGAGTTCTTCTGTGGATGACGAAGTTTTGCCGACCATACCAACAAGTAGTGCGCCTAAAGATTTACGTGTTGTATCGTCAAATGTTTCTCCGATTAAACGTCGTAAGAACGGATCGACTTTCAGCGAGACGCTCAAAACAAAAACTGAAAAACCTTCATTAAAAGTGCGATTAGATATAAGTAACGTTGATTTTGGCAAGTTAAAAAACATACCAAAGTTAAACAAAGTGCAACAACAACGTTTAAGTGCAGCTGCCGAAACAAAACAGTTAGAAACAAAAGTAAAAATCGAACCTAAAGAAGAAGTTAAAATTAAAAGCGAAAGAACAAATTTAAACGATAGTGATAGTGAAGTCGATAAAAAATCAATAAATTGGAAAAGTGAAAAGGATGTGGACAATTCTAAATCTGTTAATCACAAACGTAAAAGACGTAATAGTTGTAGTAGTTCCGTTTCTTCGTTATCCACCGTTAGTAGTTTATCGCATAATAGTAGAAGAAAAGAGCATAGGAAAGATAAAGAAGACCATCACAAAAGTAAGAGGCGAAAAGATAAAACCGAGTCGACTCAGAGATCTTATATAAATTCAAATAATTTAACCAACGCTCCACCGACTAACCACGAGAGGGAAGTAGCGAGGATACCACCTATTCCTTCACCTGCTGAACGTAATTCAACTTGGTCTCAACCTATTAGGGAATATCATTCTTATTTTGAGAAAAGCGATGAACTCTCGGAAGAACAAGAACGGTAAGTTTTGCTCAAGTTTGTAAAAGTTCATGTTTTAACGGTTTTCCAATTGTAGTGACCAAAATAAGTACCTTACCGAAGCGAAACGTCTAAAACATTTAGCCGACAAAGAGACTGATACAATTAAACAAGGTATGCTTTACATGGAGGCTGCTCTTTATTTTCTCCTAACTGGAAATGCGATGGAACTTGAAAGTTCAGAAAAACCCGCTTTTACAATGTTTAAGGACACCCTCAGCCTTATCAAGTAAGTTTTAATTACCTACCATACCATAGAACCCCGTTATAACGTACCTACCTCTCACGCTCGGTTGTATAAACGAAAATTATATTTTAATCAGAGAATTAGATTTATAATCCTTAGATATGGCAACGTTACACAATAAATTAATAAATAAATAAATATAAACGTCAAAGTTTGACAAACTGTATTCACAATTCAACACAAAAAAAAACTTAACCTCAAATTTTAATTTTAATTTACAAACGTCAAACTTTGACATTACAGTCTTGACAGTCTGTAAGTATAATTTGCTTACGCATTCACTTTTTGTTACATTACAAAGGGGTACTCTATAACGGTATAATTCTACTATAGTTCTTTTTGAAAGTGTTCATTTTATTAATTTATTTTTTTCTAATCGCAACAAAAGGTACATCTCATCCAAGTTTCGAGGAGAACAAAACAATTGTTCGTCTCTTCACGCCAAACTAGCAGTTTTAAGGTAAACATAGTTTAAACATTGAAGTCTCTTCACAAATAACTCACAATTTTTCCATTTGAAACCCAACAATTTGTTTGTCTCTTTCAGTTACCGATGTCAAGCTCTGTTGTATTACAAGCTGTTTAAAATGCGAAGACCCGAATTAAAAGACAGCCACAAACTCGTCAACGAGTTTTGCACAAAGGTAAAAGACTCTTGAAAAAGTCAAAATTTCTATTTAATACCAAACTTTTTGTTTGCAGTCTGCTAATGTAGCACCAATACAATCGGACCAAATAAACCACGCTGTTGGCGGCCAAGGAACGCCTTGCCCATTATCGCCGACACCATCACCTGCAGGATCCGTGGGTTCCGTTGGAAGTCAGTCTTCTGGTTATAGTAGCGGCGAATTGGCGATTAGAGGCAATTCGGCTACGCCATCCACGTCAACGACGTCAGCTCCGAATCCTTGCATGTTGATGCCACTTCCTGTATATCACGCAGTAACAAAACTTAATCAAAATTACCTATATTTATTTTCCTATCAAGATTTGTGGGATCAAGCCGATTCTTTGGTTATGAAAGGCAATCATAAAGGTAATTTGTTTGAAATAATTATTAAACTTGTAGCTCTTTAAAAAACGTTAGCCCCTTTTGGGCTTTCAGCATAACTACTGGATTTTTTAAACTAGAGCTGGCTTTTCCATCCCATCCCACTGGAGTTCTAAGACATTGTGCTGTTGTTATTTCAGCTACACCAGCCTCACAGCTTAGATTTATCACCTTTTCAGTTTTTTGATGGATTGGCTATGAGAAGTTAGTCATGTAAACTGTTAATTCCTAACTTAAATTGCTTCTTACCGACTCCTTACAACTCAAACTAGAGCTGGCTTTTCCATCCCATCCCACTGGAGTTCTAAGACATTGTGCTGTTGTTATTTCAGCTACACCAGCCTCACAGCTTAGATTTATCACTTTTTCAGTTTTTTGATAGATTGGCTATGCGAAGTTAGTCATCTAAACTGTTAATTCCTAACTTAAATTGCTTCTTACCGACTGGTTACAACTCAAACTAGAGCTGGCTTTTCCATCCCATTCCACTGGAGTTCTAAGATATTGTGCTGTTATTTCAGCTACACCAGCCTCATAGCTTAGATTTATCACCTTTTCAGTTTTTTGATGGATTGACTATGAGAAGTTAGTCATGTAATTCCTAACTTAGTGCTTCTTACCGACTTCTTACAACTCCACTTTCAGTTCTCTTATACATACTCCTCCCAACCGGTTAGGGAGTACTTGATGAAGAGTTCAACATTAGAGGAAGGTGTAGACGCGTAGAACGTCGAATAGAACTTTCACTAGTCAAGCTCAACGTGAGGTTTTTGGGATCTAATTTCGGGCTAAAATAGGCTTTATGATCGATCCCTTTCTTGCAAAGCCATCAGCTTTTTGTCTTTTATTATTGCACTTAAATAGAGTTGAGATCTGTTAAGGATACTTTGGCTACTTTAAAGGCTCTCACAGACCAATGTAATCACGCGGCAGGGGCCTCTGCTGCGATCTAGCTCTAGCTATTGAACGCCTGATCGTTCTTGAACACGCACTATCGCAGTCACGGCCTAGGCCTTATTGGTCTGTGAAAATCTTTGCAGAGCTACCAGTTTTAGCGTCCAGATTTAGTTGATGTTAGAATTTGAAAGATAAATAAACCAAGAGTTCAACGTTGGTAGAAGCTGAATAGTGTTGTAAAATAACTTTTACTTGGACGCTAACGTTGAGACAAATATCAAGTTTTTGGAAACTTTCTTTATTAGAAAACCCTGAGTCCTTGAGCCTTTAAATGAGAACTGGCTGTGGAGTAGTTAAATATGAGGATTTATTGAAAAGTTTTATAATTTTTGTATTTTGTTTTCAGAGTTTTTTATTGAGTTGGATAAGGAATACAAACCGCTCACCTTACATAGTTCTTTAATAGAGCTAGTAAAATATGTTCGTAATGGAATAACGAGACTTAAAGAAAAAATGTAAATTTTTATTTTGAAGAAACATAGTTGATCTTTTAAAAAAAAGAAAAAGAAATGCCAAAGAATTGACGTCAATTTTGAAGTCAATTTTAATTGATTTTAAAATGAAAATTTTTTTAAATGTTTTTCTTTCATTGTTTTTTTAAGAGATTTTATTAATAGATAATTGTGTTTGTTAGGAAAATATTACTAGAAATGTTTGATATTTCTAGTATTGCTGACCTTGCGGTGCAGTACATACTATTTTATACATTCTTTGTAGGTTAATTCCAAATAGTGTATATTTTTGTATATATAGAAAAAAATAATTAAATCTTATGCTAAGATATTGGGGCATATTGATCGCTATATTTGTACAACGCTGAGGTAGTGGCCTAGATAATCAAACATGACAATGTTCGAACAAAATAAGTTCCAATTGTCGACGAAAGTAGTCATTATTTTTTGCATATAATTGTAGTATAAGTGTGCATATTATAACATAATGTATAATGTAAATTGTGTATCATATTTTATAAAATTTAAATTATTAAATTTTTATTATAAATGCTTTCATTAAGGCCATTATTGAATTTTAAATAAAAAAAAATAATTTTGTATCTCTATTTTATCAATTTTAATTGTCAAATACTTTGTATACAAGAAAAAAATTATATTGAGGTCGTAAAAAGTGACTTAAAAAGCCATTTTCAATCAAATTTAAATGTTGAAATCAAAAGTGCTTCGTTTTGTATTAAAAAACAAAAGTAAAACAAATTTTTTTACAATTTAACAACCACCATTTTGTATAATTTCGTTCGCCATTTTAAGTCATTTTTACATCCCTTAAATATCCACTTTGGCGCAATTTATAATTTAGAAATTTCTCAAATTTGTCTGTTGTTCGTTTCTTTGTTTAAAAATACATATTTCTGTTTTTAAGAGAGATTTCTAATTTTAAATTGCTTAAAAAAGGAAGTTTGGTTACAAGCCTAAGTGCTCTCTTGTGGCATAACCTGAATAAAAAAGATTGGATGTGAATCAATTATCGACATGATTGGGACCAACGGTTCAACATATTGAATGAGAGTGTATACGATTTTAATGGGGGAAAATTGGATTTTTGCAGTTTTTTGTTATCTGTTTTGTAGAATATAAGATGTTGCATATTTTGTACAAATTTAATGTTGCGATTTTTTTTTAAAAACAATTTTCGTATGTATTAACATGACTGCTGTTTGTTTTTGTTTGAAATATATTATTTATTTTATAATATTTATTTTTGCTTGTTTATTTTTTCCTTTTTTTGTTGTTCAAACTTTGTTCTTTTTAGATTTGTAACCAAACTTGTAATTAAATTCTTATTTTTTAAATAAGTAAATGAAAAAATAGTCTAAATTAATACAACTCCAAGTAACTCAAAGTGACCTTTTGTGAAATCATAATATGCCACAGTACCTTGTAAATAAATATGTAACTTAGTAATAATATTATCAGGTGATGTGTAATATACATATATACATTTAAAAAAACAAGGACCCAAAAGTTTCACAAATATATCATTATAAAGATTTATTTACTTGATTTTCTTTGAAACCTTAACATTTTTAAAAAAGTATCCAAATCCAAATGAAAGACTACTTAAACGTATCTCGAGATGATCAACAGAGGGCTCAATCAAGACTTATTTTCAAAACCAATTTATTTTAATAAAACTTAAGTAAACTTAACAAAATTAGCTAATTCATTTAAAATATCCTAACCAGTAGAAGACGATTCATCTTCTTTTTTTTTCTTCCATTTCCCATTGTTATAAGCCAAATGCCTTTTATTTGGTTCTTCCTTAACTTCAAATTCCATATTTAAGTCTTCTCTTAAAATTTTTAAAAGGGTAGTTCTTGGAAGTCCGAGCAATTGCGCTCTTTCGCGTAAAGATAAGTCTGGTGATTCTTTCAACGAAGCCTTAACGTAAGGTACATGCATAAGTCTAGCTAAACGCCTTCCGCACTTTTCTTTATCGTCGACATTTCCCTGACTAAATAGTTTACGTTCCCAATTTATAAATGTTGCTCTCATGGGTGGTGAGACATCAAACCTAGCCTTAAAGTTTCTGTTTATGTCGCTCCATGTTTGGTTATTGTGAAATCTTTCGTGTACCCAAACTGCCGATACAATTTTTTGCTCTTGAGTATATTTACCTAATTCGTTATTATCATTTTCTTCCGTCATTTGCGTTCAAAAACACAATTATTAGATGATTGCGGTAAAATTATAAAGAACAGCTGTAGTTTTGACAGATGCGATAGAGCTATTGCTATTTAGAACAAATGGAACAAATAGTGATTTTAATAAAATTGTTTTAAAATGCTAATTGAAATTTATTATTTTTTAATTAAAATCACAATTTTAGTAATTAATAATCAGTTTTTAGATTATAAAAACATAAATAAGGCAATTAGTTCAATTCGAACATTTGACAATTCGGACAAATGCACAAAATTATGACTTAAGAACGCTGTCATTTATCCGCCATTCTTTCGCTTCCCATCAAACGAGAAGGAAAGGTTAAGTAAGTATTTTATAAAAGTTTTGAGTTTTAATTGATTTTTAACTAAAATTACTCTAAAATTAATACTTTTAACGTATGTTTAACTAACATCAATAATTATAGTTGAGAAATTTTTGTTTTACATCATAAATTTGTGTAAGGACCACGTGGTGATTTTAAAACTTGTCTTTTAGCATGGCGGACGCTGCACCAGCTAGTAGAGGAGGATTTCGTGGTGGATTCGGTGGATCTCGTGGACGAGGTGGCCCACGCGGCAGAGGCCGTGGTCGTGGAAGAGGTAGAGGACGCGGCAAAGAAGACCAAAAAGAATGGCTTCCAGTGACCAAATTGGGTCGTCTTGTACGTGATGGTAAAATTCGTACGCTCGAAGAAATTTATCTTCATTCCTTACCGATCAAAGAACACGAGATTATCGACTTTTTCATCGGTTCCTCTTTAAAAGACGAGGTAAATAAAACGTACATTTGATCGCTGCTTTTTCATAATATAAATGATCACTTCACACTTTTGCAGTTTGAACCCAATTTTTAACATTTTTGTGTTTTTTAGGTACTTAAGATCATGCCTGTACAAAAACAGACTCGTGCCGGACAACGTACTCGTTTTAAGGCATTTGTAGCCATTGGTGATAGTAACGGTCACATTGGTTTGGGTGTTAAATGTAGCAAAGAAGTTGCTACTGCAATTCGTGGCGCTATCATCTTAGCCAAACTTTCAGTTGTTCCAGTACGTCGTGGTTATTGGGGTAACAAAATTGGTAAACCTCACACTGTACCATGTAAAGTTACTGGTAAGTGCGGTTCAGTTGCTGTACGTCTCATTCCTGCACCACGTGGAACTGGAATTGTATCTGCTCCTGTTCCTAAGAAATTATTACAAATGGCTGGTATTGAAGATTGTTATACATCAGCTCGTGGTTCTACTGGAACATTGGGTAATTTTGCCAAAGCAACTTATGCTGCAATTGCCAAAACTTACGCTTATTTGACTCCTGATTTGTGGAAGGAAATGCCTTTGAGCAAAACTCCATATCAAGAGTTTGCCGATTATTTGGCTAAAAATCATCGCCCTATTACAGGTACACGCACTGGCGAGACTGTTTAAATTTTTTTATTGTCTTGACATGAAAATTAATAAACAAAATACAACAATTCTTTTTTTATTTTTAACTTCTTTTCTTCCTTTGTAAATTGAAGTAGTGTTTATAAACAAGTTCTGCAAATTTTTTCGGATTTGATAATATTTAAAGGAAGCTACCGTTTAAGTAAACTAATGGCTATTTTTTTATTAAATTGTGAAACTTGATCAAAATTCGGAAATTCATTGTTTAGAAAAGAAATTTTCAACGGCGACATCTAGCGGTAAGTTGTGAACTAAAATAATCTGTTGGTAATCCCGTAAAATTTAAAGTTGAGTGATTAGTGACATAACCTAACATTCATTCTTTTTCATTTCCTTCATTATCGCCGTTGGAGAATGTTGTAGTGAGTTGGGCCACATTGTATAAAATTTACTTTTATTGAAGAATGGAAATATATTACAGATGTAAGTATTTTATTGTTTAATAGAGCTATTGGACAAAACGTTAAATTGTTTTTGCAATTATTAGCAAACCGCGTGTTTTTTCACGTGGAATCCATTACATGTAAATGTTTTCGGTCGTAATTTAGTGTAAAATAATTAGTATTACGCTTCCCAATCAAAGGGTTAAATAACTAATTTAACAAATTTGAGATTTAGTTCATTTTTAACTTCCTGTAAAACTAAAAAGTTTAATTTGTATTCATGTACATGTACACCTAGTTTAGCTAACATCGATAATTAAAGTAGATTAATTTTTGTTTAAATCAAATCACAAATTTGTGGGCCCTCCACGTGGTGGTTTTAAAATTTGCCTTTTTTAAGCATGGCGGAAGCTGCACCAGCTAGTAGGGGAGGATTTCTTGGTGGATCACTTGGATAAAATGGCCCACGTGAAAAGCGCAGATTTAAAAAAAATAAATATAACACTATAATACTCAATAACACTTGAACTTCTATTAGTTAATACTTTTCTATTTGTACTAAAGATGTTCAATCCACTTTCGCGGTTTCTACCAGAGGAATTTATTCAAGTGATGGCGAAAGTTTTTGATTACAATCACAATGAAACTTATTACTGTTCTCAACTATATTCAATATTTCAAGTTTTTTTTTGTTTTTTAGGTACTCAAAAGTTAGGAATCCGTGTGCAGACTGCAAAGGCATATGTAAGAGGCGCAGATTTAAAAAAATGAGGTAAATAACCCTTGGCCTTCTATTAGTTACTAATTTTTTATTGTACAAATGATGTTCAATTAACTTTCGCGGTTTCTACCAGAGGAATTTATTTCGATGATGGCGAAAGCTTCTGATTACAATAAAAATGAAACTTTTATTTACTATTCTCAACTATATTCAATATTTCAAGTTTTTTTTTATTTTTAGGTACTCAAAAGTTGGGAATCCGTGTGCAGACTGCAAAGGCAAATGTAAGGGGCGCAGATTTAAAAAAAATGAGGTAAATAACCCTTGACCTTCTATTAGTTTCTAATTTTTTATTGTACAAATGATATTCAATTAACTTTCGCGGTTTCTACCAGAGGAATTTATTCCGATGATGGGGAAAGCTTCTGATTACAATAAAGATAAAACTGTTATTTACTGTTCTCAAGTATATTCAATATTTCAAGTTTTTTTTTGTTTTTTAGGTACTCAAAAGTTGGGAATGCGTGTGCAGACTGCAAAGGCAAATCTAAGGCGCAGATTTACAAAAAATGAGGTAAATAACCCTTGACCTTCTATTAGTTTCTAATTTTTTATTGTACAAATGATATTCAATTAACTTTCGCGGTTTCTACCAGAGGAATTTATTCCGATGATGGGGAAAGCTTCTGATTACAATAAAGATAAAACTGTTATTTACTGTTCACAAGTATATTCAATATTTCAAGTTTTTTTTTGTTTTTTAGGTACTCAAAAGTTGGGAATCCGTGTGCAGACTGCAAAGGCAAATGTAAGAGGCGCAGATTTAAAAAAAATGAGGTAAATAACCCTTGACCTTCTATTAGTTTCTATTTTTTTATTGTACAAATGATGTTCAATTAACTTTCGCGGTTTCTACCAGAGGAATTTATTCCGATGATGGCGAAAGCTTCTGATTACAATAAAGATAAAACTGTTATTTACTGTTCTCAAGTATATTCAATATATCAAGTTTTTTTTTGTTTTTTAGGTACTCAAAAGTTGGGAATCCGTGTGCAGACTGCAAAGGCAAATGTAAGAGGCGCAGATTTAAAAAAAATGAGGTAAATAACCCTTGACCTCCTATTAGTTTCTAATTTTTTATTGTACAAATGATGTTCAATTAACTTTCGCGGTTTCTACCAGAGGAATTTATTCCGATGATGGCGAAAGCTTCTGATTACAATAAAGATAAAACTGTTATTTACTGTTCTCAAGTATATTCAATATATCAAGTTTTTATTTGTTTTTTAGGTACTCAAAAGTTGGGAATCCGTGTGCAGACTGCAAAGGCAAATGTAAGAGGCGCAGATTTAAAAAAAATGAGGTAAATAACCCTTGACCTCCTATTAGTTTCTAATTTTTTATTGTACAAATGATGTTCAATTAACTTTCGCGGTTTCTACCAGAGGAATTTATTCCGATGATGGCGAAAGCTTCTGATTACAATAAAGATAAAACTGTTATTTACTGTTCTCAAGTATATTCAATATATCAAGTTTTTTTTTGTTTTTTAGGTACTCAAAAGTTGGGAATCCGTGTGCAGACTGCAAAGGCAAATGTAAGAGGCGCAGATTTAAAAAAAATGAGGTAAATAACCCTTGACCTCCTATTAGTTTCTAATTTTTTATTGTACAAATGATGTTCAATTAACTTTCGCGGTTTCTACCAGAGGAATTTATTCCGATGATGGCGAAAGCTTCTGATTACAATAAAGATAAAACTGTTATTTACTGTTCACAAGTATATTCAATATTTCAAGTTTTTTTTTGTTTTTTAGGTACTCAAAAGTTGGGAATCCGTGTGCAGACTGCAAAGGCAAATGTAAGAGGCGCAGATTTAAAAAAAATGAGGTAAATAACCCTTGACCTCCTATTAGTTTCTAATTTTTTATTGTACAAATGATGTTCAATTAACTTTCGCGGTTTCTACCAGAGGAATTTATTCCGATGATGGCGAAAGCTTCTGATTACAATAAAGATAAAACTGTTATTTACTGTTCTCAAGTATATTCAATATATCAAGTTTTTTTTTGTTTTTTAGGTACTCAAAAGTTGGGAATCCGTGTGCAGACTGCAAAGGCAAATGTAAGAGGCGCAGATTTAAAAAAAATGAGGTAAATAACCCTTGACCTCCTATTAGTTTCTAATTTTTTATTGTACAAATGATGTTCAATTAACTTTCGCGGTTTCTACCAGAGGAATTTATTCCGATGATGGCGAAAGCTTCTGATTACAATAAAGATAAAACTGTTATTTACTGTTCTCAAGTATATTCAATATATCAAGTTTTTTTTTGTTTTTTAGGTACTCAAAAGTTGGGAATCCGTGTGCAGACTGCAAAGGCAAATGTAAGAGGCGCAGATTTAAAAAAAATGAGGTAAATAACCCTTGACCTCCTATTAGTTTCTAATTTTTTATTGTACAAATGATGTTCAATTAACTTTCGCGGTTTCTACCAGAGGAATTTATTCCGATGATGGCGAAAGCTTCTGATTACAATAAAGATAAAACTGTTATTTACTGTTCTCAAGTATATTCAATATATCAAGTTTTTTTTTGTTTTTTAGGTACTCAAAAGTTGGGAATCCGTGTGCAGACTGCAAAGGCAAATGTAAGAGGCGCAGATTTAAAAAAAATGAGGTAAATAACCCTTGACCTCCTATTAGTTTCTAATTTTTTATTGTACAAATGATGTTCAATTAACTTTCGCGGTTTCTACCAGAGGAATTTATTCCGATGATGGCGAAAGCTTCTGATTACAATAAAGATAAAACTGTTATTTACTGTTCACAAGTATATTCAATATTTCAAGTTTTTTTTTGTTTTTTAGGTACTCAAAAGTTGGGAATCCGTGTGCAGACTGCAAAGGCAAATGTAAGAGGCGCAGATTTAAAAAAAATGAGGTAAATAACCCTTGACCTTCTATTAGTTTCTATTTTTTTATTGTACAAATGATGTTCAATTAACTTTCGCGGTTTCTACCAGAGGAATTTATTCCGATGATGGCGAAAGCTTCTGATTACAATAAAGATAAAACTGTTATTTACTGTTCTCAAGTATATTCAATATTTCAAGTTTTTTTTTGTTTTTTAGGTACTCAAAAGTTGGGAATCCGTGTGCAGACTGCAAAGGCAAATGTAAGAGGCGCAGATTTAAAAAAAATGAGGTAAATAACCCTTGACCTTCTATTAGTTTCTATTTTTTTATTGTACAAATGATGTTCAATTAACTTTCGCGGTTTCTACCAGAGGAATTTATTCCGATGATGGCGAAAGCTTCTGATTACAATAAAGATAAAACTGTTATTTACTGTTCTCAAGTATATTCAATATTTCAAGTTTTTTTTTGTTTTTTAGGTACTCAAAAGTTGGGAATCCGTGTGCAGACTGCAAAGGCAAATGTAAGAGGCGCAGATTTAAAAAAAATGAGGTAAATAACCCTTGACCTTCTATTAGTTTCTATTTTTTTATTGTACAAATGATGTTCAATTAACTTTCGCGGTTTCTACCAGAGGAATTTATTCCGATGATGGCGAAAGCTTCTGATTACAATAAAGATAAAACTGTTATTTACTGTTCTCAAGTATATTCAATATTTCAAGTTTTTTTTTGTTTTTTAGGTACTCAAAAGTTGGGAATCCGTGTGCAGACTGCAAAGGCAAATGTAAGAGGCGCAGATTTAAAAAAAATGAGGTAAATAACCCTTGACCTTCTATTAGTTTCTATTTTTTTATTGTACAAATGATGTTCAATTAACTTTCGCGGTTTCTACCAGAGGAATTTATTCCGATGATGGCGAAAGCTTCTGATTACAATAAAGATAAAACTGTTATTTACTGTTCTCAAGTATATTCAATATTTCAAGTTTTTTTTTGTTTTTTAGGTACTCAAAAGTTGGGAATCCGTGTGCAGACTGCAAAGGCAAATGTAAGAGGCGCAGATTTAAAAAAAATGAGGTAAATAACCCTTGACCTTCTATTAGTTTCTATTTTTTTATTGTACAAATGATGTTCAATTAACTTTCGCGGTTTCTACCAGAGGAATTTATTCCGATGATGGCGAAAGCTTCTGATTACAATAAAGATAAAACTGTTATTTACTGTTCTCAAGTATATTCAATATTTCAAGTTTTTTTTTGTTTTTTAGGTACTCAAAAGTTGGGAATCCGTGTGCAGACTGCAAAGGCAAATGTAAGAGGCGCAGATTTAAAAAAAATGAGGTAAATAACCCTTGACCTTCTATTAGTTTCTAATTTTTTATTGTACAAATGATGTTCAATTAACTTTCGCGGTTTCTACCAGAGGAATTTATTCCGATGATGGCGAAAGCTTCTGATTACAATAAAGATAAAACTGTTATTTACTGTTCTCAAGTATATTCAATATTTCAAGTTTTTTTTTGTTTTTTAGGTACTCAAAAGTTGGGAATCCGTGTGCAGACTGCAAAGGCAAATGTAAGAGGCGCAGATTTAAAAAAAAATGAGGTAAATAACCCTTGACCTTCTATTAGTTTCTAATTTTTTATTGTACAAATGATGTTCAATTAACTTTCGCGGTTTCTACCAGAGGAATTTATTCCGATGATGGCGAAAGCTTCTGATTACAATAAAGATAAAACTGTTATTTACTGTTCTCAAGTATATTCAATATTTCAAGTTTTTTTTTGTTTTTTAGGTACTCAAAAGTTGGGAATGCGTGTGCAGACTGCAAAGGCAAATCTAAGGCGCAGATTTACAAAAAATGAGGTAAATAACCCTTGACCTTCGATTAGTTTCTAATTTTTTATTGTACAAATGATGTTCAATTAACTTTCGCGGTTTCTACCAGAGGAATTTATTCCGATGATGGGGAAAGCTTCTGATTACAATAAAGATAAAACTGTTATTTACTGTTCTCAACTATATTCAATATTTCAAGTTTATTTTTGTTTTTTAGGTACTCAAAAGTTGGGAATCCGTGTGCAGACTGCAATGGCAAATGTAAGAGACGCAGATTTAAAAAAAAATGAGGTAAATAACCCTTGACCTTCTATTAGTTTCTAATTTTTTATTGTACAAATGATGTTCAATTAACTTTCGCGGTTTCTACCAGAGGAATTTATTCCGATGATGGCGAAAGCTTCTGATTACAATAAAGATAAAACTGTTATTTACTGTTCTCAAGTATATTCAATATTTCAAGTTTATTTTTGTTTTTTAGGTACTCAAAAGTTGGGAATCCGTGTGCAGACTGCAATGGCAAATGTAAGAGACGCAGATTTTAAAGAAATGAGGTAAATAACCCTTGACCTTCTATTAGTTTCTAATTTTTTATTGTACAAATGATGTTCAATTAACTTTCGCGGTTTCTACCAGAGGAATTTATTCCGATGATGGCGAAAGCTTCTGATTACAATAAAGATAAAACTGTTATTTACTGTTCTCAAGTATATTCAATATTTCAAGTTTTTTTTTGTTTTTTAGGTACTCAAAAGTTGGGAATCCGTGTGCAGACTGCAAAGGCAAATGTAAGAGGCGCAGATTTAAAAAAAATGAGGTAAATAACCCTTGACCTTCTATTAGTTTCTAATTTTTTATTGTACAAATGATGTTCAATTAACTTTCGCGGTTTCTACCAGAGGAATTTATTCCGATGATGGCGAAAGCTTCTGATTACAATAAAGATAAAACTGTTATTTACTGTTCTCAAGTATATTCAATATTTCAAGTTTATTTTTGTTTTTTAGGTACTCAAAAGTTGGGAATCCGTGTGCAGACTGCAATGGCAAATGTAAGAGACGCAGATTTTAAAGAAATGAGGTAAATAACCCTTGACCTTCTATTAGTTCCTAATTTTTAATTGTACAAATGATGTTCAATTAACTTTCGCGGTTTCTACCAGAGGAATTTATTCCGATGATGGCGAAAGCTTCTGATTAGTATAAAAATGAAACTGTTATTTACTGTTCTCAACTATATTCAATAGTTCAAGTTTTTTTTTGTTTTTTAGGTACTCAAAAGTTGGGAATCCTTGTGCAGACTGCAATGGCAAATGTAAGAGACGCAGATTTTAAAGAAATGAGGTAAATAAACCTTGACCTTCTATTAGTTCCTAATTTTTAATTGTACAAATGATGTTCAATAAACTTTCGCGGTTTCTACCAGAGGAATTTATTCCGATGATGGCGAAAGCTTCTGATTACTATAAAAATGAAACTGTTGTTTACTGTTCTCAACTATATTCAATAGTTCAAGTTTTTTTTTTGTTTTTTAGGTACTCAAAAGTTGGGAATCCGTGTGCAGACTGCAATGGCAAATGTAAGAGACGCAGATTTTAAAGAAATGAGGTAAATAACCCTTGACCTTCTAGTAGTTCCTAATTTTTAATTGTACAAATGATGTTCAATTAACTTTCGCGGTTTCTACCAGAGGAATTTATTCCGATGATGGCGAAAGCTTCTGATTACTATAAAAATGAAACTGTTATTTACTGTTCTCAACTATATTCAATAGTTCAAGTTTTTTTTTTGTTTTTTAGGTACTCAAAAGTTGGGAATCCGTGTGCAGACTGCAATGGCAAATGTAAGAGACGCAGATTTTAAAGAAATGAGGTAAATAACCCTTGACCTTCTAGTAGTTCCTAATTTTTAATTGTACAAATGATGTTCAATTAACTTTCGCGGTTTCTACCAGAGGAATTTATTCCGATGATGGCGAAAGCTTCTGATTACTATAAAAATGAAACTGTTATTTACTGTTCTCAACTATATTCAATAGTTCAAGTTTTTTTTTTGTTTTTTAGGTACTCAAAAGTTGGGAATCCGTGTGCAGACTGCAATGGCAAATGTAAGAGACGCAGATTTTAAAGAAATGAGGTAAATAACCCTTGACCTTCTAGTAGTTCCTAATTTTTAATTGTACAAATGATGTTCAATTAACTTTCGCGGTTTCTACCAGAGGAATTTATTCCGATGATGGCGAAAGCTTCTGATTACTATAAAAATGAAACTGTTATTTACTGTTCTCAACTATATTCAATAGTTCAAGTTTTTTTTTGTTTTTTAGGTACTCAAAAGTTGGGAATCCTTGTGCAGACTGCAATGGCAAATGTAAGAGACGCAGATTTTAAAGAAATGAGGTAAATAACCCTTGACCTTCTATTAGTTCCTAATTTTTAATTGTACAAATGATGTTCAATAAACTTTCGCGGTTTCTACCAGAGGAATTTATTCCGATGATGGCGAAAGCTTCTGATTACAATAAAAATGAAACTGTTATTTACTGTTCTCAACTATATTCAATATTTCAAGTTTTTTGTTTTGTTTTTTAGGTACTCAAAAGTTGGGAATGCGTGTGCAGACTGCAAAGGCAAATCTAAGAGGCGCAGATTTAAAAAAAATGAGGTAAATAACCCTTGACCTTCTATTAGTTTCTAATTTTTTATTGTACAAATGATATTCAATTAACTTTCGCGGTTTCTACCAGAGGAATTTATTCCGATGATGGGGAAAGCTTCTGATTACAATAAAGATAAAACTGTTATTTACTGTTCTCAACTATATTCAATATTTCAAGTTTTTTTTTGTTTTTTAGGTACTCAAAAGTTGGGAATGCGTGTGCAGACTGCAAAGGCAAATGTAAGAGGCGCAGATTTAAAAAAAATGAGGTAAATAACCCTTGACCTTTTATTAGTTTCTAATTTTTTATTGTACAAATGATGTTCAATTAACTTTCGCGGGTTTCTACCAGAGGAATTTATTCCGATTATTCCGATATCTCGAGTATTTGTTTTTGCTTTTTAGGTACTCAAAAGTTGGGAATTCGCGTCCATCCAGTGAGATGGCTATACAGGCACCAATGGACAGTGGTAAAGTAGCATCCTTCAAGAAGAATCACATGTATAGGTACTTATATGCATGATTGCGGATTTTAAGATCTACTAGGAATAATGAAACACTCAAGTAATAAAAAAGTTGCACATTTCTTTGTCTTTATTGTGATGTCTGATTAAATAATAATTAATAAAAAATTTGTATTCTTATTTCTGTTGGTTTTACTTACAAACTAAGTCCTTAAATAATTAATAAACTGTTGTTTCTTTTGGACTGTAACTATCGTAACTATCTCTATTATTCAAACTACTGGTCTTATCTTTTTGGGTCAAACCACTTGATTCGTCATCATCTGGTTCGGCCGTTAACTTTTCAGCTGCCGCTAATTGAGCTCGCCTTAAAAATTTCCTCGTAAATGTTAAAAATATGTGAGATGTTTAAATACCAACCTTCTTTGCTCATCGTAATGTAATTGTACTTGCATGTCGTGGTCGCGACGTTTATTTCTTGATTGTACAATTTTGTACGCAATAAAAACAAGTATTAGTACAATCGGAATTAATACTCCGAGAATAATACCCCAAGTAATACCAGCTTGACGTTGGGAATATTCTTGATGACCTAAATTTAATTAACAAATTAGGTTTTATCGACAGGAAAGGTTTAAGTGAGTTATTCCACGTTAATAAAGGAACAATAAATTAATAGTGATACCAATATTTCAAAAATCAAATCCTTTTGGCATGTGGAATAGATCACTTTTTGGAATCAAACTGATTTTTTTGTAAAATATTTATTTATCGATTATTATTTTACATATTGTGAAACATAAATAACGTAAAAAAAAACAATGGAACTATTCCACATGCTCGGGTATTAAAAAAATTTTAAACTTCTGTGATGAGACTGCTTTGACTTTTAGTAGTTGCTCGATTAGTTGGTAAAGTAGATCCTCTCGGTTGGACGTTGTAAGGATAATCGTTTGAAACGTACGGTTTTGGATCTACTAAGTTAGGATTTGACGACGTAAGAGCAACATCTGGTTTTGGTAAAGTCGGCTCTGCTAGCTTATAAGGTAACGTGTAAATAGGACCAACACTTTCGCTTCTTTCATACGTTGGCGATTGTTGCGGTGGACGTTGAGGTTGTTCATCGCCCTCGTAATCGGGTAAGTCCAAATCCCATGGTTTTTCTTCAAAATCAACTTCGGGTACGCCTTCTAGTGGTTCGTGTGTTCTGTAACTTTTTTCGTAGCTGCGTCTCTTTTTGCTGTTGTTACTACTCGAACTGCTACGATCGCTTCCAATTGGACTTCGATATGTATAATCGTTAAAATCTTCATCTGAGGGTGGTGTTCTAGGACTTGCAGCTCTATAATTATCCATCATTGGATCATTTTCGTTTAATTTCATTCTACTAGCTGCTCTTGATGGTGGATTAAAAAGCCACGAATGGTTATCTTTTTTATGAAAGGATTTGAAAACTAAATAAGCTACAAGCGCTATGACTAGAAGTATTGGTATCAATATTGCGAGGGTAACGCCACCAGCAATGCCAGCTTGTCGTGACGAATATTCTTGTTGACCTATTTTGAGTTTGGTGTTAGTATGAAATTGACAAAGCGTTATTGGGCAAAAACACTACGCATTTTGAGTCTCGACTGAATTTTAATTGAGCAAAAATGGACTTCTGTTTGAGCAGTGTTTTTGCCTGGTGCTTCAAGGATAGTAGAAGTAACGAAGTTATACTTACGTAAACATTCGGTGTATCCATATTCGGGAACGTTCCAAATTCCCTCAGCTGTACATTCTCTTCTTTTATCACCAACCAGTTGAAAATCTTGATTGCATTCGAATGTAACTTTAGTTCCTGGAATGAAGAGGAAGTTGCTCTTTCTTCCAAACCTAGGCGTCTCTAATACTCCGCACGAAATAACCCTCTTCCTATTGGTCTCTTTCAGATTGATGATGGAGCTCTTGTAATTGAGGGTAAAGTGCGATAAATCTCGATTTAAAGTCACCGCGTAATCGTAAAGACAATGAACGTCTCTGTTACAATATTCGTAAGCTAGGTCGATCTCCAAAGAACGATTTTGTGGAATAATTTCGTTCGGATTCATCCTAAATTCGGGCTTAAATGTTTTGTTGTTGTAATAAGCGGAAGTTCGACCACCTTCGCGTAAAAAGAACGCGTGTCCTATATTAGGTTCGTCTTTATCTTCGAGCATCCACTTAAGACCAAAATCATTGTGTACACGTTCCACGTCATTTTCGCTGGAAGGAACTCCCAAAATTTGTCCATCTGGTGTCACAAGATCGTCCATCATGTTGAAACTCCAATTACCAAAAAGTCCACGTGTTCGGTTCTAAAAATTAATTCATCAGAATTTCTTTTGCCCAAAAATGGAAACTTACTATGAAGGTCCATGGTAAATACACTCGACCAGTCATGTAACCTTTATTTTCAACCACTTCAATTCCTGCACCAGAATCAAACATTATCAACACTTCAGACTGGTTGAGAATGTAAGTTGGCGTGTAAATAGTAACGCCTGAAACAAATTTGTTAGTTTTGCTTTCGATTACGACTAGCACGTACCTGGAAAGTGTTGGAATTTCAACGAAGGTCGGTCAAAGTAAACTCTCTTCGAGTCGGCAAAAACATCCAATCTGTATCTCCATTGTGCACTAGGTGGTCGAATTCGCACTTCTACAATTGTTGAAGAATTGCCACGAGCGGCAATGGACGTCAGTTGAGTTGCTCGCACTTCTCCGTAGATATTAATGGGCATTTGTTCAAATCTTCCTTGGATGTCGAGCCTGTTGTCTTTGCTGTTTGTTCGTACTAGCACAAATTCCCCCTTTCCGTTGAACGTGTATTGGACATCGTCAAAGGTGATTATGTGAGGATCTCCAAAGACGCCAGCAATGCCAGGTGCTTGATAGGCCACGCAGTCTTGGGTTGGACGTCTTTCAAATCGCAGAGTTTCGCAACCGACTGCTTGTTCGTATTGCCACAAACAACAAAAATATTTTGGCGACATGTCGTGGTACCAATGGGATAAAGTTGGAACTTTGTTGGCTTCGTTCCAGGGAAGAAAACCGAGATTGTGAGAACGACGAGGACTCGAACCCCACTGTTGGTCGTATGAAATCATGAGGAAATTATTTTTGTCGTAACAACATTGCTGTTCTGATCCTTCCAATCTGCAAATTAAAAATATATTGCAACCCCTGAATTGGTTTTACACGAAGTTCGTAAAACATTATTTTAGAGGTTCTTTTTATTGGTAAAAATATGGGCGTGGTCACATCACGTTTGGAAGGTGCTCCTATTATCTTTCCAAACGTTGTGTAATTGAGACCTTGCCCATATTTCGCCATCCAAGATAACTTTTAAGATATAATGTTTTAAGTACCTCCGGTTTTACACGAACACTTACGTGGGTGATCCAGTGCGTACGCAATGTACAGCTCCACGATTATATTGGCATTTGGGATTTGCATCCTTATCACAATCATGATCAGGCAGGTAACGTCCTTTATCGGCAAGAGCTTGGTCTAATTTACAAGGACATTGTGGTAATTCGTTAGCAAAGTGTCTCAAATATCTGTCATTTTTAATCCAATTATCGCAAAGATTTTCAACCCATTTTCTCCCATATTGTTTTTCCCATTGAGGAGCAAAGTACCATCCTAGCGGAATGGGTCTACTCCAAATAACGGGCGTTATTCTCGTATTTGTTCCTTCGACAGCTATTGGATCGGTTAAATTAATTTGCAAGAAACCGAAACGGACGTCGGTTACGTTTCTGTTGTCGCGTAGCCTAAACGCAGCTGGTGAAATCGTATGGACACCCATATTTTGTAAACCGGAAACGATTTCATCGATGTAAAGGAGTTCAGGTGCTATCGTTGTTTCACGGTAACCCCACAAAGAGATGCGTACGGTCGCGGCTTCGTTTGTGGTCAAATTGCGATGGACCCAACTGATTTTAATTTCTGGAGGAAATTTTTCATGAACGGCATAATTTTCAAAGAAAATTTTTTCTGTTGCAGTCGCTGGTGTTTCGACGAAATATTTGCCTTTCCATTTGTATTTTCCCGGTCCAATTGCTATTTCCAATCTGACGTAGCCTTCCACCAAGAGTTGGGGTTGAATGCAAATGGCTCTGTTGCGATCAACTACCGTTCCATAAACTTCAGCTTCTACGTCGAATTTGCACATAATTATGTCTGTTTTTTCAAAACAAGGTCCAGTGATGTTCACGATTGTTCCTCCTAACATGTTGCCACTTTCGGGAGCGAAGAATAATGGCAAATTAGCGCCGTCTGAAAGTCGACGTTAGTTTAAGGGAAATGCGACTTTAATGACTGCTTACCAATATCTTTGTTGCAACTACCAAGGATTATGTTTTCGTCAAGTCTAAAAATGTGCCTTCCTTTAAACCCATTGCCCCATCCTCTACCAGTTAAGTCGCGTATGATCGAATTTTGACTGTATGGCATGTATTCATAACTTCTAGTTCCATTCCCTGCATTAAAGCCTACGTAAGCTGGAGTGCCTCCTTCTCCTTTCAAAGTGTCTCCTAAAGCTTCCGTGTGTGTCGTCCATTGAAGATCCAAATAATTAAAAATAGCGTAAGTAAAAACTTCGTCTGTTGCTAAAACCATTTGGAAGGTATTGGTCTGCAAGACGATATTTAAAAAAAATTCCCAATGAGACTATTGTGGTAATAGCTTACCGTTGTTAAAGATTGTGGAATACCTCCAGCAAAGGAAATGTTCTTCCATGTAACAATAATGACGTGTTTTGGTTCGAACGTATCGGCTCCGATAATTCCTTCTCTAATATCCCATTTTGTTCTCTCTCTAACTTCAACACCAAACACATCGCTGCGTGTCTGCAAGTCTCTCTCTAAACGGAAATAAACTCCAGGCTTCCTCCTATCCATATCTTCCGTTCTCATAACACCCATACGACACTTACTGAAGAAAATGCCAATAAAAGAAGGATCGTTCTTTTTAGGCCAATCTTTATTTGGGAAAACTATCGGATATTCTGGATAATTTTCTGGAGGATCGCTAAACTCTAAATAACCATTGATGGAAACTCGCGTGTAATTAAAACGAAAACCGAAAAAGGGTAGTTGGAAATTTAAATTTTTGTGTATTTGAGGACTCGAGGATTGAATAAATCTTTGCCAATCGCCCTCCTTGTCACCCCCACCCCCTAAATCAAAATACCAGTACATGAAGTGGCGTCGAATCTCCTTCAATCGCTCATTACTAATATTGTACGGTATACCGCCGTTTAGTTGATTATTTTGATCTGGAGCATAACGAGATGTAAGAGAGTCTGTAAAAAAATTAAATTAATTGCCACACCTATAAGAAATCGAAAATGGCGCCTAAAGTGTGTCATCAGTATTTCACAAACAAGATAAGTTAATCGCTCAAAAAATGTTTTAGTAATTTGTTAGATAAATGTAATGATAAAAATACAAAAAAAAGGCATAACTTACCCCAGTTTGTGTAATCGATGTAATTTTCTCTTTTATTTAAAAAGTTCCCACCTTCACCTGGAATCGTTCTGACTGCTACGTCTGGTGGTGGTTCTGCTTCGGGTTTTGCTAAAATTTCAATTTTATTTATTTTGAATTTACATTTCATTTTAAAAACCTTCAGCTGCTGGAGGTTCATCGTGAGCATCTGGATTTGGTGGTGGCTCTTGATCGTTATTGGGCGTTTGAGGAGCCGTATCAACATCGGAACCGAGTTGGGGAAACTCTTCTTGAGCACAAACAAACAAAATTAACGTAAACACTATTAAAAGTCTAAATTTCATTTTATTTTTAGGGAGTTATAACGGTTTTTTACGTATCACTCATTACAACTATAGAACGTAATTTTGTTTGAGCACTTGTTGGCGATCTACCTGTGTTCTAATTGTTATCACTAAAGATAAGATTGATAACAAACAAGGTGCGTCTCAAAATAATAATTTTGTATTTGTTTAAATCTAAAATTAATTATTTTATGAGAATTTCGATGAGGTTATTCCACATTGTAATTTATGTTTTAAAAATTTTTTCTTGAACAGTTCTGGATTTGAATAAAATTTCGGAAATTATTCAATTGGTTCCACTTTGGGAGTACATGATTCATCCATTAGATGACAAATATAATTCTGATTATCGTAATCAAATGTAACAACATATAAATCGTTTTAGTTTGTTTAATTACTAATTGAGAAAATATTGTAGTTTGAAACAAAAAAATTCTTCGTTGAAAGATTTTGACATTGAAACTTAATAATGACCAGTTCCTGAAACTTTGGATGGTTCCATTGAAAGACACCATAAAAAGCCAAGGGTATTTTCTAAATAATCCATTTTGGAAAAACAGCATTTTTTTAACTAATCGAATCAAGGGTGGAGATTGGAAAATACAATCATAACTATTTTAGGATTGGCGATAGGGCAACATGTTACTAGCATAATTTATTTATTATTACATTAGCTATAACTTTATTAATGACATTTTCTAATCTCATGGAACCTTTCTCCAAAATTTTGCTTCAAACACAGCACGTTTTCAAGTAATCGAAGGTGGAAAATACCTTCGTAAGTAGTTTAGGGTTGGAGATACAACAAAATGTTATTAATACGATTTGTTTATTATTACAGTAGCTAGAACTTTTATTAACAACAATTTTCAAAATAATACACACTTTCCCTAAAATTTTGCCTCGAACGTACATTTTCTTTATTAAATAATCGAGGGATGGAAATACCTACGTAACTAGTTTAGGGTTGGTGATACAACAAAATGTTATTAATACAATTTGTTTATTATTACAGTAGCGATAACTTTTATGAACAACAATTGGTAAAATAATACATCGTTTCTCCAAAATTTTGCCTCAAACATAGCATATTTTTAAAAAAATCGTGGTTTTACCATGGTTTTATGGTTTTTACTTTTCGAGTCCACATTTGAAACTTTTGAAAGGTGAGTGGTGGTGTGGTGGATATAGTGGATTAAAATTCAACTAAGTACAGTTCTTCTAGTTTTTGTGTATTATTTTGCTTCTCTCTATCCCTCAACCTCTCATTCAGAGATGGGTGTGGTGAAAATTGGGCTATCGCATTTCCGTCACTATAGATATCCAAGGCGTGAACAAATATTTACCAGAGATTTTTCGAAAATTTTTAATTCAATTAAAGCCAATTTGGAGCAGTTGGCTGCCTTCATGTTCATTTTGTGATTTTTATTAACAAAATAATTTCTAGGTAATTTCGTTCATATTTGATAACAAAGCTTATCGCATATTTCTGTTACAATAATGTTTAATTAAGTTTTTTTATCTCCACGATGTTTGCTGATTAAAACGAAGTGATAAACAAATTCAATTTTTACGTATATTCGAGTTACTTATTTAAGGAAAATTATATTTGATTATGTATTTTTATACGGATAAAAAGGCATCCATAACATAAAGGGCATAGGTGACTCGTCAAACTTATAATAAAATAAATTTAGAAAATCACTTCAAAGCAAAAAAAATTTGTCAAATATTAGGATCACATATGTCGATTTTAACCTAAGTAGTATTTTTTCTGGATTTTATACAAAATTAATAATCGAGTTGTCACAGACATGTCATTAAGTTTCAATATTATTCCTCTTGGTGCGCGACGGTCCCATTTTAAATTTTAAAATTATATTTTTTTTGCATAAGCTTGTTTAATAAAACGCTTGTTTGAAAAATACGTGCACACCACTAACGCCAGCACCACCGCCACCGATATCAACAGAACGCCGCCCCAAGGACCCCTACAACCACCTGCTTAAATTTCAATTGGAAGGCAAGTGCATCACTAAAGTCAACACTAGGGCTGGGCGATACCTCGAATCAGGTATCAAGTATCGATACCACGACGGTATCGATACTATTCAAAAGTATCGAAAGTATCGAGGTATCGAAAGTATCGAGGTATCGAGGTATCGAAAGTATCGAGGTATCGAAAGTATCGAGGTATCGAAAGTATCGAGGTATCGAAAGTATCGAGGTATCGAAAGTTGTATAAGTTGAAATATCTCTATATTTCTTATTAACTATACCAAAACTATCATTATTTTGCAGTATTTTAGATGTTAAAAATGTCGAAGTTTGTGATTTTTTTTGGGTACTTAGAGAATCTTAAGGACTTTGAAAAAACATGCAATAGGTAGATAATTTTATCTAATTTATGATAGAATTTTTTCAACTTGATCGTTTAAAAAATGCGGAAGATTAACTCATTTTACTGACCGCATGTTTCCCTATATACTCAGTATAGGCAGGATATGCACCTTAAGAAATTAAATTGTTGATGTTGCGTCTCGCGACAGCACTGTGTTGTTTCACTTTAATCTTTCGTTACTTTTGATACCTCGATACTTTCGTAACCTCGATACTTTCGATACTTTCGATACTTTCGATACCTCGATACTTTCGATACTTCGATACTTTCGATACCTCGATACTTTCGATACCTCGATACTTTCGATACTTTCGATACCTCGATACTTTCGATACCTCGATACTTTCGATACCTCGATACTTTCGATACCTCGATACTTTCGATACCTCGATACTTTCGATACTTCGATACTTTCGACCCTCGGTATCGGTATTCGATACCACCTAAGGTATCGATACTTCGAATAAGTATCGATACTTTGCCCAGCCCTAGTCAACACTATATCGCCACCGAGAACAACAGAACTGCCGCCCCAAAAACCCTTACAACCACCCGCTTTAATTTCAATTGTGAAGCACGTGCACCACTTACGTCAGCATCGCCACCACCGATATCACCAGAATCACCCCCTTCAACCAACCACTTTAATTTCAATTGGCACGTGCATCACTAACGTCAGCATCACCGCCACTGAGTACACCAGAACCGCCGTCTTAGAGACCCCTACAACCACCCGCTTTAATTTTAGTTGAGAGGCACATGCACCACTAACGTCAGCATCGACGCTACCGAGTACACCAGAACTGCCGCTTCAGGGCACCCTTCAACCACCCGCTTTAATTTCAATTGGCAAGCACACGCACCGTTAATGACCGTGCCGCCGTCTCAGGGAACCCTATAACCACCCGCTTTAATTTCATTTGGAAGACACGTGTACCACTAACGACAGCACCCCCCCCCGTATTACCAACACCGCCTCCTCCGTGGCCCCAACAACCACCCGCTTTTATTTCAAATGTGAGGCAGTACATTTCTTGGCGAATTTGTTAGAGTAGATTTTTAAAAGTAAAATTTGAAATAGTGTAGTCAACGAACCAAAATTTAGCCTGATTTTCGGACTTTTTTTGTAACAGCGAGTTTTTTTCCTTAATCGGTCGAAACTATTCCTGTGAGTTTGTGTATAAAATGTCTCAACTCAATTTTGACCGGAAGGCCCTTGTTCTTCGACTTTAGTGTAAAAGTTTGACTTTTTCAAGTTTCCGTTTCACTATTTTTTGAATAACTTCGCTTGTATTGGTCGGATGGGGACCAAAAAATTTTCCTTTTGTTCGTAATAATTTCCTAACCCAAAAAAAATTCAAAACTGCCATCATTAGTGAGTCGTAGTTTTTTATAGAGAACTCGAGTAATAATTAATATTACGGTATGAAACTTTAGGAAGTTGTAGCTGATATAGTAACAAATCTATATTGCAAATTGGGTCCAAAAATATTGAGAACAAAGATTAAAATTTGCATTTTGGTTCAAATTTTCTAATTCATATTTGTTGTGAGCAATTGGTGGTATCTTAATAATTCTTCCCTTGAAATGTTGGAAATTTAATGCTCTTTCAGATGAAACCAAAGACAATCACATTAGATCACGTTTTCTTCCGATTTCGTTGAAAATAAAAATAAAATTTTTCTACTACTTACCCACAAAACCAATTTTAGTGCTCGAAATGGTTGTCTTTAAAACCAGTTTTAATGTTAAAAAATAGTTTATAGGAGTTCTTTATGATTAATTTTCAAAAATACGTAAAAGAAGAATTAAATTTCGACCACTAAAATTGGTTTTGTAGACAAACAGTTAAAAGATTTTCTTTTTATCTTCAAAGAAATCGGAAGAAAAAATGGTCTGATGTGATTGTTTTTGTTTTCATCTGAGAGAGCATTAAATTTCCTACATTTCAAGAGAAGAATTATTGCGATACCTCCAATTGCTCACAACAAATATGAAAAAGAAAATTTGAATCAAAATGCAAATTTTAGCCGTTGTTCTTAATATTTTTGGACCCAACTTGTAATATGGATTTGTTACTATATCAGCTGCAATTTCCTAAAGTTTCATACCATAACATTAATTAAAACTCAAGTTCTCTAGAAAAAACTACAACCGACCAATGACGACAGTTTTGAATTTTTTTTGGGTTAGGAAATTAATATAAATAATTTTAACCCAGGTAGTTTTAAAGAGAGATTCGTTACAAACAAAAGGAAAATTTTTTGGTCCCGATCCGACCAATACAAGCGAAGTTATTCAAAAAATAGTGAAACGGAAACTTGAAAAAGTCAAACTTTTACACTAAAGTCGAAGAATAAGGGCCTTCCGGTCAAAATTGAGTTGAGACATTTTATACACAAACTCACAGGAATGGTTTCGACTGATTAAGAAAAAAAACTGGCTGTTACAAAAAAAGTCCGAAAATCAGGATAAATTTTGGTTCGTTGACTACACTAAAATATTAATTTTTATGTGTCAATAAATTATAGAATTTAACTAACTTAAAACCATAAAGGAACGCATTCAAAATTGATTTATAGTTCATGGTACATTTCTGTATAACGTAGTTTTAAATTTTAGTTTTTGAGGAGTTCTCTCACATTTTTGCTAATTTCTAAGCCCTCGTAGTGCGATTCACTAACTATTTTCGATAGCAAGCGACGTCGGTCACCATAAAATTCGTTAAGTACGAATTTTATAATTCAAAGTTAGAGATTTATATGGATAAATATATCGTTAGATACATAGAAAATTGCAATTAATTAACGATTTTCGGTAGCTATAGACATATTTATCCACAAAAATCGAAAAATTTGAGTTACAAAATCGAAACATAACCTCAATCGCTAGTGATTGATATCGTTAAGCTACCGAAAAAGTTAGTAAATCCCGGCACAGTTGACATATCGTAATCATACCTAGCCTATGTTACTCCCAAAAGTACGGTCTATATGTGAAAGAAAAAATTATTAAAATTGGTTCGGTGGTTGCGAGATCTTAAGTAACGCACATACCGGGTGGTGACCGGACCTCTCGGTCATACAGATTTAACATGTAAAAACATACTTTGGTAATTTCCTGCTTCCCAATGTATTTTAGAAAGAAAATCTTCAAATAAAAGTTTTAGAGAATAAAATTCTACGTCTAAATGAATAAACAAAATTAATTTTGGAAGTTTTATAACGCCTGCAATATAATTTGAAAATTCCGAAAATTAGCAGAAATAGTGATTGCCTTGAAACACAATTGAAAATTGTCAAATATTTTATGCTTTATCTGTCAAAATAATTCAGCATTTTTTATTCAATTATTGAATTTATTTAATAATAAATAATATTTACGTACGATCAAGATCATCCCTAAAAATTACTTCATTTTTAAGTTTCAGTTAATTTAAATTACCCTTAAAAATAAATTTGAAAGATGTCAATGTCAAATAATTGATAATTTTTATTGGGAATATTTCATGGCAATCGCTATTTCTGCTGATTTTGGGAATTTTCAAATTAAATTTCAGGCGTTATAAAGTATCCAAAATTAATTTTGTTTATTCATTTAGATGCAGAATTTTATTCTCTAAAACTTTTATTTGAAGATTTTCTTTCTAAACTACATTGGGAAGCAGGAAATTACCCAAGTATGTTTTTACATGTTAATTCTGTATGACCGAAAGGTCCGGTCACCACCCTGTATACATACACATACATACAAACATCTTACTTTATATATTAGTATAGATAATGGCATTTTTACTGCATAAACTTGTTGTTTAATAAAACGCGAAAAGACGTTTTAAGTGGACATGGATATAACATGCACCTAACGTTAAAATCATAATTTAATTTTAAACTCAAATTAGTTCATAAATATTATCGAATATCTCTACTTTTGTAGTGTCGAGTTGCTTTTAATACTTTCCTTATAACATAATTAAATAAAATAAATTTCGAAAATCACTTCAAAATAAAAAAATTTGTCAAATATTAGGATCAAGTTGTTCGATTTTAACCTAAGGAGTTTTTTTACATAACAATCTCAAATGGATTTTATAAAAAATTAATAATCGAGCTGTCACCTGTCATTAAGTTTCAATTTTATTCCTCAAGGTGCGAGACGCACAGTGGTCCAAGTAGTCGCTGCGGTCGCTGCGTTAGGTGGCAAAAAGTCCATTTTGCACTTATAAAAAAATGTTTCAAAGTTAATAGTATTTTTTACAACATGAGATGAAACATCAGTTTTTTTCGTGAGATAGAATTTAATTCAAGAGCCTCGTACGGGGCGAGTGAAGTAATCTTTCGAACGAAAAAAACGGATTTCATCTTGAGTCGTAAATGCTATTTTTTTTACGACGATAATTAGTACATTTTAAAATAATTCTTTTTACTAAAATTTGAACTGACATTTCAATAGAGATTTTTTAAAAAGCCGCTAGATGACACCAAGTGACAGCAATATCACTTTTCAAATAAAATTGGAATTTATTTAAATTTAAATTATAAAATATTTATTAAGCTGTAAGTGCCATTTATTAAATTTTAAATTTATCAATTAAAACAATTAATTAACTAAAATCGCAAACTTCAAGCTCGTTTTACTTCGGACATTTTACGTCATCTATCAACATCCGCTTTTATATTTCAACATGTAATGCTAACAACTTCCATCTTGGATAGTTGGGTACCAAGCGTACCAACTACAACATCTCCCTTTCTTATTTTTTCAAACATAATCTTTTGACCAGAAGGGAGCAGTGATCAGTAGCTGCGTTCGGATATAGTGCTCAATTCGCTCTTTCTGCTCCGAGCGCTCCGGATCGTTCGGATATTCAATTTCGAGTGAAAAGTGCAAACTTGTTGATCGTTCGTTTATGACAGAGTGGTGCTTGTATACGATATTCGAAAATACCAAAATTTCAAATTGTACAATTTGAGAAAAGTTGTAAAATGGCGTGACAATTTTTATTTTTTTAATATTTCTTTCCATATTTTCATCATCTGGACAGTAAAAAAGTATATTATTTCATAAATTTAAACATTTTTTTTATGTTTTATTATTTATTATTATTGCAATTGCCCACAACGGCGTATAAATTTACAACTTGAAATGTAATTTTGTATTAATGAAAAGAAATCGTCAGAAAAAACAGAAAGACTACTTTTTAATTAATCTTATTACTTTTTAGTTTTTAATTAAAGTTTTTTTTAATTTGAGTTTTTGATTAGTAACAAATAAACAGTCGCATTAATTATTTACCATTATTGTGATTTGTGGCAGTTCAAGACATAAAAATATGAAAAAGAAATTTTTGCACAAATTAAAATTTAAAATAATAAAAATAGCTATGTAAAAATTTATTTAACAAAAAAAGTTCATTTTTTTGAACCGAACGGTTCACCAACCGTTCGGTTTTGTAAATTTTGCTCCAAACACTCGACGGTCACATGACCACGCTCTAACTCTACTCCCGCTCTATCGCGGCGCACAAAACCGAACGCAGCTAGTCTACCAGAACGGGTGTGAATACTATTATCAATAACTTTCGACTGTTGACTCTTCCCTTTTGGCTCACAATCAATATTGTTATCATCTTGGGTTAAGTTACAATCATTATTATTATTTTGGGTTACATTTTGGGATAACTTACAATCATTATTATTATTTTGGGATAAGTTACAATCATTATTATTATATGGAAAAAAATCAGAACCCGTACACATTTTCAACTCGTTTCTGGATGGTTTTAAATGAGCGGAATTCCTTCTTAAAATTGTTCCGTTTTGATCTGTGATCATATACGACCTAGGAGTCTTTGCTTTTGATAGTATTTTAGCTGGTTCCCAGACAGTGTTTTTCCTAACAATAACATTATCGTCAACATGCATCTCTTTTTTTTCTTTCACTAATTTATCGTGATAATCCCTGTAACAATCCTGCTTATGCAGCATTTTATCATATGGGTTATTAATTTTCGACATCAACAATTTCGAGTGTGTGGGTAATTTTGTTCTGACCCTACGGCTAAACAATAACTGTGCGGGTAAAGATTTCTGATTCAACCCTTTAATTAAAATGAGCAGCTGGGTCAGGTATAATTTCTAAAAATTTTGTAACACAAAATTCTGTGGTATACTGCTTTTGTTATTTCACAACTTCCTCTTGATACAAAATCATCTACGTTTATCAATACTTCCTCAATAACTGATTTTATATTATTTTTTATATTGTTCTAATTTCCGGTTTAACCGGAAGCGTTTCGTTAATCGAAAATAGTGTCAAATAATAGATATTCATGGGCTTGATACATATATTCATTTTTACGTTTCCATTTTTATTGCAAAAGAAATTAGGGATTTTTAAAGTTTTGACATTCCAAAAATCATTACTTCAAAACGGCTCGAGCGATGTTGATAAAAATTTATATTTCGATAGAGAATAGCATTGCCTGTAACATATTCAAAAAAGAAAAAATATGGCAGAGGAAATTTTGAGAAAATTCATTTCAAAATTTTGACCTTCTTTGGCCCCTTAAAGGTAGGCAATTTTAAAACAATTTTGAAAATCGGCTTGGTTATGACAAAAGCCCTATATTCTGGCTGTGCAATGCCGTTTTTAAATTTTTATAATAATAATTCCCGGCCAAGTTATAAGGGAAAAACCATAAAATGGAACAATCGTTCTATTGGTCGCCATTTTGAATAAAATGTCGAGAACTTCAATAAAAAATAATTTTTATTTTTTTTCTCGATTATAGTAACTTTTTCTTGGATTGGAAAAAGTTAATAACGAAACTTAAGTGACGTATCTTAGTAATTGTTGTTTTTCTGAAGGGTTCAAGATTGCCACGCTCCTCAGGCAGCCACAAAAAACTTTAAAAAGAACATTATTGTTAACCGCACCTGTTGTAGTTGGTACGCTTGGTACCCAACTATCCAAGATGGAAGTTGTTAGCATTACATGTTGAAATATAAAATATAAATTAATGAACTTGTTTAATTCTACAACAAGTACAACATGGCGCAGTCTTAAGTTAATAAAGGTTGAGTTAATAAATTTTAAGTTTGAATTTACGTGTCCTACATTAATAAACTGTGAAGTCGTTAATAAAAAATGGCAGACACCACGAGGAGGCCAACTATTTTAGCGCTAAGTGGAAACCTTGCAGAGGCTTGGAGACGTTTTAAACAAAACTACACAATTTACATGAGTGCCACCGAGAAGGATACGAAGCCTAGTGAGATAAAAGCTAATATCTTTCTAAGTTTAACAGGTGAAGAAGCTGTTGAATTGTTTAGAGGGAACCCAACATAAGGTGAATCCACCACGTGATGACCGTTAAAGTTGTGCAGTAGATTAATGCGGTCGTTGCTTAGAAACGAACGTAGACAGTGCCGTCGTATAATTATTACATTACTTTGGTTTGGTTGAAGCAAAATAATTACAAGCATTTTAAAAATTGTGAAGATCTCATTCACAAAGTATTAAACCAGTACCTAATTAATTATTAATAGTACTTCAAATAAAAATTTAAATTAAGTAATTATTTTAAATTTTGACAACTTTTAAAAATAATTTTTTTGACAGAAGAAATAACTAGCTCCGCCACTGGACTCTAAAGCCACGCCTCGCGCAGGTTTGGTCACGTGGTGGATTCAACTTACGTTGGGACTACTATAATACATTCAATCTAACGCCCGCACAGCAAAAGGATGAAGCTGAAGTTATTGTTAGCGCCGAATAGAGTGCCGTTGTGAAGGTGCGTTTTTCTATGTTTTTGTAACTATGTAAAAGAAAGAAAGAATACGTCAAGATTTAATTTAAATATTTGCTTTTGATTCTTATAAAACAAATTAAAATACAGTCCATTCAAGTTTGAATCAGCGCAGTAAATTGAGAGCGAACAGTTATAGCGGCTTTTGAAGCGTATTGCAACCCAAGGAAAAATGTAATATATGAACGTTTTAAGTTTCACAAACGTGTACAGCAAGAAGGAGAGGGATTTGAAGAATTTCTCACCGAAATCAAAAAATTATCCTTAACTTGCGAATTTCAAAGTCTTACGGAGGAAATGATTCGTGATCGCTTAATCATTGGTATCACCGATGATAACTTGCAAAAAAGGTTATTGCGAGATGGAAATTTAAGTCTTGAAAGGTGTGTCGATTGTTGTCGAGCAGCTGAAATTTCCAAGAAGCAAGCAAGGACCCTGCAAGAAAAAGTGGTTGTAGATGATGTTAATCGAAAGTTTGGTAGAAGCAAGGACAAAGAGGACAATAAGCGAAAGAAGAAAGAAGCTGTCACGAAGACAAACAAATTTAACTGTCGAAGGTGTAAAACAGTTCATGGTCCTCGAGAGTGTCCTGCGTTCAACCCTAAAAAAAGGATGGATTCTGCTTTAGCTTCTTGTTCTGCTACCTCAACCTCACTAAGTGAAAATCCTGAAATTCCACCTAAAAAAAGAAAGCTTCAAGAAGAGAATTTAGGAACTGTATCACCCGATTTACAAATTATTTCACCTGTTGAGCAAGCTACAGTCGAAGACTATCCAAAACGGACAAAACCATAATAGTGGGGTCGAAATACGGTTTGAGACTAAACTTTTGCTGATAGAAATGTTATGATTGGATAATGTTTAGAACAATGTCAGGAATAATGTGGTAAGTTTTGGACTTCGAACTCGCACGGCGTCCTTCCAAAAAAAGCATTTCAAAGAACATTTACCCGTTTTCTTTGACGTTTTATTTAATTCCTCAACTTCTAAACATCGGATCGTAATAAAAAATTATGCGATTATGGGAAATTAACAGACGATGAATTCCAGACTAAAAATGTATAGTTTGGTTCAGTAGTTTTGGAGATAAAACTTCTTAAGCACCAAAAGCGAACCAAAAATTGTTTTACTCAGTGCATTGCAAAGAAGTCATCAAAAAATCTTTTGTTCATGTAAAAGATACTACTTGATGAGTAGAATGGATTTGCCAAAGTTGAAATCCTCAAGTGCAACCAAAGAGCCAAAAAGTGCATAGGAAGTTAGAACTTGTAAGGATTGCCATTTAATGCGATCATAATAAAAACAATTTTTTTTTCAAAAAACATTCCTTTTCGAACCTACTATTTTGTGAAAGAAATATTTTAGAAATTATCGCCTTCTTGCATAGTTCACTTTTGACCCTTTTTTCGAAACGCGCTTTTCTAAATTGCCAAGAACTTGGTAAATATTTGTTAAAAAGAAGATTCATTATTTTAGCTTGATAGATCTTTTAAAATACGTTTGATTTCAAAAAACACAATTCCCGATTCATCAACTTGGAGGCTAATTCTGGATATTTTTGTATTTGCTACTGCAGGTGGCACGCTCCCCCACTCCTGACTTTGGATTCATTTAGATGTACTATATGCGTCAGTGTCAAATTTAATATAAGAAACTCCATGGCTGTTACTATTTTGACGGGATTTTCGATAGTTTCTTGTCTATAGTTACAAAGCACGCACCATTAATTTTATTTACTGACTTCTTCTTTTTATTCTGGTGTTGAATTAGAAGATGCATAACATACTTAGATATCATATATCAACAAAAGAATGTTTTGCCTTTCAGTTGAGACAAAAACGATTTAAAAACAGTTAGCCGTTTAATCACTGCAGTTGTAAATACAAAAATATCCATATTTGGCCTCCAAGTTGATGAATCGGGATTTTTGTTATTTGAAATCAAAGGTTTTGAAAAGATCTATCAAGCTAGAATAATGAATTTTCTATTTAACAAGTATTGACAAAATTCTTGGCGATTTAGAAAAGTGCGTTTCTAAAAAAGAGTCAAAAGTGTACTAAGATTAGCGAAAAATTATAAAATTTTTCCTTGAGCAAATAGTACGTTCAAAGACGAATGTTTTCATAAAAAAAAGATTTTTATTCATCGCGATCGCATTAAATGACAACCCTTACAAATTTTGATTTCCTGAGCAGTTTTTGGCTGTTTGGTTGCACTTGAGGATCTCAACTTTGGCAAGTCCATTCTACTCATCAAGTAGTATCTTTTACATGAACAAAAGAATTTTAGATTATATCTTTGCAATGCACTGAATAAAACAATTTTTGGTTCGCATTTGGTGCTTAAGAAGTTTTATCTCCAAAGCTACTGAACCAAACTATACATTTTTGGTCTAGAATTCATCGTCTGTCAATTTCCCATAATCCCATAATTTTTTATTACGATCCGATGTTTAGAAGTTGAGGAATTAGATAAAAGGTCAAAAAAAACGAGTAAATATTCTTTGGAATGCTTTTTTCGGAAGGACGCCGCGCGAGTTCGAAGTCCAAAACTTACCACATTATTCCTGACATTGTCCTAAAAATGATCTAATCATAACATTTCTATCAGCAAAAGTTTAGTTTCAAGCTATTAATTCCCGTAATTCGACGCCACTATAGACTATAAGTTCGGGAAGATAAATTAAATTTTGAAGAACAGCTGCTGGAATTAATGAAACAAGTACTTCCTGAAGCCGCTCCTGATTTTCTAGAAATGCAGTGTGTGCAATTAATCGATAAACCAGATCAGTTAATAGAATTTATATCTCGAGCTATAGAAAACCACGATTACCCGTTAATTAACGAATATTTGAGAAAACAAAAAATTTTAACACAACAAAAGCACTATACCACAGAATTTTGAAATTCAAAATTCTGTGATATACTGCTTTTGTTGAGTTAGAATGTTTTGTTTTCTCAAATATTCTCTCATTAATGGGTAATCGTGGTTTTCTATAGCTCGAGATATAAATTCTATGAACTGATCTGGTTTATCGATTAATTGCACACACTGCATTTCTAGAAAATCAGGAGCGGCTTCAGGAAGTACTTGTTTCATTAATTCTAGCTGTTCTTCAAAATTTAATTTACCTTCCCGAACTTCTGGTTTTGTCCGTTTTTGGTCAAGTCCGTAGCTTGCTCAACAGGTGAAATAATTTTAACTTTTTCCAATCCAAGAAAAAGTTGTTTTTTATAATGCGCTTGGTTGAGATTTTTTTTGTTTTTTTTGAACATCATATTTTATTTACTTCGATATTTCATTATTTTAATTTTTAATTACTGTTACTTTTGAATATTCCAGTTTAATAATGTTTAAAATAATATTATGTTAAATAAAACATTTCGTTTTCTTAGTTGTTGGTGTTATTTTTGGACTCTCAAAAGAAGTAGTCTGTCAGACTACGCCGGACCGTAATAATATGTAACAACTATGGTACCGGACCAGTTAAGGGTTAATAAAACGCCTGAAAGGCGTTTTAAATGGACATCGATATAACATGCACCTAACCTTAAAATCAAAATTTAAATTTAAACTCAAATTAGTTCATAAATATTAGCGAATATCTCTACTTTTGTACTGTCGAGTTGCTTTTAAATATTTTCCTTATAACTAAAAAAAGGAAATTTCGAAAATCACTTCAAAGAAAAAAATATTTGTCAAATATTAGGATCAAGTTGTTCGATTTTAACCTAAGTAGTTTTTTTTACCAAATAACAATCTCAAATGGATTTTATTCAAAATTAATAATCGAGCTGTCACCTGTCATTAAGTTTTAATTTTATTCCTCAAGGTGCGCGACGATCCCGTTTTAAATTTTAAAAATGCATTTTTTTATTAAAACGCCTGAAAGGCGTTTTAAATGGACATCGATATAACATGCACCTAACCTTAAAATCAAAATTTAAATTTAAACTCAAATTAGTTCATAAATATTAGCGAATATCTCTACTTTTGTACTGTCGAGTTGCTTTTAATATTTTCCTTATAACTAAAAAAAGGAAATTTCGAAAATCACTTCAAAGAAAAAAATATTTGTCAAATATTAGGATCAAGTTGTTCGATTTTAACCTAAGTAGTTTTTTTACCAAATAACAATCTCAAATGGATTTTATTCAAAATTAATAATCGAGCTGTCACCACTGTCATTAAGTTTCAATTTTATTCCTCAAGGTGCGCGACGATCCCGTTTTAAATTTTAAAAATGCATTTTTTTATTAAAACGCCTGAAAGGCGTTTTAAATGGACATCGATATCGAGGTCGATAAAACATTATATTATATTGTAGGTTACCTCGGTCGAAAATATAGGGAGGAGTTACAGTGACGTCAAATGACGCGGCATCAAAATTGATTACGTCACATCTGGGACTGGGACTTTTTTTGAATTTATTTTAATTACTGCCTTAAGGTAGAATTTTTAAAAAATTTTAAGGGACAAAAAATTGTTCTAAACTAGGGGTATATAAAAGTGAAGAAATAGAAATATTTTATTGACCGGTTTTCCAGAATTATCGTAAACTTCCGATTTAAACCCGATATTTAAATTCCCAAGACGTTTTTCTTCGTTTTTTTCCACTAATGAACTCATACTTTTTATGAATTAAACAACAAATGAATCAAATATATCAATCAAATTATTAAATTAGCTAAAGGTAAATAAATGAAACTATTATTCTTATTATTATTAAAATTTGTACTTGTTTAAAAAATATAATCAATACATATTGTAATTTGAACATCGAAACTTTTTATTTCTCATTCGTTAATTATATACAGTAATAGGTGTACAAAAATTTGAGTTATTATAAAAGGAACACATCAAAACTATAACTAAGGCACAATAAAAAACTACAAAACTCTTATAACTACAACTAACAAGGAATATTGAAAAATTAACGAACGAACAGAAACAGTAAAAAAGCACAACTAAACAATAAATAAACACAAGGATAATAATATAAATATTCAAAATTAAGAGAACACGCTAATTTAACACTCAAATTATTAATATTTGACTATTTGACATTTGACATAACTTTAACTATTTATGTTGAAAGTGACCTAAGCCACCTAACTTAGCGACTTTTATCATATTTGATTTATTTAACATTTTGCATTTTAATATGTTCAAAAATAATATGTATGCTTATTATGGAAATACAATTATATTTTTACATCTGAAGATTGTACTGAAAAACATAATTTATGTAAAAATATGACTGAAAGCACTTTCAAAATAAAAAGCTTAGTTAGGTGCTGCTATCTAGCGGAACGCGTGGGAACTAGACAAACCAACATTTCTTTGCAGGCGCCAAATTTAAATTGTATCATTTTCAAATAGTAAAGACAAAAGACGACAACTTAAGCTATTCTAATAAATATAATTTTTAGAAATATTTTGCTATTACAAAAACTTAAGTTTCATTTAAGAAAACGGAAGTTTACGATATATCTCGGAAACCGTCCAATAAAATAATTTTATTTCTTCACTGTAATATGCCCCTGTAGTTTAGAACAAATTTTGGTTTCTTAAATTTTTTTTGAAATTCTGCCATGAGGCAGTAATTGAATTAAATTCGAAAAGATGGTCCCAAATGTGACGTCACATTTTGGCACACGACCAACCGAGTGTCATGGCAACTGCCGCGCTTTTGTTCACCGAGGTAACCTGGTAATATAATATAATGTTTTATGGACCTCGCATCGATATAACATGCACCTAACCTTAAAATCAAAATTTAAATTCAAATTAGTTCATAAATATTAGCGAATATCTCTACTTTTGTACTGTCGAGTTGCTTTTAATATTTTCCTTATAACTAAATAAAATAAATTTCGAAAATCACTTCAAAATAAAAAAATTTGTCAACTATTAGGATCAAGTTGTTCGATTTTAACCTAAGGAGTTTTTTTACCAAATAACAATCTCAAATGGATTTTCTTCAAAATTAATAATCGAGCTGTCATAATGTCATTAAGTTTCAATCTTATTCCTCAAGAAGCGCGACGGTCCCATATTTTAAATCTCAAATTGTATTTTTTACTACACAAACTTGTTGTTTAATAAAACGCCAAAAAGGCGTTTTTAGTGGACATCGATATAACATGCAACTAACCTTAAAATCAAAATTTAAATTTAAACTCAAATTAGTTCATAAATATTAACGAATTTCTCTACTTTTGTACTGTCGTGTTGCTTTTAATATACCTTATAACTAGACTGCGGATTTATAAGCACATAAAATCTTTAAAATAAGCAGTAAAAACATTAAAATATGCACCAAAATAATAGACAAATAAGCACAAATATGCAGATATAATAACAAATATGAATATAAATAGCATTACATAGCATTAATAAGCACTAATAAGCAGAATAAGCCCGAATAAGCATAATATAAAAAAATAAGCACAAAAACTTCGAAATAAGCACAATAAGCATTTTAGTCGCTTAATCGATTTAAAATTGCTTAATAGTATTTTTTACAACATGAGATGAAACATACGTTTTTTTCGTGAGATAGAATTTAATTCAAGAGCCCCGTAGGGGCGAGTGAAGTAATCTTTCGAACGAAAAAAACGGATTTCATCTCGAGTCGTAAATGCTATTTTTTCTACGACGATAATTAGTACATTTTAAAAAAATAATTCTTTTTACTAAAATGTGAACCGACCACAAAAAAAACTGGTTTCATCTCATGTTGTAAACAACATCCGCTTGTAATAAAACTTTTTCTCACTAGAAACGAAAATGATATTTTCGTAACGAGTAAGTGATGACGAAATGCTTAGTTTCACATATGAGAGTAGAAAAAACATCTTTCTTTCAATTTTCATTGTGGAATATATATCCCAGACAAATAGCATTGTTTGCTTAGAAATCCGCAGTCTACTCATAAGCCTTCTTCCTCCTCTATGTCTGTGCGTATGTAAAGAGAGGAGGGACGGTGTGTATACCTAGACTGTGCTGGTATGGGACTAACCAATATAAAAACAAGTTGACTTGGCTGGACGCCTTTAACGTCTTCAAACACTGGAAGAAAACATGATGATAAGATGATGTGGGTCAAAACTTAAAATGGATTAATCATCCCCATCCGATAAACAACTTTATTCTCTGTTCACCATGTTCACCACCATGTCCTCCACCCTGTTCTATAGAACAGGAGATGTTCTACATCTTCTCGTGAAAGCCTCTGCTGTCCTTTCGCTGTTACTTCATCTCCTTGCCCTTCTGCATCCCCACCTTGCCCTCTTCCGCTAGCTTACTATATAATGTGGGTTCCAGGACCACGGAGTATTTAATGGAGCGTGGCTGTCTTTCCAACTGTAGTAGATGTAATGAATGTGTATGAACGTCACTGGCCTGAGTTAGCTCAAATAGGATTTATGTTAAGGGAACATTGGCTCAACATGAGCAGCATTGAAAACACTTCTAGTGTCCCTGAGTTAGGCCAAAAGTTTTATTGGACTCAAGATTAATGGGACGGGAGCGAAAAGGTAGCACAATGAGCTCATCTAAGTGGCATTATGCGCATATGAACTTATTTTCACCTCCCACCCGAGCAACCCTAATGCTATTTCGGATTAGGAGCTTCCATTGCAAACATAACACTTCAAAACTAATCTCACACAAATTAATTGCTCATAAAGGAATAAAAAAAAAGGCTGAGTTCTAAGAAATATTTATTCAAGTCTCAGCATTAAAATTTGTGTAATTTGATTCACATTTAGTGTAGCCATTGATGGGCTGATTCCACGTTCCTTCATCTGTACAAAATCTCCTTGTGTCGCCCATAAGTTCAAAACCTTCATCGCATTCAAATAAAACTTTTGTACCAGGAATAAACAAAAAGTTGCTCTTCCTTCCAAATCTCGGAGTCTCGAGAACCCCACACGAAATAACCTTCTTTGTATTGACTTCTTTTAGCTCCATCAAAGTGTTTTTATAATTAAGAGTAAAATGTGCTAAATCTCGATTGTAAGTCATGGAATAATCGTAAAGACATTGTGCGTTATTGCCACAATATTGAAAAGCCTTTTCAATTTGATCCGTACGATTTACCGGAATGATGTCTTCTGGATTCGTTTTAAATTCTGGCACAAACGTCTTGTCGTTGTAATAAGATGCATTTCTTCCAAATTCTTTTACAAATAACGATTTTCCTATATTAGGAGCCAATTTATCTTCAAGCATCCACTTAACACCAAACTCATTGTGAAGATGTTCCACGTTGCTTTCGTTTGGAAAAACTGCTACAACTTGACCTTCTGGTGTAACGAAATTAGTTGAAGGATTGTGATTCCAATTACCAAAAAGGCCACTAGTTTTATTCTAAAATCATCAAAATGCTTTAAAAATTGAACTATTTTGAACAAATGACTCACCAAGAACGTTTGGGGTAAATACACTCGTGCGGTTATAAAACCTTGATTTTCAACCACCTCCACTCCTGCACCAGAATCAAACATCATTATAACGTCAGATTGGTTCAAAATGTACGTTGGGGTGTACACAGTTACGCCTAAAATAAAGAAAATTAGTTTTAATAGTGACCATTTGCAAGAGCGTACCTGGGAAGCGTTGAAACTTAGTTGCTGGTTTATCGAAGTAAACTCTTTTCCGATCGACAAAAACATCAAGTCTGTATCTCCATTGGGCAGACGGTTGCCGAATTCGAACTTCAACAATACTAGAAATATTTTCACGTGCTACAATCGACGTCAGTTGTGTCGCTTTTACATTATTTTTGTAAGGATCGTTTGACATTTGTTCGAATCGTCCTTGAATGTCGAGTGAACGATTTTCATCATGGGCTTTCACTAACACGAATTCGCCTTTTCCATTAAACGTGTATTCCACGTCATCAAATGTAATTATGTGAGGATCTCCGAAAACTCCAGCAACTCCCGATCCTTCATAAGTTACACAATCTTCTGTTGGACGCCTTTCATATCGTAGAGTTTCACAACCTCGAGACCCACTGCTTTGCCACATACAACAAAAATACTTGGGCATTATATCGTGATACCATTGAGATAAAGTTGGAACTTTGCCACCTACATTCCATGGAACGCTACCCAAATTATGGGAACGACTTGGACTCGAACCCCACATTTGATCGTGCGATAGCATAAGATAATTGTTCCTATCATAACAACACTGTTGTTCAGATCCGTGAAAACTAGAAAATTACAAAACTTGTTATATGGGGTGAGTATAAGAGATACTGAGGAACCGCTACCGGAACGACGATCTAGAGACGCCCGATCCGAAACTTCAATTCCATCCGAACAAATTTTTTCGGTTACACCAAAATGCCGTGGGTCTCCGCGTTCTCCAAAATTATGGCTAAAAATGGACACTTTTTTGAAAAATCGCAGCGCACTCTGTATGGAAGTCGTGGAAATTATCTCAGGGAAGGTCGTAGGAGAAGGTGCGATGTAACTTTAGAGCCCGGTCCGAAAGCCGTCTGTGCCATAAGAAAGGAGCTAGGCGTCTCACCGCGAGGATCATTTTTTGTCCCCCTATGTGGGGCGAGTATGAGAGGCATTGAGGAACTGATATCGGAACGACCATCTAAACCCTCTAGAAAAGCCCGATCCGAAACTTCAATTCCATCCGAACAATTTTTTTCGGTTACGCCTAAATCTCAGGAAAATCTACTCAGGGAGAACGGCCGAAGAGATAGGTCCAAATTTTGTGTTAGACAATAGCGAAACGACTGATGTTGTGCAATAAGGACTCAAATTCCAAACCTTTTGCGTACTTATTGCTGTGCGATTTTTCAAATTTGGAAAACGATCTTTGGAAATTTTGTGGTGACTCCTGGGCGGCCGTTTTTCGAGATTTTTCGAAACTAAGACCGAGGGGCTTATGGAACTGCTCTAGAGTGTCCAAATACAATTTTTGGTTTCGATTTGCCGATTTCTATTTTTTGGCCAATCGAAACCTATAAAAACAATTCGATCGCTTTGATTGGTTCCAAATTTTATGAGGGGACACCTAGGGGTGTGTCTTATGTAACTCTAAAATTTGAGCTCTTGCATTTTAGAGGTTACGAAGATTTCAATTTTTAAATTAAAAGTGTCGTTTTTTTCACATTTCAAGCCACCCCCCCTTGTTTCTAACTCAAAATGACTTAATATGACAATATTAAGATGAACTTACCCAGGTGAGCCACTACGAACACAATGAATTGCTCCACGGTTCAGGAAACATTGTGGATTGGAATCAAGGTCACATTCTAGGTCGGGAAGATAACGTCCTTTATTAGAAAGAGCTTGCTGTAACGTACAAGGGCATTGGGGAAGCTCTCGTGTAAAATTAGACAACGTTCTATCGCTATCAATCCATTCACTGCAAATATTAGTACTCCATTCAGGTGAGTACTTGCGTTCCCATTGAGGAGCGAAATACCAAGCTAAAGGAATCGGTCTGCTCCAAATGATCGGAGTGATCGACGCTTCACTTTCTTCCAGTCGAATTTGAAGGAAACCAAAATAAATGTCTTCTAAACCTAAATTGGTTCGATTTTGGAAATTTTCAGAAAAAAATTTGTATTCCCCATTGTTATATAAATCTTTAGCTATCGTATCAATGTACACAAATTCTGGTTTTTTGTTCGATTCGCGATAACCCCATAAAGAAATTTGTGCTTTGGCACCTTCAACAATAGTTAAATTATGGCGATTCCATTTAAATCCGATTTCGCGCGGATGTTTCTCATGCACAGCTGAGTCATCAAAAAATATTTTTTGCGTTGCCGTTGAGGGATTTTCAACAAAATATTTGCCCTCCCATTTAGTTTTTCCCGATCCAACTATTACTTTAAGTTTGATGTATCCTTCTGCAAATAGTCGGGGTTGAATACAAATTGCTCTGTTACGATCGACGATAGTTCCGTAAACTTCTTCTTCGCCAAATTGACAAATCACGGTGTCGAGTTGATCAAAACAAGGTCCTGTTATGTTAACGATTGTTCCACCTAACACATTACCACTTTCAGGAGCGAAGACTAAAGACGAACTGGCTCCTTCTGTAAATTGAATTTAAAAAATGCTTTTAGTAAAAGTGTTGTAATTGTTACCAATAGCTCTATTAGTGCAGCTGCCGAGAAGGATGCTTTCATCAACTCTAAAAATGTGTCTTCCTTTGAATCCATTAGTCCACCCTTCTTCGCTTAAGTATTTAATATTGCTGCTCTGGCTGTAAGGTTTATATTCGTAATTTCTGCTGATGTTCCCTGCGTTGAAACCCACGTAAGGAAAATTTGACCCTTCTGACGGTGCCTTAGTGTCCCATTGAAGATCATAATTGAAAATTGCGTAAGTGAAGACTTCATCGGTGGCTATAACGGCTTGGAACGTGTTGGTCTAAAATTATTTTTTTGTTAAGAGCTAATTTACACTGTTTACTCATTTACCTTTGATGACGATGAACCATCATCTAATGTAAGATTTTTCCACTCAACAATAATGGCGTGTTTTGGCCCAAACGTTTCAGAACCAATTATACCTCCTCTAACATCCCATTTTATTCGTTCTCTTAGTTCGACACTGAATTGATCAGTTCTATCTTGTAGGTTTCTTTGAATATTGTAATAAACGCCAGAACCGACATTCGATAATTGAAGTTTTCCTAAGAAAACTGCTATGATTGAAGGGTCTTCTTCTTGTGGCAATGTTACATTTGGTAGAGTTATTGGAAAAGATGGAATTTTGAATTCGGGCTCTGTGAATTTCAAATAACCGTTTAAGTCGACGGTTACATGATTGTAACGTGACCCAAAAAATGGTAAGTTGAACTTCAAATCTGCTGTTTCTTGTGGGGTGGATAACTTAATGTTTTTTTGGCTATTTTCGTTGTTATTGGAATCTCCCGAATCGAAACACGAGTAAAACAATTGACGTGGTGATGTTGGTGGATCTAGAAAAAGAATAAACATTTTTAGTCTTAATTAACTTCAGCTATTGAGAAAAATTAAGTTGATACATATTTTTGAAAAGTTACGTCAATTGATTCAATTCAATTAGTGCCAAATCAATCAATAACAGTGGAATGTAGTAGCCTAGTCAAAAAACGTTCAAAAAGGGAGTGTAGAGAATATGGAAGAGGGTGAAATTTTTGCCTTCAGGGATGTGTTTGGAGTAGTTACGAGATAAAAATCCTAAAAGTCTCCGGTTTTAGTTATACATATGGCTAAAGGTGGGAGGGGGGTAGAAAGGTCCCGTTTTTGGGATTTTTGCTTATATCTCGAAAAGGGTGGGTTTTAGGTAAAAAATTACTCTTATCAAAATGAAAGTTTATTAATTTTCTAGAAAAAATGTGTGAGAAAAAAAATTATTATTAATAATAATTAATTAAATTAAATGGCATAGCTTACGACCCGAATGTGACCAAAAATCTCCGCTAAAGAAGATATCGCTAGTCACTGAAAGCATTTTTCGATTGAATAAGATAAGACAAGTTTACTCTTCGATGGGTTTTAAGCGATTTTGACCTTAAAAAACTTTCACATTTTTTAATATAGATTTCGGTAGTCTCTTACTATATGGTCTTTGATAAAACGAAGGGCTGAGGTGTTAAAAGCAAAAGTTTGACTCAAATTCTTTTTTCATACATTAACGATTTTTGCGGGCGGATGTCTCGAAAGCTTTCAGGAATAGAGAAAAAATTAATAAAAACAATCTTGTAGGAAATTTAATAAACTTCCATTTTGCTAAGAATATTTTTTCCTTAGGACCCACTGTTTTTGAGATAAGCAAAATAAGAAAAACTAGATTTTTCCACCCCTCTTCTTCCCTTAGCTATGTAGCTAGAACCGGGGACTTTCCTGATTACTTCAAACACATTCCTGAAGAAAAAAATTCCAATCTTTTCCATGTCATCTATAACCCCTTCGTTGACTAGATCAGTAGGGATGAAAGCACGTAGTTGTCGAAAAATAAATATTTTTATCCTTAAAACCTTATACTTATAAACCTTATACGTATGATATAGTAAATTTGAACTAATGATGAGTTCGATCCATTGAATAAATAGCCACTACTCTAACAGGAAAGAGCTATTTAGCTAATAATATGGATCACAATGGTTTCTAAATATAGCGATTTCCTCTCAATTTCTCAAATAATAATGTTTGCTTCTACTCCCACATTTAAGGAGAGATCATTGCAGCCAATGATAATGTAGACTCGACAAAATGAATTTTTTTTGGTCCGCTCTTCCGGGTCCCTAAAACTCACGGGTGGTTCCATGGAACCCTCGGAACCATTATAGATACGCCACTGATAGGAGGCAACGGTTGTTAACCCTCCTTCCGGATCTATTTATTCAATTAGTAATTACTCTCTGATTTTGGTTATTATTGTAGTATCATCGTTGATCATCAATCATCACATCATCAGTAATCCCTAGTTTAATTTTAATGACATTTTTAGTACTTATAGCTCAAATCTTCCAAAATTTAAATTGTTTGGTTCACTTCTTATTTTACTGGACGACAAAAGGTTTTTCTCAAGACCCGATGAGTCATCATTACGTGTATTATATGCGGGTGTACCTCAGGGCTCCCTTATTGGTCCCATCGTATTCTCTCTTTATTAATTCAATTTCTGATTTTCGTCATCACTGCTCTTATCTATCACTTGTGCGCGGACGACTTACACATTTACATCCATATGTTCCTTGCATTTCAGATTCTACTTTTCGTCTCTTCTTTTCAATTCCAATTCATCACACCAATTGTAGCAACTATTTTACTGTTCGAACGATTCGTGTTAGGAATTTTTTGCCTTAAGACACTCAACTCATTGGATGTATTTAAAGTTATCTCGCCTTATGGATAGCTGAGCTGGAGCAGGAAGTCATTGCCTCTGAGTGAGCATATCATAATGTATATTTTTTGTAAATAAATAAAAAATTTTAGTCTAAAAAAGTAAGTTATCTGGCACCCTGGTCAAGGTGAAAAATAGTTCAATGTTGAGAAGTGCTTCATTATCTATGAAAAAGATAAGGTATCTTGGAACAAATTATAAATGACTCAATGAAACAATACTTTTAATGTGTATTAGTTGCGATTTTTCCTTAACAGAAATATTTACGCTTCCACAATCAATTTTGGATTTCAGAAGTTTTGGATTTCAAAACTTTTGTATTTTGGATTCCAAAATCCAAAATCTATTCAAAGAAGTTTGTACCTTGTAAAAGTGTATATTCATTTTGAGCACAAACAGTCACAATTAATATGAGAAATGCCAAAGAGGCAATTTTCAACATTTTCACAAATTATTTTTCACTATGTTGTTGTAGGACACACATTGATCTTGTGTAATGACTAATGAGCTCAATTGCGGCTTTTATAACTGTAATTTGATAAAAATTAAATAAAAAAAAAGTTTCCGAAAAAATAAGATAAAAGTCTTGATATAATTCTTTTTAATTAATTCTCAGCACTTGTTGAAGACAAAAACAATTCTAGTAGACGTTTGAAATTATAAAATTCCAGAAAAGGAGCTATCAAATGAAAGTCATCTTCAAATGGGTATCAGTATATCAGAAGATTACATTTCTTAAAAAAACGTTCTATAATAATTATTGATGTGGTATTATCGTAGGTATTACTATGTAGTATTCAATTTCCCATTTTGATCTTATCTTGTTGATATTGCACGTAGGTCATCATAAATATAGCTTTGGCAATAGATCAAACGTTTTGCGAAGTCGACCGTGACTTTTCTAATTGGAGTTCCAAATACAACTTTTGATTTATGTGTGGTAGGATCAAAGAAAATTGCATTCGCTGCAATTTAGGTTTTTAGTAAAGGTCTCTGATAATGATAAAGAATCAGACTAAAGAGAGGAACGTATTCAGGCTCACCAGGTCAGAGGCTCGAGCAATCTTCCAGATTTTCTAAGGCTCTCTCTGGCGTACTTTATCTTTAAAGAAGTAAGTTCAGTAAAATGTAGTAGTCCTTTAGGAGTCTCTCTTGGCATAGCTGAGGAAGGACCCTTGAGTGCTTACCCTTCCAGCAATATCGGCTGAATTTAATCGTTAGAGGGACATCCTGTATTAATTACGATAGATTGGCGTGTGCCAGATATGCCTATTGGGTTCTCTTTCAATTAGAATTGAACATAAAAATCAATAAAATCAATAATAAAATGACAATGTTTACAAATAAATTAATAATGTGTTACTAATTTTTAATTTACATCAATATTTGTAAATAAAGCGTTTAATTAGTAAATCAAGGCAATCAAGGTTACTTAACAAAAGCTAAAAAGCATTTGTCATACCCATTGTTATTCTGCTCATTCTACAAACGCCTCTTTTAATAATAACCAATTTATTTAAATAACAGGTTGCCAAGACAATAACATCGTATTCATCTATTAACACTCATCAACTTTCAGCTAATTCGTTTAGACGTGTCAATTTTGTGCTTTTATAAAAACTAAAAAAATGCCTTATAGTCCGAAAGAAACTGGAAGTGGTAACTCAGATCCTTGTAAAGGTACTAACCTACATGATTAATTAATTAGTTAATATTTTTTCATTTTCATCCAATTTTTACTATTTAGATGGTAAATGCCCAACTGGAGGAAGTTGCCAAGGTTGTCAATGTACATCAGGCTGCAAATGCGCTTGTTGTTCATCTGGAGGAAAAAAATAATTTTGATATAACAAAATGTCAATGTCAAGTTTGTTGATTAATAAATAATAAATCGGCCACATTGTTTTTTTTAAATTTTATTTTTGTTAATTTAATTCAAGACACGTAACATTTATTTGTGATTTAAAAGAAATTGATTGTAATTATAACTTTTTTAGTGTAAATTATTAAAAGCCGTCCCTGTATTTTATTGGTTATTGGAATCAACTGTTAAATCAAATAGTTACTAAGTGATAGAAATATTGCACGTATTTGTTATAATTTGATTAATTTTAGGTTTTTTTTTGACATAAAATATGTGGAAAATAATTACTTATTAAATTAAGATTTAAAAATGGCGAATAATTATCGATCCGTTTTATTATTAAATTTGTAAGAAATTTTTAGTTACTAAATTTTAGGTTGGTAGTCATAAATGTTGCAGAAACGTCAAATAAAATGGCCGAATCGGAGCTAAACGTCGACAATCTTATTCAACGATTATTAGAAGGTATTTATTGTAATTAGTTGTAAATTAATTATAAAAATTATTTTTAGAAGTTTAAATTTAAGTTATTTATAATAATTGAAAATTTAAAATGCATGCATCGCTTAAAAATAACCGTCACGAAAAAAAAATAACACTGGGTTGATTTTTGCCAAATTACTTTTAAAATGAATTTACAAGTAATTTTAAAAAGCGAGCAGTGATTGATTATTAAATTATTTATTGACGATTATTATGTACGTAATGTTTTATTGTTTGTGCTGCTTTTGATGATTTTTGGGTAAAGTATATAAAATTCAGAAGGAATACAACCAAAACCGAGACAATAAGAAGAAAACTAAATTTAAAGACATATTCTCTTCCGATTGTAAGCTTGCATGCTTAAAAAAATTAACTTTTTTTACTTTTTTTATGTAATCAGCTTTGTCGCATAATTAGTATAATCGAGCCTTAGATATGCTATAGGGTACTTTAAAATTAACGTCAAAATAAGTAGTTCGATTACACTTCTATTTAAGAAAAAGCTAACTCAAGAAATAAATCACGTATATTAAAATTAAATTAAATAATTTTTTAACGTTCGTTGGTATTTTTTAGATTATAAATTATTTTTAGCTTAGATTTTCGCTTAATTTTATTCTTTCAAAATACCCAGGAAGTTTATAAAGAAATTTTTTTGCAGTTCGAGGATGTCGACCTGGAAAATCAGTTCAAATGACAGAAGGGGAAGTACGAGGTCTCTGCCTAAAATCACGTGAAATTTTCTTACAACAACCTATATTGTTAGAGCTGGAAGCTCCATTAAAAATATGCGGTAAGTTTTAAGCAAATATTTTTAATGCGTTTATTAATTAAAATATTAGGTGACATTCATGGACAGTATACAGATTTGTTGAGACTCTTTGAATACGGAGGTTTTCCACCTGAAGCAAATTATTTATTCTTAGGCGATTATGTCGATCGTGGAAAACAGTCGTTAGAAACAATCTGTTTGTTGCTCGCATACAAAATTAAATATCCCGAAAACTTCTTTTTGCTTCGAGGGAATCACGAATGTGCTTCAATTAATAGAATTTATGGCTTTTACGACGAATGTAAGTTCATTTTTTAAGCCTATATTGTTTTAATTACAAAAGGACTTTTAGGCAAAAGACGTTACAACATTAAGTTGTGGAAGACTTTTACAGATTGTTTTAATTGTCTGCCCATTGCAGCAATTATAGATGAAAAAATATTTTGCTGTCATGGTGGGCTAAGCCCCGATTTGCAAGGAATGGAACAAATTCGTAGAATTATGCGGCCTACTGATGTACCTGATACCGGTAAGTTCTTAATCTTCGTTAATTGATCAGGGCGGGTCCCATTTTCTAGTGCAGTGCACTTACACTAACGTGACCTAATTACAATCAGCTGTTTTCATGTTTGCACGAGTGCACTGTATATTTATTTCTCTAATATCAAACATTAGAGAAATAATGGGAAACTTTTGACCTTTGATATGGGCTGTAACTTTTGTTATAAAACTGGTAATATGAGGTAAAGCTCATGAACATTAAATTTTTAAATCAATTTGTGTATTTGAAGGTTTATTGTGTGACTTACTATGGTCGGATCCTGATAAAGACGTTCAAGGATGGGGAGAAAATGATCGAGGTGTCTCGTTTACGTTTGGTGCTGATGTTGTTAGTAAATTTTTAAACCGACACGATTTAGATCTAATATGCCGTGCTCATCAAGTGGTTGAAGATGGTTACGAATTTTTTGCGAAGAGACAACTCGTGACTTTATTTTCTGCTCCGAATTATTGTGGCGAATTTGATAACGCCGGTGGTATGATGAGTGTAGACGAAACTCTGATGTGTTCCTTTCAGGTAAGAATTTTGGGGATTTTTGAAATTTAATCTAAAAGATGATTGTTTAAAATACAGATTTTAAAACCTTCTGAGAAAAAGGCAAAATATCAATATCAAGGGGTTAATTCGGGACGTCCTGCAACACCACAACGCAATCCAACAAATAAGAAAAAATAAAAAAAAGAGAAACTGTTAACTCTATTATTTGTTGTGTTTTCCATTCATTGCGACATTTAATTTCGTAAATCGTTCATATTACATTTTAATTTTAACTCATTATAGTCATTAATGAGCTGTCAGTAGTGATATTTTCCTAAAAGAGTGTAAACGGAATTTAAATATTATTTAAAAAAAATCATAAGTCGGTTTAAACTGACTAAAAACTTACAAAAGCTCTGCTCCGCTGTATAATTAATTGTAAATAAAAAAGGGGGAATACAAAAAAAGTAATTTTCTCAAAATTATTTAAAATTCTAAAGCCTGCCATTTAATTTAAATTACTCTGTGCAATAAATACTTTTAGTGGGAAACTTAAAAAAGTCTTGAAAAGTCTTTGTGTCATAGTTAGTATTTCGTTGACAGCTCAATTTTGTGAAAAAAGTATTATTTATTAGAATTAAAATTTTAAAAAGAAACTATCGATGTTTGTGATTTATGTTTTTCTTTTGACTGATAACTTTTCATTTTGAGTAGAAATTTTGTTTTCTTTTAAATCACAACACCACTTGTAACACACCAGCAATTATGGAAATTTAATCGTCGGTTAAATTTTCATAAAAATTGAGCAAAATATTTTTTCAAAGTGTAAACACGTAAATATTAATTAAGTAATAATAAATTAATGTTTAACAAAATTAAGACAATTTAAGGAAGGAGAATGTCGAAGATGAAAAAACTTACTTTAAGTTTGCAAGTTGAACTGTGTATTTTTCTATCACAAAATTTCATAACTCATTTTGTTTAAATAGAATATTGTTTGCTTTTTATTAATATATTATTTAATCAATGCAGGAGGGTGGATTCTTGTTTTGTTTTCATGTAGGGAGTAGGACCAACTTATTAAAATAGAGTCAAGATGGGGACCAGGATTGTATTACTATGTCATTCCTGATTTTGAAATTTTACAGTTTATCGGCGGTAAAACTGCACGAAGTGTTATACTTACTCCTTCCCTTACTGAATCCCTCGCCTGTGTAAATGTGTAAAATCTTTACTTGAATATAATAAAGTTCTATATATTATTAATTTTGTGTCTTATTGTTGTCTAAAATGTCTTCTAGAAATAGTACTTTGTTTTATTAGGAGAGAAAGTATTGGTTTGTGTGACAAGACTGTGTTTGGCTGATGAGCGAGCGAGTCCGGCAATACAGGCGAGTCACACAAAACTACTTTCAACCCGTATAAAACATTTTATTTTTTCTTCAAACATAAAGCGTAAAACATGGTAAAACTGAAACTTTGAGTTTTTGAAAGAGCGCCATCTTTTGTCAATTACTTGCAGTTCAATTGTCAAATATTTTTTAAAATTAACTTTAATTTGTAAAAAGAAGCTAATTATTAAACGCAACGAATTAATTATAAAGAAAAATTTAAAAAACATGAAATTTTTTACATTACAAATGCTTAGGAAACAGTTTTTACGTTTTTATATCTTCAGAAAGCCAATTTTAAGGGCTTTCAAAATATTGAAAAATATATACAGGGTGTTTCATTTAAATTAAGAAATTTGATTCCAATTTCCGGTTAAACCGGAAGCCAAAAAATAAAGTGTTGGTGTAATAGCTAATTTTACGAGCTTTCAAAATATTTTAAAATATACAGGGTGTTATAAAAATATTGATATTTTTGTAATTTCCGGTTTAACCGGAAGCGTTTTGTTAACCGAAAATAGTTTCAAATAATCGATATTTATAGGATTGGTACATACTTCCATTTTCAAGTTTTATTTTCTATTACAAAAGAAATTAGAGATTTTTGAAGTTTTGACATTCAAAAAATCATTACTCCAAAACGGCTCCAGAGATTTTGATAAAAATTTATATTTCGATAGAGAATTACGTTGTCTGTAACATATCCAAAAAAGAAAATATATGGCAGAGGAAATTTGGAGAAAATCCATTTCAAAATTTTGACCTACATAAGGGAAAAACCACAAAATGGGACAATCGTTCTATTGGCCGCCATTTTGAGTTAAACATTTAATTTTTTTTTTCAATTGGGTCTCAGATGTACTATCTTATAGCCAAGTAAAAATGAATTTGGCCAAAATTTGCAAATATGCGCTCAAAATAACCACCTTAATTGATTAGTCAATAAAATAATTTTTTTTTAGTGGCTAAAACGAAATTTCATCAAAATCGGTTCACTAGTTCTTGCCCCACAGCTAACAGACGGACATTGCAGTTTAAAAAATCGAAATTTTGTTTTTGCTTTTTTGGAATCAGAGGGACTCAAAACGTCGAGAAATGCAATAAAAAAAAATTTTATTATTTTTTCTCGATTATAACATTTTCTTGGATTGGAAAAATTTTATTGGGTTAAGATTTTACTTTGTCTGCCTAGACAGAGAAAAGTACTTTGTCTGACAACTTTTCCTGTCTAGGCGGGAAAGTTAAATTTCGCCCTTACATATTGAATGACAGTCGACTTTTTTTGACGTTTGTAGAAAAAAATAATTTCCAGTTTAACCGACCGAGTTTTGTTAAACATCACCAAAGTGTCGTAAATGCAGAATTTAAAATTGAATATCAATTTTATTTCTTGACAACCGTTTATTGACTGCATTACATTACATTTGTGTTACAGTTTCTTTTACATATCTTTGAACTCGCCACTTCCGTTAAGCATCAAAATATTAGGATTTTCCTTTTCGAATTCGCTTGGTTCCCTGTGACGATCTTCTTTGCCCCATTCGCCCAATGAAGACATAACGTCGGGCAACTTCTTCAATTCATCTTCTTCTTTCTATTTACAATTAAAAGAAAAAACAACAATTCTCAATTTTCCATTTTTAATCAATAAACCACTTATAAAAAATACAATTCAAAATTAAATCGAAAAATTAATTCACCTGAGTGTCGGTTTTTGCAAATTTATCAAACATATTGGCGTAAATTTTTTTCTCTTTGTCCAATTGTTCCTTAATGGTTTTTTTACAAATTGCCTGTTGAGTTTTTGCAGCTTGGTTGTTTGCGTCCAACTCGATAACTTTATTAAAGTCATTAAGTGCTTCTTTAGGTTCACCGATTGCGAGCAAAGCTTGACCACGTCTAAAGTAAGCTTTCTCATTTTTGTCGTCTAAAGCAAGAGCGGCTGTTGCACTATTACGAGCCTCAAAGTGATCTTTCAATTTTAAGTAACATAAAGATGAATTAATATTAGCAGTAACACGTAATTTTGTACGTTCTTCTGAAAATTCATCTGAAACGTCTTAAGTAAAACCATTAAATTTGAAGAAATTTTCTACAAGAACAATCTTACCTTTATCATTATCTAAGTATTCGAGAATTTTTTTATAAAATTTAATTGCGAGTTGATGCTTTTCAGTTTTGAAGTAAGTGTTCCCTTTTTCTTTAAATAACTTGGCTTGTTCCATGCGTTCGGCCGGTTCCAGGCTCCAAACACCTTTAACCTACCAAGGAATTAATTTTTAACCTAAACAAAATTCAACCTTACCTTTTCAAATGACTTCAACGTAATTACATACTCGACCGTTGCATTGGGAGGAATGTTAAATTTAGTGCTTCCGGTAGTTCCAAATGCATGCTTTGAATGAAGAATTAAACGTGACTTTTCGCCTTTTTTAAAACTTTCAAGTCCTTTTTCAATACCTTCCACAATATCAAATTCGGATCCTTCGCCCAAATTAAACGATACATCTCTTTCATCAAAAACTACATCGTTATGTTTTCCTTCCAAACTAATTTCAACTAGAGAACCATCACTTGGTGATGTATATCCTTCACCTGGAATAATTTGAACTCTTTCGAGACTACCGTCCTTTTTAGGACTCAAATCTTCACCCTTCCATCCAATAACTTCCACCTAATATTAAAAACGCTTTGTGAAAGTGAACGTAAATTTTATGTAAACTTACATCAAACTTTAAAGTAGCATCTGGAGGGATGTTCGGTGGGCTACCAGCTTTTCCGTAAGCATATTCAGAAGCACATGTTAACATGGCACGTTCGCCACGTTTCATCGATGCTACACCAATATCCCATGCTTTTATAACTTCACCTAATCAACAAAGTATAAATTGCTGTAAAAAAATAAAATCTTAGATTTACCTTTGCCTAAATTAAATTCGAAGGGTTGACCACGATCACGACTCGAATCAAATTGAGTACCATCGAGTAACGTTCCGGTGTAATGTACTATGACCTTGCAACCACCTGGTGGTTTTTCATCACTTTTACCTTCTTGTAGTATTTCTTTTAACACACCACCGTCTTGTTTTGGTGAAATGTCAGTTGCTTGAGACATGTTTTGAATGGAATGTTCTAGAAAGTTAGGTTATGTTAGTCGCGTTTGAAAATTAGAAGTTTTTGTTTATCGAATTTTTACTTACAGTACTTTTAAATTAATCAAAAATTGATTATTAATTTAAGAAAATTGTATTTTAAGTGTAGTAAAAGATTATTTTTAATGTAAACCGGCTTGGGATTAACGAATAAAATTCACAATTGGCGTCGTATTGGAAAATATTGAAATTTGAAATGTGACAGCATGCTTTTGTGAACAAGCCATACGTATTTTAAACTGATATTTTTTATCAAAAATGTTCTTGAAAAGAATTTAATTTAGATAAATTAATTGGTATTTTTAATAACAAATAGCCACATCCGCATTTTATTTATTTTTGAGGTTTCCCTTATTATGGGAAAAACATCGTACTAAACCAAACGCCATGATTTTTAAATGGAGCTTATTATAAAAAGTATAAAATATTTATAATTATGAAATTAATGTATACTTTAATTACCTACTTACTTTTATACTAAAACCTTTTATTTTTTTTCAAACATAAAGCTAAAAATTTTAAAAAAGCGCCATCACAGCGCCATCTCTTGTCAATTACTTGTAGTTCAATTGTCAAATATAATTTTTTAAATTAACTTCAACTTGTAAAAAGAAGCTAATTATTAAACGCAACAAACAAATTGTAAAGGAAAATTTAAAAAGCATTACATTTTTTACGTTACAAATGCTTAGAAAACATTTTTTATGTTATAAAAATTATGTTAGGTTAAGATTTACTTTGTCTGCCTCAATAGAGAAAAGTACTTTGTCTAAGTCTAATAAGTAAGTAAAAGCCATTATTATTTTTTATAAAACAATTTCTTTACTTCAAAAACATTTATAATACTTGTCAGAATATAATAAAAACAATATAAGTAATAATAGCGAAGAACGAATTTCACTTTCTATTACGGAAATGCATTTTATAAGTTTAAAAAAATCAAGTACAAAAATTTTACTTTCCAGCAAGCTCAAAAATATTTTAACAATTAATTACATTAAGGAAATTACAATAATTAGGTAACATTAAATTAATACAGTTGTGAAACATATACTTATTATGATTTTTTTCTTTAAATAACAACAGCAGACAAAATGTATTTTTGCTACATTGCAGGCAGGTTTTTTGAAAATTAGTTTTTTTGTATAATATGTTAGCTCTGTTTATAGTTTCTGCATGGTAGTACACAGCTGGATAATTCTGCAATATTTCTAATATAAACATAGATCAGTCACAATGATATCTTAAGTAAAGCAACACAACATGTATTAGTAATTTTCTTCATTGCCTATCTAGGATAAATTCGTTCGGTTAATTAAAATTATTAAAAATTTCATAACTGGACTATATTTACAATTTTTTCATTTTGATATTTCTATATTTATATGGCTTGTACCTTTTTAATCGGTAGCACATACGCGTTTTTTCATAAACTGCTGTTAATTGTAATAAGGAATCGTTGTTTCCTTACATCGGTAGCATTTTTTTCATCAAATATCTAATAATTAATGCAAATATTTACACGAATATCTGACGCTAATATTTGAACTAAGAGAATTCAGTCAATATTTTAAAACTTACGTGTAAAAAATCTGCCAAATGTTAGCGCCAGATTCAAAAATCACATACATATAGGTAACATATTGTTAAATAAATAATATACATTTTGGCATCTCTGAAATACACAAATAGACTTTGGTATCTTGTATAAAATGTCTCATATTTTTTTTAAATAAGCTTTTTTTTTGGTACATCACACTTAGTTAATTGAAAATAGTTTTTTTTGTTTTATTAATACGCCCTCAATTTAAACACACACTAGCAGATCGACGTATTCCACGTAACCCACCAGCGATGTTTACACACTTTTTTTATTTCACGTTTCTTCCGTTTTTTTTTCGAAGAGTCATTTTGTTTTTTCACAAACTTTACATTATAAGGATCTTCGGCAAGCTCCGGATATTGTTGCACGTCGTGGATGTAATCACCCTCGTAAGTGACAACATATCCAGCTTTCATAATTTCGTCTATTTCGTTAGTAGTCCACTCTATGCTACCTGGAAAACCATTTTTCAAAATTTCCTTCTCCTTATGCCACGCTTTACGAATAGCCGATAGTTTCGCGTGGTGCAACAACCTCTGCTTCTCCTTTTCCAAAGTCGTTCCATAACGTAAATTGACAATTGCGTTCAAACCGTGAATTTTAACATCGAAATAATTATTTCCACTACCATTTTCTTTTGTAATTTCATGGAAAGTTGTGTTGACTTGTCCTTGAAGCCTCTTTAATTGTCCTTTATCATCGTTAATCTTCCAAGTTTCCTCTTTGATGAAATAAAATGCGTCTTGTTGAGCGTTGTGTACAACAAACGAGAATGGTAATAGATAGGAACGATTAAAAACTGAAGTGTAAACATCACGATAAATTGCATTAGCAGCAGGTACGCTCGAAACAATTGCGTGATTTTGTAAACTTCTCGATACTAAAATTCCTTTTCCAAAAGGTGGATCGGATGCGGAACCAATTTTTTTAGGTACCAAATCCATAACGTCGATTTTAAGTGCCGATTTTGGTGGCACTGAAAGGTTTGTGGCGTCCGTCATACGACGACTATTTAAGTGAGATAAAAATCCTGATTGGATGTTAACTGAAACGCTATCAGTTGTTAATTGACTTCTTAACGAATCTTTGGATGGATTCCAAAATATTGGAGGACGCGTAAGTGCTGGTGGCATCGAACCACCAGGAAATTCGTCAGGATATAATTGAGGTGCCAAACTCTTTAGGTCGTATCCCATGTAATGGAGCCAACTTAAATGATCTGTAACAAATTAATATAGTTTAAACGGACAAGAGTACAAAAACAACAGAATTTATAGAAGTGATTGAAGAGATGCTTTAATCATCGCCAAAGCAAGCAATTTTTAGGCTCAAAGCCCAGATATGCGATTGACTATTGTCACGACTGGGGGTTAGTCATGACCTCTGGAGTCCAAACTCTCCAGAGTGTACCGAGATTAAGATAACAAATACCACAATGCTGGAATACAATTTATTTATTTTATAATTATCTCTTACCCAATTATAATGTTAATCCAACACATAATCATTATAATAATTAATAAATGATTACAACCGACAAACGTTTCGCGTTTAAGAATTATAGACTGCAAGTAAGTCCACTTACTGACTCGTAATCCACCTAACTCTCTAATTCTAAGCCCAACTAGTAACTGATTCACTGACCCCATCGAGGGTCTTTTATCAGTTCTCTCTACGTGACGACTGACACTGACGATTCTGCTGAATAAGACATTCCCGACTTATTACAATATTTACATATTGTAATCTTTTGCAAACCTACATTGTTGCATTCTTTTATAATTACATTTAATAATTTGCGTAATATTTCTACGCGTGACACTATAAAAGATCTCTTTTATCAGGAGTAAGTTTGAAGCTATGTTGTTGGGCAAGAGTAAAAAAACAGCCGAATTTATGGAAACGATAGAGGCGATGCTTTAATCATCTTCATCATATCATGAAGAACGAAAGCAAGCAGTTTTTAGGTTCAAAATCCAAATTTGCGATTGCCTACGAAAGCACTCTCTCAGCAGGAGCAAGTTTGAAGCTATGTTGTTATGCAAGAGTAAAAAAACAGCAGAATTTATGGAAAGGATAGAGCAGATTCTTAAATCATGAAGAACGAAAGCAAGCAGTTTTTAGGTTCAAAATCCAAATTTGCGATTGTCTACGAAAGCACTCTCTCTGCAGGAGTAAGTTTGAAGCTATGTTGTTATGCAAGAGTAAAAAAACAGCAGAATTAATGGAAACTATAGAGGAGATGCTTTAATCATGAAGAACGAAAGCAAGCAGTTTTTAGGTTTAAAGCCCACATTTGCAATTGTCTACGAAAGCACTCTCTCAGCAGGAGTAAGTTTGAAGCTATGTTATTATGCAAGAGTAAAAAAACAGCAGAATTTATGGAAACGATAGAGGAGATTCTTAAATCATGAAGAACGAAAGCAAGCAGTTTTGAGGTTCAAAATCCAAATTTGCGATTGTCTACGAAAGCACTCTCTCAGCAAGAGTAAGTTTGAAGTTAGGTTGTTGGGCAAGAGTAAAAAAACAGCAGAATTTATGGAAACGATAGAGGCGATGCTTTAATCATGAAGAACGAAAGCAAGCAGTTTTTAGGTTCAAAATCCAAATTTGCGATTGCCTACGAAAGCACCCTCTCAGCAGGAGTAAGTTTGAAGCTATGTTGTTATGCAAGAGTAAAAAAACAGCAGAATTAATGGAAACGATAGAGGAGATGCTTAAATCATGAAGAACGAAAGCAAGCAGTTTTTAGGTTCCAAATCCAAATTTGCGATTGCCTACGAAAGCACTCTCTCAGCAGGAGCAAGTTTGAAGCTATGTTGTTATGCTAGAGTAAAAAAACAGCAGAATTTATGGAAACGATAGAGGAGATTCTTAAATCATGAAGAACGAAAGCAAGCAGTTTTTAGGTTCAAAATCCAAATTTGCGATTGTCTACGAAAGCACTCTCTCTGCAGGAGTAAGTTTGAAGCTATGTTGTTATGCAAGAGTAAAAAAACAGCAGAATTAATGGAAACGATAGAGGAGATGCTTAAATCATGAAGAACGAAAGCAAGCAGTTTTTAGGTTCAAAATCCAAATTTGCGATTGCCTACGAAAGCACTCTCTCAGCAGGAGCAAGTTTGAAGCTATGTTGTTATGCAAGAGTAAAAAAACAGCAGAATTTATGGAAACGATAGAGGCGATGCTTTAATCATGAAGAACGAAAGCAAGCAGATTTTAGGTTCAAAATCCAAATTTGCGATTGCCTACGAAAGCACTCTCTCAGCAGGAGCAAGTTTGAAGCTATGTTGTTATGCAAGAGTAAAAAAACAGCAGAATTTATGGAAACGATAGAGGCGATGCTTTAATCATGAAGAACGAAAGCAAGCAGATTTTAGGTTCAAAATCTAAATTTGCGATTGCCTACGAAAGCACCCTCTCAGCAGGAGTAAGTTTGAAGCTATGTTGTTATGCAAGAGTAAAAAAACAGCAGAATTTATGGAAACGATAGAGGAGATGCTTAAATCATGAAGAACGAAAGCAAGCAGTTTTTAGGTTTAAAGCCCACATTTGCAATTATCTACGAAAGCACTCTTTTAGCAGGAGTAACTTTGAAGCTATGTTGTTGGGTAAGAGTAAAAAAACAGCAGAATTTATGGAAACGTTAGAGGAGATGCTTTAATCAAGAAGAACGAAAGCAAGCAGTTTTTAGGTTCAAAATCCAAATTTGCGATTGTCTACGAAAGCACTCTCTCAGCAGGAGTAAGTTTGAAGCTTGTTGTTGGGCAAGAGTAAAAAAACAGCAGAATTTATGGAAACGATAGAGGAGATGCTTAAATCATAAAGAACGAAAGCAAGCAGTTTTTAGGTTTAAAGCCCACATTTGCAATTGTCTACGAAAGCACTCTTTTAGCAGGAGTAAGTTTGAAGCTATGTTGTTATGCAAGAGTAAAGAAACAGCAGAATTTATGGAAACGTTAGAGAAGATGCTTAAATCATGAAGAACGAAAGCAAGCAGTTTTTAGGTGTAAAGCCCACATTTGCAATCGTGTACGAAAGCACTCTTTTAGCAGGAGTAAGTTTGAAGCTATGTTGTTATGCAAGAGTAAAGAAACAGCAGAATTTATGGAAACGATAGAGGAGATGCTTAAATCATGAAGAATGAAAGCAAGCAGTTTTTAGGCTCAAAATCCAAATTTGCGATTGTCTACGAAAGCACTCTCTCAGCAGGAGTAAGTTTGAAGCTTGTTGTTGGGCAAGAGTAAAAAACAGCAGAATTTATGGAAACGATAGAGGAGATGCTTAAATCATGAAGAACGAAAGCAAGCAGTTTTTAGGTTTAAAGCCCACATTTGCAATTGTCTACGAAAGCACTCTTTTAGCAGGAGTAAGTTTGAAGCTATGTTGTTGGGCAAGAGTAAAAAAACAGCAGAATTTATGGAAACGATAGAGGAGATGCTTAAATCATGAAGAACGAAAGCAAGCAGTTTTTAGGTTCAAAATCCAAATTTGCGATTGCCTACGAAAGCAATCTCTCAGCAGGAGTAAGTTTGAAGCTATGTTGTTATGCAAGAGTAAAAAAACAGCAGAATTTATGGAAACGTTAGAGGAGATGCTTTAATCAAGAAGAACGAAAGCAAGCAGTTTTTAGGTTCAAAATCCAAATTTGCGATTGTCTACGAAAGCACTCTCTCAGCAGGAGTAAGTTTGAAGCTTGTTGTTGGGCAAGTGTAAAAAAACAGCAGAATTTATGGAAACGATAGAGGAGATGCTTAAATCATGAAGAACGAAAGCAAGCAGTTTTTAGTTTTAAAGCCCACATTTGCAATTATCTACGAAAGCACTCTTTTAGCAGGAGTAAGTTTGAAGCTATGTTGTTGGGTAAGAGTAAAAAAACAGCAGAATTTATGGAAACTATAGAGGAGATGCTTTAATCATGAAGAACGAAAGCAAGCAGTTTTTAGGTTTAAAGCCCACATTTGCAATTGTCTACGAAAGCACTCTCTCAGCAGGAGTAAGTTTGAAGCTTGTTGTTGGGCAAGAGTAAAAAAACAGCAGAATTTATGGAAACGATAGAGGAGATGCTTAAATCATAAAGAACTAAAGCAAGCAGTTTTTAGGTTTAAAGCCCACATTTGCAATTGTCTACGAAAGCACTCTTTTAGCAGGAGTAAGTTTGAAGCTATGTTGTTATGCAAGAGTAAAGAAACAGCAGAATTTATGGAAACGTTAGAGAAGATGCTTAAATCATGAAGAACGAAAGCAAGCAGTTTTTAGGTTTAAAGCCCACATTTGCAATCGTTTACGAAAGCACTCTTTTAGCAGGAGTAAGTTTGAAGCTATGTTGTTATGCAAGAGTAAAGAAACAGCAGAATTTATGGAAACGATAGAGGAGATGCTTAAATCATGAAGAATGAAAGCAAGCAGTTTTTAGGCTCAAATCCAAATTTGCGATTGTCTACGAAAGCACTCTCTCAGCAGGAGTAAGTTTGAAGCTTGTTGTTGGGCAAGAGTAAAAAACAGCAGAATTTATGGAAACGATAGAGGAGATGCTTAAATCATGAAGAACGAAAGCAAGCAGTTTTTAGGTTTAAAGCCCACATTTGCAATTGTCTACGAAAGCACTCTTTTAGCAGGAGTAAGTTTGAAGCTATTGTGTTGGGCAAGAGTAAAAAAACAGCAGAATTTATGGAAACGTTAGAGGAGATGCTTTAATCAAGAAGAACGAAAGCAAGCAGTTTTTAGGTTCAAAATCCAAATTTGCGATTGTCTACGAAAGCACTCTCTCAGCAGGAGTAAGTTTGAAGCTTGTTGTTGGGCAAGAGTAAAAAAACAGCAGAATTTATGGAAACGATAGAGGAGATGCTTAAATCATAAAGAACGAAAGCAAGCAGTTTTTAGGTTTAAAGCCAACATTTGCAATTGTCTACGAAAGCACTCTTTTAGCAGGAGTAAGTTTGAAGCTATGTTGTTGGGCAAGAGTAAAAAAACAGCAGAATTTATGGAAACGTTAGAGGAGATGCTTAATTCATGAAGAACGAAAGCAAGCAGTTTTTAGGTTTAAAGCCTACATTTGCAATCGTGTACGAAAGCACTCTTTTAGCAGGAGTAAGTTTGAAGCTATGTTGTGTGACAAGAGTAAAAAAACAGCGAATTTGTGGTAACGATAGAGGAGATGCTTTAATCATAGAGAACCAAACAAGTAAATTTTAGGTTCAAAGCCCAGATATGCGATTGACTATAAAATATCTCTTTTATCAGGAGTAAGTTTGAAGCTATGTTGTTGGCAAGAGTAAAAAAACAGCCGAATTTATGGAAACGCTAGAGGAGATGCTTTAATCATGGAGAACCAAAGCAAGCAATTTTTAGGAATAAAGACCACATTAACCACTGCCTATAAAATTGTTCACACAAGCATTTTTTCATCAGGAGTAAGTTTAGTAAGACCACTCAACCTGTGTATGACTTAAATGAACTTACCTCGTGGTGGATTTCTTATTTGTCTGTTATTAATGGGATCATTTCCATTCAAACGATACAAATGGAGTTGCGTGGGTGTTGCAACACGTTCCAAAACATTTTCCCACAAAGGAGACATCCATTGTCCTATGAGTGGATCGTATATTTTACCATTACTCATGTGAACCAAAGAAGTGACCTAAATAAAATTGTTTTTGTTTAAATTTTGCAATTGGAAGACTTTTTCTAAGAGCTTACTTGATCCAAAAGTCCTCCACAGAAGTCGACAGGTAAATACAAGTAAGGATTGGAATCGTAAACTATGTGTCCGTAAGGCGAACGCATAATTTCTCTAATACCCTCACCGTATTGATTGAAAATCATAATTGGAGTTCCGCATTGATCTGTCGCAACGTAATATTTATGTCGATACACCTGGAAACAACAAGCCATTAGTTTAAATTAAGTATTTCAATTTGCAAACATATTTCAAACCTGAGCGTAAATCAAGTGACCGCGATCGTCATAAACCAACGACATCAATTTACCATCTCTAGGCGAATAAATTTGGCTGACTTCGCGAGGACGTTGTTGATTGTTGTAGAAAAATTGGGTCACATTTCCGTAGTTGTCCTTTCTTGTGATTAATCTGAAGAGAAAATTTAATTAGTTAGGGGGAGTGATGGACGAGATAAAATAATTACCTGTCGGCGTGGTCGTAGAAGTATCTCACGTCGAAGCGGCCACGTTTAGTGGCTCGTACAAGAAGACCTTTGGCGTTGTAGTGGAATTTTTCTTCGCGAGCGTTTTGAGTCACCGATCCACGAGCGTCATACTTGTATTGTCCTTCGCCGAATTTAATAATGCGATCCATAGCGTTATATTCCATTGGAATTGTATTTCCGCTAAAATTCCTTAAATTGAGAAGAATTTTTTTTGAATAAAGTAAACTCACCGATAGGTTAATGAAAGCATATTTCCATTGTCGTCGTATCTGAAACCCCACGGTTCTTGCGCTTCGACGCCCGAAAGCTGTCCATCACAGTCCCAAGTGTAATTTTTCACGTTGGTGTAAGTGTTGACGCCCACGTTTCGCGTGTAAGTGCGAGTTTGAGAAATTCGTCTAAAAAACGCCCAAATTAACTCACAATCGTTTGTGCGATTAACAAACTACGTACCCGTGAATGTCGTGGCTAAATTCCATCCTAAACACTTCCATACCGTGAATAGTTAGCGCAACTTGTTTTTCCAAAAATTGCCCATCGATGTTTCTCGAAAAGAGCGCCGTACCATCGTGAACGTGCGTTTCGTTAACTTTTGGCTTGTTAATTTTAAATGGACCGATTGTTTCCAAAGATCCCGTCTTTACACTATAAGCTAACGTGTATTGAGGAAGATTTTGTCCTCCAATACGACCTTGAACAGCAACTAATCTATAATTATTGTCGTAATCGTAAGTAAATTTAGCATTGCTAAGTCCAGATTTGGCACTAAAGTCAATACGTTCTTCCATAAGTAAACCGCCAAAATATTGATAATCCCAACGATACTCGAGATCGGATTCACTTTTTAAAACTTGACTAGGAAGACCCGATTCGGAGGAATAATGGTAAATCGATTTACCGTCGCCGTGAACGACTTCTTTAAGACGTCCACCTGGAGTATAACGATAAACCACGCGTGCACCGTCGCCAGGATAAACAGTTTGTAACAACAAACCGTTTTGGGAAAAGTGTTGCAAAAACGCCTTACTACTACCAGGCGGTGTGTAAGTCGCACGTAAAAATCCCAACGACGATTGTAAACTAAACGAATGTTTGGTACCACTCGGAAGCGTTACGTGCCTCAAACCGCCGTCGTCGTCGTAACTCAAAAGAAAACTCCTTTGGCTCGCCAACATTATTTTGGACAACATGTTCCAGTCGTTGTACGTGAACATTTGGGTGCCGTCTTGTGAGCTTGTTATTTCAGATAGTAACCCGTGACGATCGTAACTGTATTTTAATTCGGAGACGCCCCATTTCCACCCGTCCATGCGGTTGAAGCCGTCGTACGAGATGTTGACCAAAACTGCGTCGTTGTAAGGTGCGTAAGATTGAGGAAGACCCGATTGGTCGTAAGTTATCGATAGCAAAGGTTGTTGGTCGTGATCGTAAAATACTTCTTTGCTCGTGAATTGGTTAAATTCGATTCCTAAAATTTTTGAATTGTTGACGAAAATTTCCCTATTGAGTGTTTGTTGTGGATTTCTAACGTCGCCGATTAGTGAAAATTTCGTGTACATGAAATTTTCGAGTTTGTCACCAAAGGTGCTCGTTTGTTGTGACCAAATTGGTAACATTTCGGCTTCTACTGGCAAGGCGGCTTCTAAAAGTGGATGTCGAGCTACAGCAACCACTTCCAGCTTACCGCCGGAAGCTGCGTTGACGAAGACACTCGAATTGCTATAAGTCATCGCTTCCGTGCTTTCCAAATCTGAAATTGCTCCAATTAAAAGTTGCAGTTATTTTACAGTACAGTGATTGTCTATGGACGGAATTAGGACTGTCATTCTTATAGCAACTCCTTCAGTTCCGTAAGTCCAAAATCCATAAAGGTGGAGACACACGTACAGACGTTTACACCAGATTTCATGCACAGACCAAACCTAAGCGAAAGCCTATGCGAATGTCTCCGCCTTTACAACCTTTGGATGAGCACACGAATACTGGACTGGAAGTGTCGCGGATACTGGCTATCTATGGGCAGTGTTACTCTCTTAAGGAGCTAGAGCCTCGAGAGGCACAGTGAGTTGTAGAATTCGACTTATTAAAATTTTTCAAATTTTATTAATTGTCATAAATTAATTATGATACCTAGGAGAAATATTTTTATGGATTTTGATAGAGAACTTTTTGCTCTATAATTTTCATTAAAGGTAAAACGACTGTCAGACTGCTCCTTAAGGAGCTAGAGCCTCGAGAGGCAAACGAGTTGTGGAATTCAATTAATTAGAAATATTTTTATGGATTTTGATAGAGAACTTTCTGCTCTATAATTTTCATTAAAGGTAAAATGACTGTCAGACTGCTCCTTAAGGAGCTAGAGCCTCGAGAGGCAAGCGAGTTGTAGAATTCAATTTATTAAAATTTTTCGAATTTTATTAATTGTCATAAATTAATTATGACACCTAGGAGAAATATTTTTATGGATTTTGATAGAGAACATTCTGCTCTATAATTTTCATTAAAGGTAAAATGACTGTCAAACTGCTCCTTAAGGAGCTAGAGCCTCGAGAGGCACGCGAGTTGTAGAATTCAATTTATTAAAATTTTTCGAATTTTATTAATTGTCATAAATTAATTATGACACCTAGGAGAAATATTTTTATGGATTTTGATAGAGAACTTTCTGCTCTATAATTTTCGTTAAAGGTAAACTGACTGTCAGACTGCTCCTTAAGGAGCTAGAGCCTCGAGAGGCAAGCGAGTTGTAGAATTCAATTTATTAAAATTTTTCGAATTTTATTAATTGTCATAAATTAATTATGACACCTAGGAGAAATATTTTTATGGATTTTGATAGAGAACTTTCTGCTCTATAATTTTCAATAAAGGTAAAATTACTGTCAGACTACTGACTACTCATTAAGGAGCAAAAGCCTCAAGAGGCACAGTGAGTTGTAGAATTCGACTTTTAAAAATTATAAATTTTATTAATTGTTATAAATTAATTATGACAGCTAGGAGAAATATTTTTATGGATTTCGATAGAGAATTTTCTACTCTATAATTTTCATTAGAGATTAAATTACTGTGAGACTGCTCCAAGGAGCTAGAGCTTCGAGAGGCAAGTGAGTTGTAGAATTCAATTTATTAAAACTAAATTTTTTGCCCGATTTGCTGCATTCTTCGCATTTAGGTTATCAGAAATACCCATTCTCACCATCCCTCCCAAGATAACCATTCCCAGTGGTTTGAAATTAACAATCACAGTACCAAACTACCCTTAAAATTTTTGTGAGTAACTTACCATTTGTAAGAGTAATCTTCTTGGAAGCTTTTCCCGTGACAACCATCTCGGTTGGTGGTTTAGCTATCGTGATGCCCAAACCTTCGTCCAGCGTCAAAGCAGATTGTAGTTGCATAGTTTCACCACTAGGAAGAATAACTCCAATAATTCGACCCAACCAATCGTACTGATACATGTACGTTTCGCCTCCACCAGAACGACTCGTAAGCAATCCACTAGTCATGTCGTAATCCAACTCGATTTCAGAACGGCCCTTTTCGGAAAGTTTCACCAAATAACCAACTCCGGATATTTTGAGTTCAGATTTGTGATCTTGAGTATTTTCTATTGAACTAACCGCGTTGCTGTAGTCGCGCAAAAATTGTATTTTGTTACCAGAACTATCGGTGACAGTTGATAGTTTACCGAAGCTCGTATTTTTGGAATAAAGGAACGAGTATCGCGTTTTGGAAGAAGTCAAATCGCGCGTTGCAACATGTTGACCGTATCGATTAAAAACGTACACTTCACCGGCGGCCGGATAGGGGATGTGAAATTCGCCGTTTTCATCGTGCGAGGGTAAATAATGTTGTAACGCTAAAATATGCAACGATCCTTGATCTGCAACGTGTAAAATACCACTCGGAGAAACCGTAAGGGCGGAAATTGCTTGAAACTTCGCATTTGACGAAAGTAACGTTTCGGCATTACTTGTAGTTTCATCAGTGGCTCCACACAAACAAGCGGTCGGCAAGTCGTGATTTTTAGGACTTATGGTCGTAATGTTTGTGTTGCACTCGCAATTATTTTTAATTTTGTCTTGTGTTTTTCCGGCAAAGTGAGTAATTTTTCCTGTCGAATCTACCAACCTTATGTAATTCAATCGGCGATTATCGCTTTCCGCAATATATAAATCACCGGTTGGGGAGAAAGTTAAAGCTAAAACCGTACCGAGAACATTGTCGTTTGATACTAAAGTTGAATTGTCATCTTTCGAATGGCAGTGTAACGGAGTTCCTGCGACAACCTTAATCTTCATATCCGCCGTTAACTTAAGCACCAATCGATCATCGATAAAATGTAATGAGCCATCCAAAGGACTTAAAGATAAACCCGTAGGCCATTGAAGTTGAGTCTGAAAAAAAATAAGTTAGGGGTTGTTAAATTACATTTTATAGTTTAACTCACTTGAGTTGCTGGAATTGAGCCATAACAAGGTGTAGGCACCCATTGATTTTGATGGCCGTGATTGCCTACTAAAGTGTGAATAAAACCACGAGGATCTACGGCTCTTATGTTAGTACCATCTGCTATGTACATTGTTTTATCGGCTGCGATAGCGATGCCCTTAGGGTGAGCTAAACGTGCGTGTTTAGCAGGCCCTTCGTCACCGCATTGGCCGTCATCTCCAGGTATGCAACGCTCACCATTACCAACAATCTAAACAATAGTATATTGTTTTATTAGGAGGAAAAGTATTTTTACTCAGCATGATTAAAAATTTTGGTTAAAAACTTACCGCTTCGCTGTTAATGCTTGGGTCGGTGATTGGTTCCAAAGTTATAACTTTAAGTATTTGGTGCTTTTCAGGATCGGAGATGTACAAATGTCCATCTGCAGGCGAAACTGCTAAATAGTACTGATAGGCGACTTGCGTGGCTCTTAGTTGCAAAAC